>OY992881.1:27812362-27819862 GCA_963921405.1 Cepaea hortensis | reverse complement strand
AGTTGTCAACCCGCCTTCCTCGCGCTACGAAAGTCTTAGGTTCGTTTATCGACTTGGTCATTCGGATTTTGTGCGCAGTTGTTATTTTTACGGCAATCCCTGGTGGTCTTCGTTGGAGCTACACAGTCGTATACTGTACCACGTCTTCGGTTTGGGAGTCTTCGTGGCGAAGTGGTCAAGCCGTTTAACTAGGGCTCCGAAGGTTGTGGGTTCGATTCCGGGCCGCGTCCTTCGGTTCACGAGTTATATTTTTCGGAGACTTCTGTGGGTCGTCGCTAGAGCTACGGAGTTCGTGCTTTGTGCGACGCTTTCCGCCATGCTGAAAGAGACTGAGCCATATGGGATAAAACCCGGTGCAATGAAGTCGACCCTGTCGACTTTTAAGCGACTTTAGGTTTGCCATTCTGTGCCACGTCTTCGGTTTTCCATTCTGTGCCACGTCTTCGGTATGCCATTCTGTGCCACGTCTTCAGTATGCCATTTTGTGCCACGTCTTCGGTATGCCATTCTGTGCCACGTCTTCGGTATGCCATTCTGTTCCACTTCTTCAGTATGCCATTCTGTGCCACGTCTTCAGTATGCCATTCTGTGCCACGTCTTCGGTTTGCCATTCTGTGCCACGTCTTTAGTATGCCATTCTGTGCCACGTCTTCGGTTTGCCATTCTGTGCCACGTCTTCGGTTTGCCATTCTGTGCCACGTCTTCGGTTTGCCATTCTGTGCCACGTCTTCGGTTTGCCATTCTGTGCCACGTCTTCAGTATGCCATTCTGTGCCACGTCTTCGGTTTGCCATTCTGTGCCACGCCTTCAGTATGCCATTCTGTGCCACGTCTTCGGTTTGCCATTCTGTGCCACGTCTTCGGTTTGCCATTCTGTGCCACGTCTTCGGTTTGCCATTCTGTGCCACGTCTTCGGTAGGCCATTCTGTGGCATGACGACCGACGCATTTGGAATATAACCCGATGGAACAGTATGTTCTTTTGTCCTTAGCCCGCTTAACATCTCTCTAAAGCTTATATGACAACGTCAAGAGCCGTCGCATTATCATTTTGTCCTCTGGTGAAATATCGTATTATCATTTTATCTTCTAATAAATTCCGTAATATGATTTTGTCTTCTGGCAAACTTCCTCATTACCAATGTGTCTTCTGGTAGACTTCCGCATTATCATTTGGTCTTCTAATAAATTTCCGCATTATCATTTTGTCTTCTAATAAACTTTCGCATTATCATTTTGTCTTTGAGAAAACTTCCGCATTATCATTTTGTCTTTTAGTAAACATCCGCATTATCATTATGTCTTTTAGTAAACTTCTGCAATATCATTTTGTCTTTTAGTAAACTTCTGCATTATCATTTTGTCTTTTAGTAAACTTCTGCATTATCATTTTGTCTTTTAGTAAACTCAGCAATGAAGATACAGATTTAGACTCGATTCGTCTTTCGGTATTTGTCGACGGCAGCCGATGTTCATTAGTGTCTCGAATTTTCGGTTTCTTTACAAAGGCGTTAATAAGTTGTGTGTGTTGCATGCGGGTTTTAAATATGTGTATAGGGATTTACTACTCATGAAAATTGTTTACAGTACAAAACACATGTATGAAGTGACAATTTCCTGAAACTTGGTTAATTGCTTACTATTGTGACAAAATACTTTAACTGCTCTTAAAACATGGTGCGTTAATTGCTGTTCTGAGTAGTACTTTAACTATTCTGAAAATTTGATGAATTGTTTGTTGTCCTCAAAAGTATTTTAAGCTGGAACGTTGTGTATTTTAGAAGACGTGTGGCTCGTTATATAAATATTTGTTAAAGTTAATTTTCTCTACAGGAGATATAGTAGCATGGTGGTTAATGTGGTGACTTGCCAGCGCAGTGTCCATCTATATTTTGTCGCCTGGCAGGTCTTAGGTTCACTTTCCAGTAATGGTGACATCTCGTAGTAACAATCTGTACTGGAAACTTGGTACTAAAATTCGTAGCAGATTATTTTCGAACTTTTCCAGGAAGTATAAGCAGTGAGGAGGACATGAACAGGTTACACCAACTCACATGTCATTATACCGTGGCTTGGTAAATGTGAAGGTGTTACAGTCACGCTACTACGGTGGTATCACTCACGGAATTACTTTTATTTGATTTCTTTATACCTCAACGACGATTCTCTCCCCCCCCCCCACCGCCCACCGCCCACCCCCACCCCTCCCAGTGATAGTGCAGCGTTCCCTTGCAATGAAACTGATCTCATTGTAACTAAATTATACTTCCGTTGAATTCGACACATATTTCAGTGTAGCAAACATGTCCTGGAATGAGACGAAGAATCTCAGTGCAACAAACTATTTCGTTGTAAAGATGGTAATGATTGCAATGTGAATGAACATTTTTTTTAACACTCTAAATTAGGTGGATTGCCTAATAAAACAAAAGCGTTGTTTTTTGTTTTTTTTTAATGAAATTGACTCAGTGGAACTAATTTAGATTTCCTTAGAATAAGACAAATGATATCAGATTGACAAACCAGGTTTCTTGGAATGAGACAAATGACCCCAGTGTGACAACGCTGCTTTCATCTCATTGTGACTGAACCAGGTTTCCTTGAAATTATAAAAAATATCTCAGTTTATCTAAACTGTCTGCGTGGAATTAGGCAGATATATCCGTGTAACTAAACTATCTCCATGAAATTAGACAGATATCTCAGTATTAAACTGTCTCGGCAGAGTAATATTTCAGAGTAATTAAACTATCTCCGCGGAATTAGACAGATTTCTCAGTGTTGTTAAACTGTCTCCATGGAATTAGACATATATCTCATATATCTCACTGTAACTAAAGTGCCTTCTTGGAATTAGACAGATATCTCAGTCCAATGACACAGTTGACATCATTGTTACCAACTGTTTCCTTGCAATGACACAGATGACATGATTGTGACCAACTGTTTCCTTGCGATGAGACACAGAACGTCAATAAAACTACTAAAATATGTCACTGAAATAAGACAAATCATTTGGAGTGAAACTGTCCTGCCCGGGTTGTCCATGAGAATAATTATGTCCTTGAGTAAATAAGTCAAGGACCCATTTACACACCTTCAGAAGCATTGGGCATACGGTGCTTGACCCAGATTAGTATAGACCAATCGGCACTCGATGGCTGATGAGATCAGCAGCACGATGGAACCCATATAGGCTGGGCGGACCTGGGAACCTATGTAGGTTGGGTCGACCTGGGAACCCATGTAGGCTGGGTCGACCTGTGAACCCATGTAGGCTGGGTCGACCTGGGAACCAATGTAGGCTGGGTCGACCTGGGAACCTATGTAGGTTGGGTGGACCTGGGAACCCATGTAGGCTGGGTTGAACTGGGAACCCATGTAGGCTGGGTCGAACTGGGAACTCATGTAGGCTGGGTCAAACTGGGAAACCCTTTGTGCTGGGTCGACCAGGGAACCCATGTGGGCTGGGTCGACCTTGGAACCCATGTGGGCTGGGTCGACCTGGGAACCCATGTAGGCTGAGCTGAATTGGGAACCCAGGCCACTTTTTAAAAAAAAAATCTGCATAACTGAAGATCCGATCTCATGACCACCGGACCGGTACTAGGCTACCGCGACTCCCAGTGAAACTGAGCTGTGTGGACCATCGATGAGATTATTCCTGTGAGATCCATCTACCGGGTTTTTGTAGCATCTCACTACACGTTGTATGTAGGTCAAATTTGAAAAATGAAGTACATGACGTCATCAAAAAATGTGCTTGAACATTCATTACATTAGATAAAATATTTACTGCTATGGTCTAACTCTGTTTTGGGAAAACTGGAAAGTACCAATGAAGTGTTCATTATAACCGGAATTGGAAATGTCCACCACACACTCCAAGAGATGACTATACATGTCTCTTCATATAGTCAAATTCCTTCTGCAACATGTATGTTGTTATTTCCGTGTGTATCGACCGCCATTTCGAAACACTTGTTCAACCCCCCAAAAAATGCTTTCTTCCGTTGATAACACCATTCTGTTTGGAGTGCAAAGAATTACTCCAGTAGACGACAACCTTTTATCTGCATATTGCTTCACGATGGACTGTGGAGCAAATTTTTTTAATGACGTCATTATATATTATTTTTCAAATTGCATACCAAACGAGTTAAACCCTAACCCCTATACCAACTGTAACGGCAGTTTAGGAGTGTCTAGTTCAGTGTTTCCCAACCTTTTTTGTGCTATGCCCCACCTAAGCCTTTCTAAAATTCTTATCCCCCCCCCCCCCCCCACCTAACATATATATTATTTTTAATATTCAAAAATTGAAATGTTCACTAAAGAAACTTGAATGATAGGTTTTAGGAAGAAATCAATAGGAAATTATTGAGCAAACACAGTAAGAAAACTTTCAAAACATATAATTGAGAACTGAAATTCAAGTACACAATAATTTTAATGAAAGATTTTTTAATATTATTTTAATTATTAGTAATTATTTATTATTTAAATTTAGTGAGATCCTTGCGCTTGATCCTTGCTGCAAAGAGATTTTATGTCAGGTTCCAATTTAGTTAACTTCAGTCTCAAGTCTGCCCGTTTTGTTATATCCAGCCGATTTCTTCCATTTTCGAATTGCCCCCCTTAACAATCGAATTGCCCCCCCCCCTCCCCTGTGGGGCGTGGGCCCCACGTTGGGAAACACTGGTCTAGTTGTACATGCGTCGAAGTGCACTTGTTCCTGCGACGAGGCGCTGACGCCCTTTGGAGGTGACACATTAGAATCCCAGTTAACTATTTCTTTCAAATTGTGTTGATTAGTATGTTCTCTAGTCTCTCTTCATCATCATCATCATCATCATCATCATCATCATCATCATCATCATCATCATTATCATCATCATCGTGGATCAGCTCTGTGTTCTTGTCTCGACCATGCCACGTGGTCAAGCCATTTGGGATATTTACTTCTCTGCCTTCCCAATGTTCTTCCCCCCTCAATTTTGTCAGTTGTCACCAATTTCTCTAGTTTATGTCTTCTCATCATCACCATCAAGTGCCCTGCCGGCTGGCGTAGGCGTTCATGGCTCTCCACAGATCTCGGTCTTTGGTGTTCTGGATCAACTCTGCTGATGATATTCCTCTATGCCACCGTCTCAATCCGTCCAGCATCATTTCTCTAGGTCTGCCTTTGCCTCTCTTCCCCTCGATCTTTCCAGTTGTCACGATGTTCTCCAATGCCTCTCTTCTCATCACATGACCAAAGAAAGCTGTTTGTCTCTTTCTTATTGTTGTATATAGTGTTCTAGTTTCATTAGCCTCTTTCAGGCAATCGTTGTTAGTTACTCTGGCAGTCCAAGGAATTCACAACATTCGTCTTAAAAGCCACATCTCTGTTGCTTCTAAGTTCTTCCTAATTTGTTCATTTACATTCCAAGATTCGCTGCCATACAGCAAAACTGGTTCTATATAGCATTTTAGCACTCTCTTTCTTAAATCCATTGATAGCAACTTATTGCATAAGATACTCTTCATTTTCTGAAATGCGGCTTTTGCCTGCCCTATTCTGCTCCTAATCTCTGTTGCACATCTTCCATCTGATGTTATAAGTGCCCCTAGGTTTTTTAAAATTATCCACTTTGTTGAGAATTTCCCCTTCTATTTCTATGTCACATTTTGGTGTCCCCATTTTCTTTGATAACACCATTGTTATTGTTTTCTTGATATTCAAGGAAAGCCTTTTCTGAGCACTCTCTGTTACTACAATGTCCAATAATTGTTGTAGGTCTGTTGCATTATCCGCCTTCTCATAACGTGCCGAAAATATCTTGACTATCAGCGTGTAATTCCTTTAATCAGTTTACGATTTCATTTGCCTCTTGTAGGGCTTGCTCATTTTTTTTTTTTTTTTCTGTCTGTCCTCTAGTCTCTACTTCTTTCTTCTAGGTCTATGAGCTCCAAACAATACGTGTCTGTTTATTTATGAACGTTAACAGCGGCGAGTATATCTGAAACCAGCTGAGTGCGATCTCAAGTCCCGTCTAATGAATTAAAAGTTCAGAACTTTAACAAGACGAATAACCCCAGGTTTACTGTACCAATAAATACCTGGTCTCTGAGGTCAGACGGTGTCGAATGAAAAGGTTCAAAGTATTTTTCACCCGCATGACAAAGCCAGGTTGTCAGGAGAGCTGTCTTCGAGAGCTGAAGGAACAAGTACGCCAGCCAATATTTAATCAATTCAGAAGGTTGCCACGCGCGGGCTGTTCAATTGTTGTGTAGTACGTTTCAGGGACAGACGTAGTACAATAGTTAAGTCTAACCAGGCGGATAATGGTTGGCTTCTGACGTGTTCACGGCGCAGGAATCGTGTGGTAGTAGCATATAACATGTGGATAAATTTAAATTGTTACTTTGTTAAAGTGACATATAACTATGTGGGTAAATGGAATATTGTGACCTTGTTGTAGTAACATATAATATTTGGATAAATATAATACTGTGAGCTTTTTATAGTAACATATAGTAACATGGGGGTAAATTGAATATTCTGACCTTGTTGTTGTTACATAACATATGGGTAAATGGAATACTGTGACCTTGTTATATGTAGGTAAAAATAATATTGTGAACTTGTTATAGTAATGTATAGATACGAGTATTTAGATAATGGAAAACTGTGACTTAGTTATAATACAATATAACTATGTGGGTAAATGGAATAGTTATAGTAACATATAACCATGTGGATAACCGGAATGTTGTCTTAGTGACATAACCATGGTATGTTCTTGTATCGTTATTTATGTTGCTCTGCATGTCAAGTGATTTTAACATGTTGGTTATATAGACAAATAAGATGAATGTCATGGCAGGAGATAGTCGCCAACAAAGAAGTATTTGAATAACGATGACACAAACAATAGATTACACGATTTCTTGCTTAGCATATTTCGTTGCATCTCGTTAGGTACACACTGCAGAAATCACACAACATAAACTAAAGTAATTAGATAAATCTTTCAAGCTGGAATATACAACACACATATTCACACAGTAATTTGAATGTCTACCATAGTTATTTTAATCTGACTATCATGTCTTTCTGTTTGCACAAAATTGGCTTCTGTAAATGAATGGCAATTGCCTCTGCCAGTTTTAATATGCGACCATTTTGTGTGTTAAACAACACACGAAACGGATTGTCCCTATCAATCACGTGACCGGTTCCAAACTGAGCCGCCCAATCGATAACGTAGGAGATTTGCGGTGTGTAGGCTTTGCCATGTTCACATTGTCTTTGTTTATTATTCTGTGAAAACAATACCGAAAGAGATCAAGGTCTGAGATTTAAAGTACTCGATCACATAAAGAGACACCGCTCCTTGTCTAAGGACTTTTTGTAGTGGTAAAGAGGAAGGAAAGAGAAGCGTGCAAAATGCTGACAGCATTACATGTGGATTAACAGCACAAAGAGAAGGACTTCGAAGATTGTGTACGAATGCTTC
>OY992881.1:27739862-27807362 GCA_963921405.1 Cepaea hortensis | reverse complement strand
TCTGTGACAGACTGTTCTTGACCGGGTCAGGCACATCGAGTAGCAACCAAAAGAATATTTTTCTACAATAATTCCAACACTTTATCTGGGCTGGGGGACTTGCATTGAATGCAGTGGTGACTACATCGAAACATGATACATTTGTTCTTTACTTTTTCAGAATATATTCACCCCCAAAATATGTCAGGTTTTCATGTGAAGACCCTTCGTATATATTGAAAAGAACATGAAGAATTATGAAACATAATAAAAGAGATGGACTTTCAATTACTTTTAGTACAGATGATTAAAACCTCTGAACACTTAACAAAAGGCAGCCGTGAGTTTATGTCATGATACCCCAGACTAGTCTATGATATAACGGAAGGTCAAACAAGGTTCCATTTTGCCATCTTACGTGTTCGGATTATTTACTAAAAAAAAACATTACGACCATGTCTGAGAATTGTTGACAAGAATAATATAATCCCTTTGTAATGGCAGCAATATGTTATTGTCGTTGTCACGAAAAACACCGTGATTAACCAGTTGATGATATTAAAGGCATTCTGATTAACGGGATGTTTTCACAGCCACAACTATTTTAACTAACACGAAAAACAAATCGGATGTCAAAAATCCCAGGACGGTCATAAGTAACAGCTCCAGATGTTTACTGGGAAGGGAGTGAGTGAGATGAATCAATACGCCGCCCTTGACAGTTCACAAACAGGTCGGATTCAAGCGGAAGTGCCCGGCTCGGGAGAAAACAGTCCGTCTGTCATTTAGAATTTCCCGACATCAAACGGAATGGCGGTTTTGCTTGTCACCACATGACAGAAAGTTGTGGGTTGGTTATTGGAAACATTGGGACACCTGCAGGACATCAACAACGTCACGTGAACAATTCAAGGCTGTTTGAAAAACCATGATTGGGGGAGTCAGTGTAACTCAAACAGTTGATTTAGGCGGACGTGCTTTGGCACTGCAGTTCTGAGTGGAAATATGTCTACCGTGTGCGAATTAAGTTAATTTAATTTTACACGTGCCTGTCATGGCAAATGTAGATGTGATTTGATCGAACTGCGGTGTTGCCTAAGGTAGTTAATATAGTCTATTTAGGCCTAATTAATATAGGCAGTAGTCTTGTTAAAACTAGAGTGTGATGATTAGCACTGCTAGTGGAAAACTAGTTAGAGTAGTGAAGTGATAATTGGCTCTGCTAGGATGAATAGGATAGCGGGGTGATATTTGGAGAGATTTAAGATGGGTTGGGAGATGGGGAAAGTGTCCAATGGGGGGGGGGATCTTTCAGTGGTTTGCCCACTGAAGTTTTGCACTATGTTTATGGGTCTTTCCTTGTCATAGCCTGATTCGGACGTAGGTGAGGAGCTAATATGCTCTATGACAGAGTTTAGTTAGCTGAAAAATAACAGAGCAAGGCAATAGGCTTACACTCAGCCAGTAGGATCAGTGACTAGTGCTATCACCAGATGTGTTGTTTCTCTAACAGGTTCCCTGCCAGTTACGAGGAAGTTCAACACTGGTTTTAAAGAAGGACAACTCTAATTAGAAGAACACCAGTTGGCCACTTAAATGCTTTCTTACGGAAAACGAATAGCACCCGAGACGAAAGGGGGTATAATGTTTACGCTGGACTCATAATCAGGAGGGTTCACCATAACATGGCTCAGAAGAGCCAGCCAATATAACGACTCCTGCGTGTTAAGGTTCACCTAGGATGGGTGATGATTGTTGATATGTCACACATCATACAAACATTGTTAAAGGAACGAGAACATTAAAATGTAAGTCACATCGTGTGATAGATTCCGGTGAAATATTACAAAAGACATCATACTTGAGACTTTATAGACACTAGTTAGGATCAAGTATATTAACAATAACAGTGATACCTAAGTACACACTACAAAGGATTCGTACAATTTTTATGAACGATAGGAACTTATAATGTGTAGTGTGCAACCGGTCCATGATCAGCTGTAATTACAAACAGTATCTATTTCGGATGATCAGGAAGATGGATTACCAGGTAGCTACAGATGACAGTCGGTGTCCGGCAGGAGGGATACAGCACTGGGTGAGATGGACTTGTTCTGACTTAACGTGCTGTGGTGTGTCCTTGCAAGGATGAACTGACTATGCTATTATCTGAGGGTCCGATCCTACACACATTATAGAACACGTCACACATTTTCTTCGCATACACGTCTCACGTACATGACACTTTTCTTTTAATAAATTAATCTTTATTAATTTTTAGAAGCAAGAGTTGTTGAATATGTTGCGTGGGGAAGAATGAGAGGGGGCATAGTACGACAGTGATAGAGAGAGGAAAAGGTGTCCATGAACTGAAGGAGTGTGTTGGACGGAAGCTGGTGGATTCTCCAGGATATTGATAGGGAAAAAAAATTATAATGTGGGTGTTGACTCCCCTCACTCCAGGGACGACACTTTAAAGGAAAACACGACAGTCGTGGAGCTTCAATATGCTGTCGATACAGTATTACTATCAACAACACAAATGTAAACTAAGGAACTAATAAGGTTATTTTTTTTTTCATATCCTTTACAGGACATTGCTGTCAACACCAGCATCTTTCAGCTGTATGTTGATTTCTCGGCAAGATTACGCTCAGTAGTTTGAATAAGGTTATTACAAGAGTGAAATAAAAAACAACATTAATATCTCAATGCGACATAAATAAAAATAATGACAGCCGAGCATATAAATATGTCAAAAGGTATATTTACCAACCGAGAGAAAGCACATAAAGTGTGCAGTTTTGAATAAGTGCGTTCACTGCCGAAAGGCGATGGAAATTTTATGACAGAAATTGAAATGAGGGCATACATAAACTAAAGTAATCAGAATTGCTTAACTGATTCAGTGCCAAACAAAGAGTAGGTTTACACCAAACATGGTACACATTAATATTAACAAGTATTAACATGTAAATTTAACTTCACTGTGCATTGAAACTGCAGAAGATACCGTGAAACAAAACAATTAATATTAACAAGTATTAAAATGTAAATTTAACTTCACTGTGCATTGAAACTGCAGAAGATACATTGAAACAAAACAAATAACACCATGTCTCTAGTATCGTCCCTTATCGTCCGTTCGTGGCGAAGGAGTTTTGGACGTGATTCGTAATCCCGTATACCCGGGTTCGAAACACAGCGGTGCTGCTTTTTTCGAGAAAAAAAAAGGTATAGGAGCTGGTCATTCAGAAAGCAGTGGCAAACTACTGAATGTAAAACTTGCCCAGGAATCATGAACAACCAAAATGCCGGGGTTGACTGCTACGTCCTGCAAAGGACATGCAACTAAATTTTTGAATTTTTAGCGATATATTATCATTCAAGACTTACATGATGAAGAAAGGGCAGAATTAACAGAAGAAAGTAACTTAGAAGGTCCGCCTATTCTAAAAGAAGAAGTTCATGAAGCTATCAAGCATATGAAGAAAGGAAAAACAACTGGGCCAGATGGAATCACAATAGAAGAATTAGAAGTAATGGGAGAATTTGGAGTAGATATATTAAACAAAATGTTGAATGATATTTACAGCAGTGGATATATACTAAGCGATATGTTGAAGTATGTATTTATAGCTATACCAAAAAGACCAGAAGCAATTGAATGCGAGGATTTTCGTACGATTAACCTCATGAATCATGTCACTAAGCTTCTACTCCACAATGAAAGAAATTAAACGACGGCTATCAATTGCTCTTCAAAGACTAAAACAACTGAATAAATTATGGAGTGAGGCAGATAGAACTACAAAAATTAGATTTTTAAGAGCATGCATCTTTCCCATTGCAACATACGCCTGTGAGACCTGGACACTTACTAAACAAGCTGAACAGCGCATAAATGCCTTTGAATATAAATGTTATAGACGAGTTCTAAGAATATCTTGGGTAAAGAAAAGAACAAATGCATCCATACTTCAAGAGCTTGGCTATTAAAGACGATAAAACAAAAGAAAATTGAAAAGCTGTGATGGATAACCGAATAAACAGATAACAGAAATCTCTTAATATATATGTACAGTAACGGACGAAAATGAAAATAAAATTCTGTATTAGTAAATAATACATACATATTGTATTTAATTTTACAAAACGATCAATATAAACTTCAATATTTGAGTAGTAAGTACAGAAATGTATTGCATTACTATAAAGCTACGTTACTTTAAAATGATCTGTCATCTCCTGTGTTTTTGGGTCTCGAGCTTTCTGTGCGGCGATGTTCCGTATCTTACGCAAAAGCCGGATTATCTGTGTTGTATTTTCCTCCTCATGCATTTCACACCAGTCGATGCACTTTGATAACATTGTTTCTGCTTCTGAGTGGCTGGTTGTAGGTTTTTGGTTAAGAACTGGTCCTTCATGGTCATGAATTTCTTTTTCTTCAATGGTAGTCCCAATATAAACAATTTCATAATCGTTCAAAATTTCAAAGCCTCCATCCATTTTGTCACATTCCAACCGATCTGTTACTTCTTCTGGCGTAATGTTTTCACTGTTTAGTCCTACATTGTTGCACTGTTGCACGATTTCGTCAACACTAACAGTCTGTTTCTTCTGTTTCGTCAGTAAAGTTCAAGCAAACGTTTATTCCACCCATTCTTTAGGTTAGACTCTGTAAAGTCAGTCCAAGCAGTGACGACTTTGAAAATAGCGTCCTTTTGTTTATAAAGACGGCGACGGATAACCGAAACTGACTGTTACATGAGTGACGGTTAATCGAAGTTTTATTGTGCGTGTGCGCGTGCGTGCATGTGTGTGTCCTTTACATGACGTAGCAATCAAAACCAATACTTTTTTAATGCTTCTTGTGATTTACTAGGCATTTTATACGGTCAGTAGTTTCACATTGCTTTGTGAAAGACCGACGCTCATACCATCGAAATCGACGCTGGGCTCTTCCCTACATCCAGAGGATGTTTTATTTTATGTTCTATGTAGGGGCGCCATGGCCGAACAGTGAAGGCTCTCTGAGACTAGGTGGAAAGGGCAGCGATACAAAGGACCCGCATCTGGATAGGCTGGTTCAACGAGGGGTGAGCGGAGGACCCGCATCTGGATAGGCTGGTTCAACGAGGGGTGAGCGGAGGACCCGCATCTGGATAGGCTGGTTCAACGAGGGGTGAGCGGAGGACCCGCATCTGGATAGGCTGGTTCAACGAGGGGTGAGCGGAGGACCCGCATCTGGATAGGCTGGTTCAACGAGGGGTGAGCGGAGGACCCGCATCTGGATAGGCTGGTTCAACGATGGGTGAGCGGAGGACCCGCATCTGGATAGGCTGGTTCAACGAGGGGTGAGCGGAGGACCCGCATCTGGATAGGCTGGTTCAACGAGGGGTGAGCGGAGGACTCGCATCTGGATAGGCTGGTTCAACGAGGGGTGAGCGGAGGACCCGCATCTGGATAGGCTGATTCAACGAGGGGTGTTTCAACGAGGGGTGGTTCAACGAGGGGTGTTTCAACGAGGAGTGGTTCAACGAGGGGTGTTTCAACGAGGGGTGTTTCAACGAGGGGTGGTTCAACGAGGGGTGTTTCAACGAGGGGTGGTTCAACGAGGGGTGGTTCAACGAGGGGTGTTCCAACGAGGGGTGTTTCAACGAGGGGTGGTTCAACGAGGGGTGGTTCAACGAGGGGTGGTTCAACGAGGGGTGTTTCAACGAGGGGTGTTTCAACGAGGGGTGGTTCAACGAGGGGTGTTTCAACGAGGGGTGTTTCAACGAGGGGTGGTTCAACGAGGGGTGGTTCAACGAGGGGTGGTTCAACGAGGGGTGGTTCAACGAGGGGTGGTTCAACGATGGGTGTTTCAACGAGGGGTGGTTCAACTAGGGGTGTTTCAACGAGGGGTGGTTCAACGAGGGGTGAGCGGAGAATCTTTTTTTTTCCGCTCGCTCGCTTTGAACTCAAGCGTAGTCCATGCTCACTATTTGTAGTATCACTGGACTGAATTTTGCGTGTGGATTAGCTTTTATTATTACCAGTGTCCCTGGCCATCAGGCGAACCCACTCCGACTGCACAGGTATTTGTAATTTACGCCCCCAAATCAAGGACGAGAAGTCAACAATTCTTATCCATTCGGCCATGCTGAACCTCCAAACAGAGTCTGAAACGACAGTCAACACTTTGAGGAGAACTCACGTGGATGCCCAGTCAGGCTGCCTCTGGTGTCATCTGCTTGGGGCCTCTTCGTTGGCTACTGAAGACGGGGGCGGTACACGCGTGGAAATGCAACCAGTGCAGTTATATTGATTCTTGTTTTCATATTTCATATTATTTCTGACATCCCCCCCCCCCTCACCCCCTGTTGTTTTTTTTTTGCTCAAATATAGTTAGGCGTTAGCAATCAGGCGGTTCCAGCCGGCATTATGTAAATAGAAAGAGTTCATTGTAAATTTGAAATTACCCTGGGGAAAACAGATGTTCCACAATTGAACAATACCTGTGACTACGTGTTTTAATTGTTTTAGCTTATTTATTATTCATTTACTCACTTCATATGATAAATAACTCTGCAGTATGCGCCTGACGAGATGCATCGAAATATGCCAGGCAATAAATCGGGAAACATATTGTGTGTGGCTTCCGTGTTTAAATGCCCTTTTCTCTTCTTCTTCGTGTCTTTCGTCCGGCATTTGGACGTGATTGCGTCGTGTATGTTTGCAGCATTGCTGCGATATTTACGTCTTTCGGCCGAGACATCCGACTTCTTCAATAACTAACAGTCTTGTTAATTTCTATGTCTGTCTTCATACATCAAATCTCATGAGATCGATGACGAAGGAGCGGATACACTCACAGGTTACGACGTCCGCATCTGTCTCGCGAAGACCTGGTTTGCTTCACCGTTTGGGCTATGCAGATTTGGGGAAGGGGTGATGAAATAAGAAAAGGAATGTTCACTCACCTCTGGGGGGGGGGGGGGGTTGCATACCCTTTATAGGACGTCGCAGTCAACCAAGCATTTTTTGGTTGCATGTGATATCTTGTCAAGTTTACGTTCAGTAGTTTGTCATTACTTTCTGAACTACCGACACACATACCACTGTATGAAAACCAACGCAAGGCGGTCTGCTTCCAAATTACTCACAGCTGTGTTTCTAACGCATTATGCGGGATTACGAATTGAGTCCGTAAACCCTTAACCACAGAACCGGCGTCCTGGGGTAGATGGGGGAGAAGGGTGATAGCATACTAAAAGGAACGTGCACTGCCTCCTGATTCTGTGATAGTGGATTTGACATCTAGTCTTCTCTGACAAGGACCAAAGACCCCGAGGACCCTGTGTACGACGTCTATATTAAAAATCCCTCCGCAGTTTAAAATCATCAAGAGCTGCCCGAGTAGGCAGTTGCGCAAGCTAAACTTCATAATTTGAAAAACTACCCAAAGAGAGAGTATTTATAGCATGTGTGTTGTGGTGTACACACATTTGGATACAGCCGGTGCTAGGGAACTCGTACACAGTGTTGAAGTTCTCCGGGTGTGACCTATGGCAGGAGACTAAACACTTATGGAGTTATGTGTATGATCTGAAAATGAAAAATCAACTTTCCCCCACTGCTGAGGCAGGGTTGGTATTATTAGGCAAAGACCTGCTGAGTTACACCTTAGATAAACCGGCAGAAGTCAAAGGGAAGCCATCGTTCTACATCCACAGTAAAGCTTGATTCAAGACTCACACACCTTGAGATAAAAAGGTTGAAGACTAGACGGGTTAAAGACTGTAGACTTGCACCGGGTTTACCCCATGTGGCCCTGTCTCTTTCCGCATAACGTCAAGCCGTCCTTCGGTTTTCATGCGTTCACTGGCTTTGAACTCAAGCGTAGTCCAAACATGGGCTACTTCTTCTAGTGCACTGGACTGATTGTTGCGTGAGAATTAGCTTTCCCTATTACCAGTATCTTTCGCCATCCGGCGAACCCACTCCGACTTCTGAGGCACTTATATTTTACGTTCCCCAAATCAAGAACGAAAATTCAACATTTAAGTCCAACTGTAGGCGGTGACCCCGCTACGTCGACATCAGCAGTCCGGAAGTTTAGGAGCGAGCGATCTTATCCATTCGGCCATGCTGATCCCCGTCAAGCCGTGTGCCGAGAGCACGACACAAAGCACATCCTGCGTAGTCAAGCGATGACCTCTTAGGTACTCAGGGAAAACTGCATTTGTTGTCTGAATGAGGCAACCAGAAAGCTAACCCACGACCTTCAGAGCGCGAGACAGACATTTTGACTACTTCGCCATGAAGACCCTCCCCCTCCGCGTCACCTTTACCCCTTTTTCTGTCACAACTTAGATAAAGTGTGTAAATGGGTACTCAACGGGAGCAGCAGTGCCCAATATGTATAGTGTATTTGATTTAAAGGTGGAGTACCCGCTAAGCTCCCCGATCAGGGTTACGTGAAGCCATGGCTGCAGGTGGTGGATGAAGTTGAAGAGCAGCCAGCAGATAGTTGTAGGTTATGGTCTCCAACTTCACGACGGTAGGCAGAGGATCTTATTTTTTTTGGGAGACAATGGCTACGGTCATCGACCAGTATGGTCAGTGCTAAGAAGGAAATCAATGGCAAACTACCTTCTGTATAGATGCCAAGACAATCAGGTTTTGCAGTCTCATGAAAATCAGAGAAAACTGGTGATCGAATGAGATGGTGAAACATGACCGCTCACTCTTGTCGTCATGGAACATGATGATGATGATGATGATGATGATGATGATGATGATGGTGATGATGATGATGATGATGATGATGATGATGCTGATGATGATGATGATTAGATTTAAGGATCGCTGCTTCAAATTCCAAACAGATGTTATATTATGAGAAGATGCCTCCATACCCAGCTGACAGGTGATTCAGCTCTAGAAGTCAACCAGGAAGCAGACATTTAAAAAAAACCTTACGGTAATTGAAGATAATAATGACATCGTTAAGCCTTGAAGTGACAGCCAACGAGATAATCAACAAATGTAGGCGTTGGTGTTCACGGCCGTCTGTTGACTGTGTGAACCACACTTGATACGATATTTATTTAATTGAAAGTCAAAGGAAAACTGATTGTCTACATGCGTGTTTTGGGATCATCCAACCGTTGTTAATGTCCTCCGTTTACATAAATAAATACAAAAAATAGAGACTGAAAGCACTAGATCGAGTTTCGCTCTCGTTTGAACTCGTCAGTAGTGCATATCCTGGACTGGAGCCGGGATCGAACTCCGGATCACTGGCTTGTCCATGCCTATATTTTAACGCGACCGTTTGATTCAGAATGTGAGAACTATTGAAATTTGATTGCTAAACAATCTTTCAAGGGTTTGTTGTATTGCCTCTCCTTCATTATATCTTAACATGCCAGTGTGATTCACAGACACACCCCACATTTCAGAACCCGTGACCTTGATGCATTGATTTCTTCATTAGCGGGCGGTGTGTGGTTCTTTGGCATCTACGTGATTGTATTTCTGCGTGACGGCACTACCACCATCACCGCCTCACACTCACCGTGTATAAAAGGGCTATTCATGAGAATTCTGTGTGGCTTCTTTGTTTTCTTCAATAATCGCGCCAAAGCTCATCTCTATTAGCCTTTCCTAACTGCCCTTTAATTGAGGCGCGGCGCTGGAAAATGCTAAATCAAATAACACGACATAGACATTGTCTTTGGGAACTGCATCAGTAATTTGTGTGTACGGGAAATGAGGGGCGGGAGGGGAGGGGGTGCGATCTTTCCTTAGTGAAAATGGGGAGTAATTACGCCGAGCCAAAACCACAAGTTGGTAATAAATTAATGGGACGATCGTGTGGTATTTGTGCGACATTTTCTGTATTCTGTTAACTGCCTAGCAACTAAAGGTTGCTAAATAAATACGGGGCGGGGAGGGGTGCATTTACATAAAGAGTTATAGTTTGTAAGTCAAAAGATAAAACCATTTGGCATGGAATAACGTAATTTCTTGGCATGTTCAAGTTCAGTAGTTTGCCGTTGCTTTCTGAACGACTAGCATTCGTACCATTGTATGAGATACCAGCGCAAGGAGTTCTGCTTCCAAATCGCCCGCAGCTGTGTTTCGAATGCGGTATGATGGGATTGCGGATTGTGTTCGCAACTCTATCGCCACATGAGAGGGTCGGTACTGAGTAGACACAATGGTGAAGACTGACAAGGAGAAGGAGCAAGGATTCTTGAGACGTTCAATGACTCAGATAAAGATGAGAGGGGGGGGGGATGCGTGGTCTCGAGGTATGGTGTTCGCCTCGAGTGCTGGAGGTCCCGTGTTCAAGCCCTGGTGAGAACCGGGATTTTTTCACGTGGACTTCCAGTAATAAAATTTCCCCTGGTCTCTGGGTAGTGAGATCGGACACCCGTGTGTATTGTTGCGCACGTAAAATAATCCCTTGGCAGTTGGAAATCGAAAAAAAAGAGAAGCCTAACGGCGCTGCCCGGGCAAAATTTCTAGTTAAAAATATACCCAAAGTATTTCAGGATCCTCGCCGGTGCTACGGAGTTCGTGCACTGAGCTGAATTTCTCCAGACTCAGGTTTGAGTTAGGAGGAGAACGGAGCACTTATGGGTTGCACCCGTGTGCCGTGATGTTGATCCAACAACTAAAACTAAAACTAGATAAAGATGATAGAATGCCCGCCAAGACACTTTCGGAAGTATTTGTGAGAATACTGTACAAGGCAAAATAAAGAAGACAACATCTCTGAAGTCGGAGTGGGTTCGCCTGATGGCGAGGTAAACTGATAATAGGGAAAGCTAATCCACACGCAAAAATCAGTCCAGTGCACTAGAAGTAGTAGCAGGTGTATGGACTGCACTTGGGTTCACAGCGCTAAAATCCAAAGGAAGACAATATATCTGTTGAAAGAGGGGGGGGGGGGGGGGGAGTGGGATATAAAGTATGCATTACGAGACAGCAAGAGCAATTCCCCCGGACATGAAGATGTACATTATGACCATGTCAAGCACCTGAATGATATGAAATAGCACTGTTATCAGGTTTTTCCATGTCAGTATACAGATTCCCAATTTACAAAGGAGTTAATGTGAAATCTCCAGCTGAAGGTTGAGATATATACTGGTCTGTCATCTGTGAAGTCTAACGTTCCCTGGGAATTGCCGAGACCTACATGCGAATCACTAGGGACATTCCCATACGTCCTCCGTCCTCATCTGCAACAGCCAGCGAAGAATACAATACAGATAGTAACAACATGAAGGAAGGGCGTGAATGATGCAGGCAGAAGGTACCCCTGGGCATGTCACCACGCTCAAGAAGATAGAGAGGATGCATAAATAGAATTATAACAGAAGATATAGAAACAGCTTCCACCTGGACATTATTCCATTGGGCAGAGAATGTACAGAGTGGTGTAGTGGGTTGGCATAACTTTTTTTTATAGTTGCATGTCTTTCACGGGACGTAGCAGTCAACCCCAGCATTTTGGCTTTTCGTGATTCCTAGGCAAGTTTTACGTTCAGTAGTTTGCCATTGCTTTTTGGACGACCGGTATCTATACCTTTTTCGAAAAAAAACCAGCACCGCTGTGTTTCTATCCCGGGTAAACGAGATTACGAATCGCGTCTGTAACGCCTTCGCCACGGAGATCGATACGAATTCCGTTTGCATACCTGAAGGTCCAAAATTTGATACATGAAAATGCCGGTAGAGACAATGCATGTGGTGGTGGTGGTGGTGTTGGCGGCGGCGTCAGCGGCGGATAAGTATAAGATGATGATGATGATGCGGAGGAGGAGGAGATGGAGGAAGAAGAAGAAGAAGAAGAAGTAGAAGAAGAAGAAGAAGAAGAAGAAGAAGAAGAAGAAGAAGAAGAAGAAGAAGAAGAAGAAGAAGAAGAAGAAGAAGAAGAAGAAGAAAATCTACACATATTGCCTAACTGTTTTCTGTCTTTCCTTTCACAGATTGCACTGGACTTACAGATCTCAAGAACGCTATCCACGTGTGACCTCCCCCAAATCTGATGTGCGCAAGTTTATCCTGAAAGTTTCACCAAGTCACTATCTCCTAATAATTACAAGATTACCGGAGACTTGAATCTCTGCTCTTCTACAGACACACACACAGCAGGGCTACCGGCGTCTTCATTTTCCCGTTCTCTTGTTTATGATACAAAAACTCACGCGACGGTGATGTATCTTATAGAACGGGGATTATAGATTATTCTGTTTCAGAAAGATATGGCATGAAAATGCCACATATCACCTGGCCATATGAAATAAACAGCAGTGCGAGAAACACAACACTTGTCAATCAGGCATCAACTTCTTGTCACATTTATTTATAACAAAAGACTGTAAAAATGCATTATTAAATATGTAGTCATATTTACCGGCATATGTTCATAAGTTGATGCGGGTCGTTTGGTTGTAAACCAGGCTTGTAAAGCTTTTCAGGGAAACATTTACTTGAATATGTACGGTAAAAATGTTGAGTTAACAATGCAGTGACAATATACCTTCTCACAACCGGACTCTGCAACATAAAACTAGCAGTTAGTCTCAAGTGTTTGTTGTCGGTATGAAGTGCCATTATGTGTTTATAGTAATGAAGATCCGAACCTGGTAGTGCTGCTCTACCCACCTTGCCAAGTGACAGCACGTGCCTGATGTTTACAAGCACGTCTCTGTCGTTACTGAGTTTCATAATGGAGAGTGTACAAAGGCTGGATCCAACTATACTTGCCTTCTGGGAGGGGTTTCCCTGTCCGCCTCCATGGAACGAGAAGCTTCTATTTAGGTGAGTGTGTGTCTGTTTGTGTGTCGTCTTCTTGGTGGACCCTTATCTTTAGGTGAGTCTGTGTCTGTTTGTGTGTCGGCTTCTTGGTGGACCCTTATCTTTAGGTGAGTGTGTGTCTGTTTGTGTGTCGGCTTCTTGGTGGATCCTTATCTTTAGGTGAGTGTGTGTCTGTTTGTGTGTCGGCTTCTTGGTGGATCCTTATCTTTAGGTGAGTGTGTGTCTGTTTGTATGTCTGTTTGTGTGTCGGCTTCTTGGTGGATCCTTATCTTTAGGTGAGTGTGTGTCTGTTTGTGTGTCGGCTTCTTGGTGGATCCTTATCTTTAGGTGAGTGTGTGTCTGTTTGTGTGTCGGCTTCTTGGTGGATCCTTATCTTTAGGTGAGTGTGTGTCTGTTTGTATGTCTGTTTGTGTGTCGGCTTCTTGGTGGATCCTTATCTTTAGGTGAGTGTGTGTCTGTTTGTGTGTCGGCTTCTTGGTGGATCCTTATCTTTAGGTGAGTGTGTGTCTGTTTGTGTGTCGGCTTCTTGGTGGACCCTTATCTTTAGGTGAGTGTGTGTCTGTTTGTGTGTCGGCTTCTTGGTGGATCCTTATCTTTAGGTGAGTGTGTGTCTGTTTGTGTGTCGGCTTCTTGGTGGATCCTTATCTTTAGGTGAGTCTGTGTCTGTTTGTGTGTGTCTGTTTGTGTGTCGTCTTCTTGGTGGACCCTTATCTTTAGGTGAGTGTGTGTCTGTTTGTGTGTCGGCTTCTTGGTGGACCCTTATCTTTAGGTGAGTGTGTGTCTGTTTGTGTGTCGGCTTCTTGGTGGACCCTTATCTTTAGGTGAGTGTGTGTCTGTTTGTGTGTCGGCTTCTTGGTGGACCCTTATCTTTAGGGGAGTGTGTGTCTGTTTGTGTGTCGGCTTCTTGGTGGACCCTTATCTTTAGGTGAGTGTGTGTCTGTTTGTGTGTCGGCTTCTTGGTGGACCCTTATCTTTAGGTGAGTGTGTGTCTGTTTGTGTGTCGGCTTCTTGGTTGACCCTTATCTTTAGGTGATGTGTGTCTGTTTGTGTGTCGGCTTCTTGGTGGATCCTTATCTTTAGGTGATGTGTGTCTGTTTGTGTGTCGGCTTCTTGGTGGACCCTTATCTTTAGGTGATGTGTGTCTGTTTGTGTGTCGGCTTCTTGGTGGACCCTTATCTTTAAGTGAGTGTGTGTCTGTTTGTGTGTCGGCTTGTTGGTGGACCCTTATCTTTAGGTGAGTGTGTGTCTGTTTGTGTGTCGGCTTCTTGGTGGACCCTTATCTTTAAGTGAGTGTGTGTCTGTTTGTGTGTCGGCTTCTTGGTTGACCCTTATCTTTAGGTGATGTGTGTCTGTTTGTGTGTCGGCTTCTTGGTGGACCCTTATCTTTAAGTGAGTGTGTGTCTGTTTGTGTGTCGGCTTCTTGGTTGACCCTTATCTTTAGGTGAGTGTGTGTCTGTTTGTGTATCTTCTTGGTGGACCCTTATCTTTAGGTGAGTGTGTGCCTGTTTGTGTATGTCTGTTTGTGCGTCGTCTTCTTGGTGAACCCTTATCTTTAGGTGAGTGTGTGTCCGTTTGTGTGTTGTCTTCTTGGTTTACCCTCATCTTTAGGTGAGTGTGTGTCAGTTTGTGTCTGTCTGTTTGTGTGTTTCTGTTTGTGTGTCGTCATCTTGGTGGACCCTTATCTTTAGATGAGTGTGTGTCTGTTTGTATGTCTGTTTGTGTGTCGTCTTCTTGGTGGACCCTTATCTTTAGGTGAGTGTGTGTCCGTTTGTATGTAGTCTTCTTGGTTTACCCTCATCTTTAGGTGAGTGTGTGTCAGTTTGTGTCTGTCTGTTTGTGTGTTTCTGTTTGTGTGTCGTCATCTTGGTGGACCCTTATCTTTAGGTGAGTGTGTGTCTGTTTGTATGTCTGTTTGTGTGTCGTCTTCTTGGTGGACCCTTATCATGTCAGATAAACACATGTTTAAACCACCCTTACTGTATCAAACTCGACAGACAGGCAGGCAGGCAGGCAGACAGGCAGACAGACAGATAGACAGACAGACAGACAGACAGACAGGCAGACAGACAGACAGACAGATAGACAGAGACAAGCAAACACAGAGAGACAGAGGCAGACAAAAATAGAGT
Organism: Cepaea hortensis; assembly: GCA_963921405.1. Classification (NCBI taxonomy): domain Eukaryota; kingdom Metazoa; phylum Mollusca; class Gastropoda; order Stylommatophora; family Helicidae; genus Cepaea; species Cepaea hortensis. The sequence continues at coordinate 27,792,429 of OY992881.1, read as the reverse complement.
GACAGAGACAGACAGGCAGGCAGACAGGCAGGCAGACAGACAGACAGACAGACAGAAACAGAGAAAGACACACATAGAGAGACATATATTAGACAGAGAAACAGAGAGAGGCACATACAGAGACGGAGACAGTGACAGAGAAAGTCAAACATAGAGAGAGAGGCAGAGAGAGAGCGAGAGAGAGAGAGAGACACACACACACACACACACACACACATACACACAAACACACGCAAAGAGAGGTAAAGTAGTAAATACTCGTGTACATACCATATGAGAATTAGGCATATGGTGCTAGAAAGTGAATATACCAGGTCAATTGTATTCTACCATGCGTAGTCTGGACATTCTTATTCCTGACAGCGGCTGTATATCTGGACATTCTTATTCCTGACAGCGGCTGTATATCTGGACATTCTTATTCCTGACAGCGGCTGTATATCTGGACATTCTTATTCCTGACAGCGGCTGTATATCTGAACACTCTTATTCCTTCCAGCAACTGTGTATCTGGACATTCTTATTCCTGCCAGCGAGTGTATATCTGGACATTCTTATTCCTGTCAGCGATTTATATCTGGACACTCTTATTCCTTCCAGCAACTGTGTATATGGACATTCTTATTCCTGCCAGTGAGTGTATCTGGACATTCTTATTCCTGTCAGCGATTTATATCTGGACATTCTAATTCCTGCCAGCGAATGTATATCTGGACATTCTTATTCCTGCCAGCGACTGTGTATCTGGACATTATTATTCTTCCTAGCAACTGTGTATCTGGACATTCTTATTACTGCCAGCGGCTGTATATCTGGACATTCTTATTCTTGCCAGCGACGGTATATCTGGACATTCTTATTCTTAGCAGCCAGTGTATATCTGGACACTCTTATACGTGCCAGAGAGTGTTTATCTTGACACTCTTAAACCTGCTAGCTAGTGTATATCAGGGCACGCTTATTCCTGTCAGCGAATGTACATCTGGACATTCTTATTCCTGCCAGCGAGTGTATATCTGGACCTTCTTATTCCTGTCAGCGACAGTGTATCTGGACATTCTTATTCCTGCCAACGACTGTGTATCTGGACATTCTTATTCCTGCCAGCGAGTGTATATCTGGACATTCTTATTCCTGACAGCGGCTGTATATCTGGACATTCTTATTCCTGCCAACGACTGTGTATCTGGACACTCTTATTCCTGCCAGCGACTGTATATCTGGACACTCTTATTCCTCCCAAGAGCACCATTGCAACATTTTCACAGCCAACACATTACAACATTTTCACAATAAAAAACTCTTAACATTTCAAATATTCAAGTAAAACTGTGAGTTACAGTTATGATATGTATGTCTCTACACTACAGACATGGTCAACAATCGATATGTTGAATCAGGCAGTGATCTATTACAGTAATACCAGATCAGACAGTTCGGTGGCTAAGTAACATTCTCACTTTCATGGATTACCTCCAGCCATGTTGAATATAATTCTAGTTTACATGTGTGCATATCTCTGCATATGTGTGTGTGTGTGTGAGTGTGTGTGTGTGTGTTTGTGTGTGTGCGTGCGTGCGTGTGTGTGTGAACACTGTCTGCACTGTTGTGTGTCTCTGAGCACTGAATGCTCTGTTCTGTGTGTCGCGCAGTATGAAATACTGGAACGGATCCATGATGGATCCATTTACATGCTATCGATGACAAGCTGTGTGTGCATGTGTGTGTGTGTGTGTGTGTGTGTGTGTGTGTGTGTGTTAGCGAGCGCATTGCTACTTCTAGCCATTCTCTCTATACGTGACAAGTTGTATTAATGTGTGTGTGGGTGTGTGTGTGTGTGTGTCCATGTGCGTGCGCGAGTGTGTGTATTAACATTGCCGCTTTGTTTCATTCGCTCTGTTCCTGACTCGTTGTGTGTGTATAGTGCATTCTTCACTGGTCATAATCCACATCCCTGTTTTACACACTAGCATGTATTTCACATTGTCGTTGCCATCACGTTATCTCTGTATTTCACATCGTCCCAGTATTTCACACCATTCCCTTATTTCACACAATCCCGTATTTCACATTATCCTTGTATTCCACTTTGTTCCCGTATTTCACATTATCCCTGTATATCACATTATCCTTATAGATTACAGTATCCCTGTATATCACATTACCCTTGTATAGCACAACATCCCTGTATATCACATTACCCATGTATATCACATCATTCCCGTGTATCACATCATCCCAGTATTTCACATCAACTCCTCCGTAATTCAAATCATTTCTGTATTCAGATTTTCTTCAGATTTCACATTGTCCCCGTATTTCACATCATCTCTTAATGTCACATTATCTCCGTATCTCACATCATCCCCGTATTTCCCATTATTCCTATATTTCACATTATTCCTGCATTTAACATTGTCCTCATATTTCACATTGTTTCTGCATTTCACATCATTCCCCTTTTCACATTATCCTCGTATTTCACATTATTCAATTTTTAGGATTGTCCCTATATATCACTTTATCGGTGTATATCATATTACCACTGTTTAACATTATTTCTGTATTTCACATCACTTTTGCATTTCACACTATCCCTGTATTTCACATCACCACGTATTTCACACTACCCTTGTATTTCACATCAGCCCCGTATTTCACATCACTCCTGTATTTCACATCACTCCCATATTTCACATTATCCCTGTGAATTAGACTGATATTTCCGGTCCCAAATATGGCGGATAGGCATTTGAATCGTTAAGCCTCTGGAGTGTTTATGCGTGTGGTTACGGTTTGCAGACGCACTTTCCCCGTGTTGGACTGGTAGTGCTACTACTGAGTTGAGTGCGTGGCGCGACACTGTGAGCTGTGAATTTCGTTTGGAATGTTTTTACATCTGTCCGCAGTTGTTGTAGCGTGAACTGCATGTTGGGAACGATGGCTGTTGCTTGGAATTGATTAGAATGCTTTTTCGGTTCACAGGTGCATTATTCTCTGAGACTCCTGGGGGTCGTCGCTGGAGCTACGGTGTTCGTACTCTGTGCGATGATTTCAGCGGGCTGCCCTGCCGAAAGGGACCGAGCCATAAGGGATAAACCCCGGGGCAATGAAGTCGACCCTCTCGACTTTTAATTCAGTAATATATGGCAGCTGGTTTTCTAGTGACTGCCGCTTCCATGGACGATGAACTGTATTTTCCGTGAAGGACTTTTGTGTTGGCATTCTGACGGCGGCATTATGCACAGTGTACATGTGCGGACTGTTTGCTTGTTGAGGCTCCTGTCTATTCCATTTTTCACATACGGCAGTGAAGAGCATTTCGTGTGATATTCACTGGCACAGGAACGGGGCATAGTGGGGACGACCTGTTGCCGTGAAGTTGGAACCGCGACTAACTAGCTAACTAACTAAATAACTAACTAACTAACTAACCAACAAACACTATCCCTGTATTTCACATCACCCCCGTATTTCACATCACGGCCGTATCTCACATCACCCCCGTATTTCACACCACCCCCGTATTTCACACAATCCCTGTATTTCACACAACACCTGTATTTCACACTACCCCTGTATTTCACACTACCCCTGTATTTCACACTACCCATGTATTTCACACTACCCATGTATTTCACAGGCTGAACTGGACAGGCTGCGTGGGCCTAGAAATGGGAGAGAAGGTGAAGCTGTACATGGCCGACAAATGCAACATCCGCCACGATGGCAAGGCGGTGCTGGCCGAGCCTGGGGACCAGGCGGACAACGGGGTCATGGTGGAGGAGGACTGTGGCCTCGCCTGTCAGCTGATCATCGGCCTGGTGTCGGTGTTGTTCATCGTCCTGCTGCTGATCGTCGTGGTTGTCTGCGTCAGAAGGTCAGTTCCCTTGTTTGTCCACTCACCTGTAATATTCTCAGGTGGGTGTTGGATAAAGCCAACTGTTTTAGTATTACATTAACCCACCTGACGTAGTTATTACATTAAATCATCTGTCCTAGTTATTATATGGTGTTTGTTTTAATTGGTTGAAAATCTATCCAGACAATATTTTAACGCCTTCTTGTCCAGACAGGAATGTAACTTTGTAACAAGCAGCACACCTTTTGTTAACTGGTTACTCCATTTTAATGTGGGTTGGTTTGTTGCATAGTTGACGCTTTGATTTGCTACTTTAGGAATGGCCACCATTTTTCGAAACGTATCATCTTTCAAGACAAGATCAGGTCGTCACATTGTGATTGTTATGAGTACATAATCGCTTAACTCACCAACAACTCATCAACCAATTTCAGTTCTTTAACTCATCAGTTAACTTCATTCCATCAACACCTCATCAACCACCTTCATTCCACTAACAACTTATCAACCAACCTCATTCCACAATCAACAAACCGAAATAACTTGCTTTTATTGAAGTTACTAACGTGGGAGTCGTGAGTGCGAACGAGGCAGGGGAGGAAGCAGAAACCACTCTCGTCCTCATATCTATTATTCTTAATAGGTTATTTACAATGCCCTTGTATTTAGTGATATCTTAAAGGGTTTGTTGTTTACGCGTATTCAATGTAATCTGACTGTGCTGTGAAAAGCGCGTGTTTAATTACCGCGTATGCAATCAATCAAGAACACAACGCACATGCGCACTCCATTGTTCTGTTTTATGTAGCAGAAATGTTCCTCAATGAGCTCTGTTGTTGTCCCCCCTGACATATCGTAAATGATGCTGTATAGAATTATTGGAAAAGGCTATTTGTGCGGCATGGGAGCAGAATACAAAAGATGCCTGGTAACGTTATTGTTTTCCGACAGGCCTGTAGCTATTTGCTGTGTATCGAGCGATCCGGGATGAACAGCTCCGCCCGAAGACTTATTTTGCGGAACTTAATTAAACCTATGAAATAAAACTGTAGCTGCAAGCCCTCTGTTTAACAAACTTGGCTAACATTGCAATGTCGCGTTCCTAACGAAAGCATTAGAATTCACGTGGACACCAGGAGAAAGTGCGTCCACTGATTGCTTCTTCCTCTCTTCCCCTCAGGCTTGTCAATTGAATGATCCTCATCGTGTACCCTGCGTCAAATCGCGGAGCTTGGAGACTCGTGCATCAGCATATCTCTCCATAAGATACAGTAGCCGAGCTGTCGTATCGTATTTGTCCAGGGAATCCCACAATCTAATTCTGCCTCTGGAATCGTTGGCAAATCCCGCACCTCTAGCTGGGCATCGATTCAGCCCTCTTCTATTGACTTTCTGTAATATCGTTTGCCCCAGGACGCCGTTCTTAACTCGTCTTCTATGTTATGAAAACCGTTGCGGGTGACATGCTCTATCCGTCACTTGTCACGTAAAACAATGTTTATCTGGTAGCTATCCTCGATTCGTAAACCCGTGGCCTCTGATTCTAATCCCGTATTAGACGTCCTTCTCTCGTATTGTCAGAATGGGCTCAGATATGTGTGCAGAATACATAAGCAATGATAAATCGACAGCGGTCCTGACTTTTTGACAATTGTACGCGCGCGGAAACCCGTATGGCAGATTTATTTCAAAGGGTTGTCATGAAAGGTACTTGAACTGAGATCTGCGATGCGGCAACCAAGAAAACGAAGATGAAGAGATAACATTGTCATAATTCTTGTTTATTACGGGAATATTTCACGGCTACAATTCTCGTCACTGTCTGAGTTCCTTCGTGATATAAATAAAATTGAGGATCTCATTTTTGTGTGTTATTGTAGAAAATATTTACCGTCACGGCAAGAAGAGATTGATTGTCTGTCTGTCTGTCTGTCTGTCTGTCTGTCCGTCCGTCCGTCCGTCCGTCCGTCCGTCTGTCTGTCTGTCTATCTGTCGGTCGGTCTGTCTGTCTGCCTGCCTGCCTGCCTGCCTGCCTGTTTGTCTGTCCTATATTTATTGCAATCTCGAAGAAATCAGACGCCTTGGAATGTGATCAGCATCGAACAATTAATATAATGAGCCACATCTCGAAGATTTTGAAAAGAATTATCATGCAATGATTTGGGAAGAAAATACAACCCGAAATAGGAGAATAACAGTGTGGATACGTAGAAGGCAAAGGTACAGTAAATTATGTGTATATGCTGAGAACTTTAACTGGACATTCTATAGAAGTACACAAAGACCTACATCTTTGCTTTATTGGCTTCACAAAGGCTTTCGATAAAGTAAGACATGTCAACATGATGAAGATGCTTGCAGATCTAAGAATTTATAGGAAAGACCTTAGATTTGTATATTGGAAACAACAGATTGCCGTAAAGATTGATAATGAAGAAGGTAATTAGCAGCCTATTAAGAGAGGTGTGTGAGAGGGATGTGTAATGTCTCCAGATCGTGTTTTCCCTATACAGTGAAAATATTTTCAGAAAATTAGAAGATATGAGAGAAATCACTATTGGGGGACAAAACATCAATAACATTAGATATGCGGATGATACATTATTGATTGCAGACAATGAGCAGGATCTGCAAATTTAGTAGAATGCGGTTGTTGCACACAGTGAACAACTAGGGTTAGAATTAAATTGTAACAAGACGCAGATTATTGTCGTCACTAGGAAGAAAGAAATACAACACTGTAATATACAAGTAAATGGGAATATTCTTCAACAAGTGAATCGGTACAATTATCTCGGAACAGTCATAACATCTGATGGGAGATGCTTTGAAGAGATAAGAACAAGACTCACCATGGCGAAAATAGCCTTTTGCAAGATGAAAAACATACTGACCAATAAAAAGATGTCAATAGCTGCGAGAAAAGGAGTGGTGAAGTGCTACATAGAACCTGTACTTGTGTATGGATGTGAAGCATGGACATTGAGCAGACAAGCTGGAAAACATCTGATGGCTGTGGAAATGTGGTTTCTCAGGAAAATACAAAGAATACCATGGACAGACAGAAAAACCAATGAGCAAGTCCTACAAGAAACAAATGAAAACCGTAAACTGATTAGAGAAATTAGACGTAGACAGTCAAAATTTGTTGGACACGTTATGAGAATAAATACATTTGAGAACTTGGTGACAACTGGCAAGATTGAGCGGAAAAGAACAAGCGGAAGGCGGAGAAGTAAATATTTGGATGGCTTGGCCACGTGGTATGGTCGAGACAAGAACACTGAGCTGATCCACGACTCTGGTGATTGAGTGAGATGACGGAGCATGGCCGCCCATGCTTATCAGCATGGCACATGATGATAATCTATTTATCTATCTGTCTATCTTTCTGTCTGTTTTTCTGTCTGTCTGTCCGTCCGTCCGTCCATTCATCTATCCACCCATTAATATGTCTATCCGTCTGTACCTTATCTCTCTCAATTTCTCTCTCTCTCTCTCTCTCTCTCTCTCTCTCTCTCTCTCTCTCTCTCTCTCTCTCTCTCTCTCTCTCTCTCTCTGAGTGTGTAAGAGAGGAAGAGTGAAATTGATAGAGATATAGTGAGAATGAGAGAGAAATATGAGATAGAACGAAAAAGAGTCAGCGAGTGTTTGAGAAAGAGAGTGAATGAGAGACAGAAAACGAGACAGGATGAGAGAGTGCAAGAGAGTGGAACACTAGAGAGGATTAAAGAGGGTGAGAGAGGGGAGAGAGTGCATACGAGAGCAAGATAAAGTGAGAGGACAGATTGAGGCTGCTGTAAAGAAAATGCGAAATGAGAGAGGGAGAGTATGTGCGTGTTGAAGAGAGCTAGAGAGAACGCGAGAATTCGAGAGAAAAGATAGAGAGCGCGTGAGCGAAAGGAGGGAGAGAGTGAGACAGAGAAGAAAGAGAGAGAAAAATGAAATGGGCTATGGAATGCGTGCTAAATAATAACTCGATGCTGGCATTCTGTACGACTGGGGATACAACGGATAATCAAATCTGTAATACCAACACAAACACAATGCAACTCAGCCACTGGCTGTCATCATTATTTCTGACAGGTTCCCACCCCATTTTCTCTTCCACATGCACGCTTTTCCTTTTTCTAGCATGGCCTGTGGTAGTAGTAGTGGTGGTGGTAGTAGTAGTGGTGGTTGTGGTAGTGGTAGTAGTGGAAGTGGTGGTGGTGGTGGTAGTAGTAGTGGTGGTTGTAGTAGTAGTAGTAGTAGTAGTAGTAGTAGTAGTAGTAGTAGTAGTAGCAGCAGTAGTAGTAGTAGTAGTAGTAGTAGTAGTAGTAGTAGTAGTAGTTGTTGTTGTTGTTGTTGTTGTTGTTGTTGTTGTTGTATAGTGGTGGTAATTGTATTGGTGGTGGTGGTGGTAACAATAGTGGTGTAGTGATGGTAGTAGTAGTAGTAGTATTAGTAGTAGTAGTAGTAGTAGTAGTAGTAGTAGTAGTAGTAGTAGTAGTAGTAGTAGTAGTAGTAGTAGTAGTAATAGTAGTAGTAGTAATAGTAGTAGTGATGGTGGCGGTGGTACTAGCAAAAGTAGTAGTAGTGGTGGTAGTAGTAGTAGCAGTGGTTGTGGTGGTATTATTTGTGGTGGAGGTGGTTGTGGTGATGGTAGTATTAGTAGTAGAAATAGTAATGGTGGTGGTGGTAGTAGTGTTAATAGTAGAAGTAGTGGTGATGGTGGTGGTAGTAGTAACAGTAGTTGTGGTGGTGGTAGTAACAATGGTGGAGGTTGCTGTAGTGGTAGTAATAATGGTGGAGGTTGCTGTAGTGGTAGTAAAGGTGGTTGTGGTATTAGTATTAGTAGTAGAAGTAGTAGTGGTGATGGTGGTTGTTATAGTAGTAGCAGTGGTGGTGGTGGTAGTAGTGGTAGTAGCAGTAGTTGTAGTGGTTATGGTATAGTAGCAATAGTAGTGGTGCTGATGGTGGTGTTAGTGGTAGTAGTAGTAGTAGTAGTAGTAGTAGTAGTAGTAGTAGTAGTAGTAGTAGTAGTAGTAGTAGTAGTAGTAGTAGTTGGTGGTGGTAGCAGCAGTAGTAGTAGTAGTAGTAGTAGTAGTAGTAGTAGTAGTAGTAGTAGTAGTGATGGTGGTCGTGGTGGTAGTGGTAGAAGTAATAGTGGTGGTGGTGGTGATAGTAGTAGTAGTAGTAGTAGTAGTAGTAGTAGTAGTAGTAGTAGTAGTGGTAGTAGTAGTAGTAGTAGTAGGTAGTAGGGTGGTTATTGTAGTAATAGTCGTAGTAGTTGTTGTAACAGCAGCAGCAGCAGCACGTAAGCGGACTGTGCTGAGGTTGAATGCACGCGAAAGAAAAATAAAACGCTCGTTGTAATGCATCCTCGGCATGTTCAGTCCCTCGTTGTACATTCAGCTAGTGTGTGTCCTGGACACATCCGGATGTCCCTGTACATCGTTGTCGCCCTCTGCCTCTTGTGCGCTGAACCGTTCTCCCAGTTATTGCTTTCGGTCTACTGCTTCTTCACATCTCGGGATCTTTCATATAAAGTATCAATTCAGCTGCTGACATTGTCCAATGCCGTGATGTAAAGAAGTCAAGATCTGTCTTCTTTGCCCGGCTCTAGCTCTCTGTCCACACATCTTTACAGCTGTTACAATTTGTTACAATATGAATTTGTTTTCGTCATGAAAATTTGAAAAGATTGTGAACTTGGAAAAAAGAAATAAAAGACACTGTTCACAATTTTCCCAGGCCCTAATTATACCACTGATATAATCACCGACTAAAGATTATAATCATTGATCAAAAGATTACTTCAAGATTAAAGGTGTTTGTTTGTAATCCTCTTAGTTCTTTCCCTGGCAGGCGACTAATTAATCCGGTTCATCCGATGCCAAGAAGCAACTGGTAAATGTACCCACAATGCATTCTGCTTTCCCAATCGATATATGGAAATACAGGGGTTTTTCATGTTCGAGCATCACGTGGTACAGCAGTACCGTATTGGGTCTAAATATATTGGTTGCGAAGAATAAAAGGTCATTAATATTTGTAACTGATTCAGTGGCAAAGAAAATCTAGGTTTGGACCAAACATGCTATACAAACAAATGTACAATTATTATAACGAACATGTCCGTTCACTTAACTTTGAAATTGCTGAAGATACCACGAAACAAAACAAATAACACGATGACCCTAATAAGGCGATTTATCATCCTTCTGTCCAAAAGGGAGGTCACATTAGGCGATATATAATCCTTCGGAACTGAATCAGTTAACATATTGTCTAAAGTGTAAGAAAGCCCACTTCATTAAGGGCTCAGTGGGTTCACTTGCCATTGGATGGGTAAGCTGACACCGTAGTCAACCGATGTCTTCTTATTAAGTTGCATGTCCTTCACAGGACGTAGCAGTCAACCCCAGCATTTTCGCTGTTCGTGATTCCTGGGCAAATATTACGTTCAGTGGTTTGCCATTGCTTTCTGAACGACCGGCTCCTATACCTTTTTCGAAAAAAACCAGCACCGCCGTGTTTCGATGTCTACTACATCATTAAGTGAATGTAATGTTGTTTATTTTCAAGTTGCTATTTTTGCAAACATTCGTTAATCAAGGGACATAACCGTATCAAAAGACAACCAAGTGTACGGCGATTGGTTTGTTTTTTTTTTTTTTCATGTTGGAAAATGAATTTTATGTTTTTCGTTTGAACTCAAGTGTAGTCCATACACTTGTGGTGCATTGGACTAAATTTTATGTGTGGATTAGCTTGCCCTTTTGCCAGAGTCCCTCGCCATCAGGCGAACCCACTTCAACTTCTGAGGTACTTGTAATTTGCGTTCCCAAGTCAAGGACGAAAAGTCGAAATTTTAGTCCAGCTAACCAGTGTAGAGGTTGAAGCTGTTACCTCGGCATCAGCACACATGAAGTTTAAAAGCGAGCGCTTGTAATAGGGAAAGCTAATCCACACGAAAAAATAAATGAACCAAGTGCACTAGATCTAGTAGGACGTATATGGACTACACTCGAGTTCAAAGCGAGCAGAAAAAAAAATATAAAAGAACCCATAAAAAAGCATGGTCATCTTTTTCAACACTCTAATGATGTAACTGGTCTCTGCGTTTTTTGCCAGACTCAGCAGAATAGATCACACGCTATAGAGGTCCTCCACTGGGGCTAGCATGAACCAACATTGAATATCAATAAAAACAGCTGCGCCATCTGATCCACGTGCGCGCTTAGAACCCACGGACATATCGACGCCTCTTGGTTCTGTGGGGTAAAATAAACGTGCATATAAGAGGCATAAAAAGAGGACTGCCCATTCATGAAATCTCTGAATGCCATCTTTATGCTTTATTCTGCTCATTCCTGCTCTGTATAGTTCTATTGTGCGGCCATTTTTTAGCGCTCAATCATGTCTCCTGACGATCTAGTGGCACTGATACATCTGTTTTCCGATTTAAGCAGCTTCATTCTAGCGGCCGGTCTTTGCAATTAGCACAGTGCAATCCTCATGAAACGATATTATCTTATACCGAGATAAACTAGATTGAAAATGAGAACAGTGAAGTGGTTGGTCTACGTGCTCCTCACTACAGAATGGCGCAGAAGCACTGACAAATAATATGCAATTACGAAATCGAGCAAATCTCATAATAACGCTGATGTTTAGAATAATAATAATAGGCTTCATTTGATGGGCACAAAAGCAAGCAAATATAGAGGTCGTTAAGAAGTTGGGAATAAAAAGAGGCCCGATGTAAGAAAGAAGAAAACAACAAATAGCATATTAAAAAAGTAAAATAAGTCAAGGTGGCTTATATACGCCTTAAGACGCAATGGGATTGTGGTATTCTATGCCCAGATTTGTATAGACCAATCATCGCTCGTGGCTGACGTGGTCAATGTCACGCCGGCCGCCTTTACTTCCCACAACATTTCCTGGCACCGATGTTAGGCTGAGATAAACTGGGAGCCGGCTCTGTGGCCAAGGGGTTGCGGACGCAGTTCGTAATCCCGCATATCGCGTTCGAAACACAGCTGCGTTATTTTTTATGAAATGATATGGGTGCCGGTTGTTCAGAAAGCAATGGCGAACTACTTAATGTAAACTTGCCCATGGAATGCTGGGGTTGACTGCTACTTTCGTAAAGGATTTGCAACTAACTTAACTGGGGAGCACTGGCCAATGTTAGCAATTCGAATGCGGGAGGCGAGGGAAATGAACGAGCTGATAAACTGGCTGGCTCTGCACCCGCTGCAGATGGCCAGCCCATGGATCGTGCCGATGTTATTAATGCCCTTAAATACATGTCAAGAACAGAGGACTTTGACGTCAGTGAATCCACATCGCTGTCCGGGATGAAAGACTTGGGAGTAAACATTGGCACGGCCAGACACGAGAGGTACATTGGAAAAACGAGGTGCCTCGTCAACCAACACAGAACTGGCACTATTAGCCACCGAACGCTGATGCATATGCTTGGGGGGGGGGGGAGGCTCTGAGCACCTATGGACCTGTCCGGGGTGCAATGAAGGTACCCCAACTGATAACTGATAGCAATTCGAATCCACCCTAGTATGGATCGAACCCCTTTATGCCGGACCGGCAGGCGAGTGTCTAGCCACTACGCCACCACGGCTCACCAAATATCACAGTCTGTCCATGTTAGCGGCACTATGGCCTAGGGGTAACGATCGCGATTCTCGAACCCCGATACCGCGTTCGGAACAGAGCTGCGGGCGATTTGGAAGCAGAGCGCATTGCGTTGGTTTTCATGAAATGGTATGAGTAAATGTCGTTCAGAAAGTAGTGGCAAGATGCTGAACGTAAACGTGCCAATAAATCACAAACAACCCCCGTAAACAGTGAAGGATATACCACTAATTATTTTGTCTACGTTGACACTTTCTCTACCCAGTGACTAACCAAATTTAACTCTGTTTAAATTATTATTGCTGTATTAAGCAGAAATATGGAGAACAACTCAAACAGTTACTAAACAACTGCTGTCACTGTCAACTGTCAAACTGTCATCTACTGCCTTTAGTACCCTTCGGTGTAGGACAGGGGGAAGGGGAGGGGGTGATCTTAAGCCTGGGAAATTAAGACCGCCTGGCTAGTGCTGTCGCCGCGAACTGTACAGGTTAGAGGTTTCTATTTGCCCCGACAGAAAAAAAATCCACACCTTACCGAGGATTCGAACCAAAGTCTCAAAATGATAAACTACTAACATTTATTAATCTGTGCATACGCAGAAGTGATGGACCAGCAGGGTATGACAGAATCACTAGTGCAACGCATAGGAGTAGAACTAGTCTGATTTCAAAACATCACAAGGTGAGAGAAAGACGCTAGGGCTGGTTGTGACACATTGAAAACACCCAGATCATACTATAACCAGAAAGTCCTTTTTTTCTGGAAAATACAGGGCAAATTAAATAGAGGGGCACCTTAGGGTATATGGAGAAAAGAGTTACAGACAATGATGGATAATTTGAGAGGGACATGGAGGGAGTTAAAATAATAAATGCGTGGGACATAGAGTTAAAGCAACTACTGCCGTGGAAAACAGTTAAAGTAGTAAGAACTGTCCTGGAAATAGAGTTAAAGTAACAACTGTTTTGGACAAACAGCTAAAGTAGCATCTGCTTTGGACAAACAGCTAAAGTAACAACTGTTTTGAACAAATAGCTAAAGTAACAACTGTTTTGGACAAACATCTAACGTAACAACTGTTTTGGATCTAAAGTAACAACTGTTTTGGACAAACAGCTAACGTAACAGTTTTTGACAAATAGCTAAAGTAACAACAGTTTTTGACAAATAGCTAAAGTAACAACTGTTTTGGACAAACAACTAAAGTAACAACTGTTTTTGGATTTAGAGATAAAGTAACAGCTGACAATACTCGTGACCATATTTTCTAAGCATGTCAGCCAAAGTATTATTCATGTACTCACATCATGTATGATTTATAACAATGCAGTATGCACATGGCCATATGCAGCGAAATACGCCAGGCAATAAATCGTGCAACATATTGTTTTGGGTTTCTGTGATTACAATTTAGATATTAGTAACTTCGTAACATCTTGCAAAACATGTACAAGTTTTCATACTAACATATTTACAGGTACAAATAAATAACAAGACAATAATAAGACAGATAGTGACAGACAGACAGACAGACAGACAGACAGACAGACAGACAGACAGACAGACAGATGCTAGAGTAGACACTTACATATATGTGAAGGTAAAACAGTATTTAGGTAAGTAGGCAGACAGACAGGCGGTAGGAAAATAAGTGATTAATTAGAAACATGCTGTAAGCACTTACATAAGTAGATGGTCATCATTATGCTTGTCCCCTCCTTTTTCTATCGTTGTAAATTTAACTGATGCGTGTTTGTTTGTTTGTTTGTTTGTTTTTTTTTTTTTTTTTTTTGTTTAATTGAACGTATACCGTACTACCATTTTCCTAAACATTCTAATGATTTTCATACACCAAATTCACCCAAGTCTACTTATACACTGGCATTGGGGGATGAGTGGTCTTGAGGTATGGTATCCTCCTCGAGTGCTGGAGGTCCCGGGTTCAAGCCCCGGTGAGGGCCGGGATTTTTTCACGTGGACTTCTAGTAACAGAACTTCCCCTGGTCTCTGGGTAGTGAGATCGGATGCCCGTGTGTATTGTTGCGCACATACAAAATCCCTTGGCAGTTGGAAATCGAAAAAGAGTAGCCTAACGGCGAGTTAAAAATCTACCCAAAGTATTTCAGGATCCTCGCCGGTGCTACGGAGTTCGTGCACTGAGCTGAGATACTCCGGGCTTAGGTTTGAGTTAGGAGTAGAACGGATCACTTATGTGTTACACCCGTGAGCCGTGATGTTGCTCCGTCGACTAAACTAAACTAAACTAAACATACACTGGCACGAATAGAAATAGCCCGTGGCCTTGAATGGAATCTGTCTACAGGAAGCAAATCTCACACAAATGCGTGCCAAAGTCGGACACACTGACCTTTGACATGCATAACTAGGTGTGACGTACTTCCCCCTAAAAAGAAACGAACAAGGAGAAGAGCACTTACATACTACTTCTCCATCATCCATGAGGTTGCCCCGTTGTCTTAAATGGTAATTTACTTCTCTTGAAACATTAATAATGTACGAACTCTCTTTATGCACATTCCCGCCTATTTACTTACTTTCCTTGTATCAATTTCCTTTCAAATATCGTCTTCCTTTGGCGTCCACATAAACAACGGTCTTGTTCGCGGACCGATATTACGATATATCGACCATGGGAAGAATGCACATGTATGGCCCGTTTAAAGAGTCCATAAACCTTTTGTTTCTGCGTTTGTTCAATCCATTGATACGACGGTTTAACGCCGGGTATGGCTGCATCGAGCATTAAGCTGAACCCAGCTGGAGGCAATGTTCATGAATTCTTTGATCGCGGATGTTTGAGAGTTGTAAATTGTCCCAAGCTATTTATTTGTTTGTTTGCTGTCTTGTGGGTGTATGCGGTATCGAGCGCAAATTGTGTGTTGGGTATTTTCCTCCGGTATGCAAATAGCGTATCTGAAATCATTAGGTTGATGAAAGGAGACTATTGTTGCACTGCATACCCCCCAGTTCGACTCTCTCTCTCTCTCTCTCTCTCTCTCTCTCTCTCTCTCTCTCTCTTTCTCTCTCTCTCTCTTTCTCTCTCTCCTCTCCTCTCTCCCTCCCTCTCTCTCTCTTTCTCTGTGCTCATCTCGCTTACACTTCACCCTCTCTCTTTCTCTTACTCTCTCTCTCTCTCTCTCATTCTCTGTACTCATCTCGCTTACACTTCACCCTCTCTCTTTCTCTTACTCTCTCTGTCTCTCTCTCTCTCTCTCTCTCTCTTGCTTTCTCTCTCTCTTTTCTCTCACTGTCTCTTTCTCTAGATTTCTGTCTCTTGCTTTCCCTTCTCTCTTTTTGTATCTCTCTCGTATTGTTTAGCTATCTATCTATCTATCTATCTATCTATCTATCTATCTATCTATCTATCTATCTATCTATCTATCTATCTATCTATCTATCTATCTATCTATCTATATATCTGTCTGCCTGCCTGTCTGTCTGTCTGTCTGTCTGTCTGTCTGTCTGTCTGTCTGTCTGTCTGTCTATCTATCCATTCATCCATCCATCCATGGATGTTGAATGAAAGAATTATGAGAGGAAATAGAGAAGAAGGGCAGAATGACAGACGAGCCTGCGTGCCCAATTCTAAACCCTTTGAAAATAAAGATTTTCGTTCGTTCGTTCATTCGTTCCATTCATCCATCCATTCATCCATCCATCCATCCGTAGATCCATCCATCCATCCATCCATCTCTCTGTCTGTCTGTCTATCTGTCTGTCTGTCTGTCTATTGATCTGCCTGTTTGTCTGTCTGGCTGTCTAGCTAGCTGTCTGGCTAGCTGTCTGTATTTCTATTTGTCTACATCTTTCTGTCTGTCGGTATATTTATCCAGCCATCTCTCTCTCTCTCTCTCTCTCTCTCTCTCCCTCTCTCTCTCTCTCTCTCTCTCTCTCTCTCTCTCTCTCTCTCTCTCTCTCTCTCTCTCAATATCTCCCTCCACCCCGCCCCCTTCTGCCTGATGACAACGCTGTTTTGGTTTCGGAGCAAACTATAAAGAGAAGACACCGAGCTGAGAGAAAAGAAATGAGTCATCCCCAGAAGCCGAAGAAACTAGCTTGTCATCATCCAGTGGCGTGTTGTTTACAGAACTGCTCCCCCATCATAGTCTCTCGAAGTGCCTATATGGAGCTTAATACGCTTTCGCTTAAACTTCCGATGCGCTGACGGCGGGATACGGGGTTTATTTCCAACATTAGTCCGTTGAACTGCAACATTGTCTTCTCGTTTAGAAAGCAATGGCAAACTACTGAATATAATAACATTGCCTAATAAATCAACCTGGGTGATGGAGGTGATCGTAACATCCTGTATAGGACACTCAACATTTGTTGTATCCATCTCCAGCCAGCTGTCCAGCCTCTGCTGTTGTCATATGTAAATCACCTGTCACATCCTGAGCCCACCCGTGGTATGATCCTTCTCTTCTCTTCTTTCCCGGCTCATCCCGTGCAAAGTGATCTTTTCCAGACACTCGTGTCTTTTTTACATGGCCAAAATATTTCATTTTCCCCAATTTCATTTGTCAAAATAACCAATTTACCTTAATAATGGCGTCTTCTTAGATCTATCTGTTTGCTGTTGTTTTCCTCCATTGATTTTTTAATGATCTTCCGTGACACTTATATTCAAAGACCCATATGTGCTTTTCAGCCGCAAGTGCATTTAAACAAATTGATGTGGACAGTTGATGTTGTATTTTTGGTCATCTCAAGAGGAGAAAAATACTTAAAAACCCACTGCCTGGCATATTTTCTATAAGGGGTAAAAGGAAGTAAATAACATGACCACTGTTCACACCATGAGATATATTGAGTATACGGTGCTATCCCTATATTTAAAACCAATGGGGGGGGGGGGGTGCTGAGTGGTCTCAAGGTATGGTGTCCGCCTCTAGTGCTGGAGGTCCAGGGTTCAAGCCCTGGTGAGGACCGGGATTTTTTCACGTGGACTTTTAGTAACAAAATCTCCACTGGTCTCTGGGTAGTGAGATCGGACGCCCGTGTGCATTGATGTGCACGTAAACAATCTCTTGGCAGTTGGAAATCGAAAAAGAGTAGCCTAACGGCGCTGCCGGGCAAAATTTCGAGTTAAAAATCTACCTAAAGTATTTCAGGATCCTCGTCGGTACTACGGAGTTCGTGCACTGAGCTGAGTTTCTCCGGACTCAGGGTTGAGTTAGGAGTAGAACGGAGCACTTATGGGTTACACCCGTGTGCCGTGATGTTGATCCGTCGACTAAACATAAATGAAACTAAAACCAGTCGGTAGTGTGACCATTTGACGATGTGGTTAATATCACGTAGACTGTATTACTTCCCAGAAAATGCATGGCACCAGTTTTAAGTTGGGTCAACCTAGGAGCACAGATCAGTCCTGTTTACATCCCTACCTAGAAGGGGAATGGCAAAGGGGTGGGGGTGTAAAGAGGGTTCGAATACCTGAACACCGAGCCGGCAGTCAACCATGCTACCTGGCTTCTCCTAAAACATGGCTTGGGTATTGTTTCTTCCATTTCCAATTTTCAAAAACAAAAATTCCAAATTCGGTCTCATTAAACCTGCTTCCTCGGCTGTGGTTATTGTTGAGATCCGTGGTTGTGTGGACTGTTAGTCCTAATTCATACTGGTTTTATTGGTTCCGCTTTGCTTATCGAATTAGGTTGTTTTTGTGCTGTCTGGTTATTTCCTTTCTATCTTATGCTGGTCCTGATAAAGACCGGTCCTTGGTCGGGCCTACTAGGTACCGCAGTCTTTCGTTTGTTGGTTTCTTACTCTCATTAGCGCTACTACGTGCTGGTTGTTTCATGCGTTGTCCTCACCGGGGTTGGCCCCGGTCATGTCCAATCCTCATAAGGACTTGGTGTAGGCAAAGACGGCGAGTTAAATGCAAGACTCAAGTTGTACCCTGGTCAGCGGCCCGAACTCCTCTACATTCGCTTTCTCGTTTTCGTCATCGGTGTATGGGTTGGTGCAACAACTGTTTCTTCCAGGGGCCATTTGGATATTTATAACATCACTAGAGGGCCATCCAAACTTATCATATTCAACATTAGCCTCTTATGTGGCTTAACATTTAATTAACTTGTCATTAATGTGATAGCTGGAGCGGCTTCTCTATTGTGTGTTAAAGGTACAACTATCTTGGACATAGAGTTAAAGAAACAACTGTCTTGGACGCAGAGTTAAAGAAACAACTGTCTTGGACATAGAGTTAAAGTAACAATAGTTTTGGACATAGAGTTAAAGAAACAACTGTCTTCGACATAGAGTTAAAGTATTAACTGTCTTGGACATAGAGTTAAAGTAACAACTGTCTTGGACATAGAGTTAAAGAAACAACTGTCTTGGACATAGAGTTAAAGTAACAACTGTCTTGGACATAGTATTAAAGTAACAGTTTTGGACATAGAATTAAAGTAACTACTGTCTTGGACAAACAGTTAAAGTAACAGTTTTGGACATAGAGTTAAAGTAACAACTGTCTTGGACAAAGCGTTAAAGTAACAAGTTTTGGACGGTGCCATGTAAATTTGACCGGCGTGATACTTTCCACATCAACCTCCAAGTGCAGATTGGTCAATAAAAACATGGGCCCAGCACCGTATTCGTATTACATCTTAAGGTTTCTTATTTAGTTATTACTTACCGTATAACGTAATGTTTATGTAATCTTCTGTAAACTGTAATCATCCTACGTGATGCAATATAACGCATTATGTGCGATATACAATTAATCAGCCCCAGTGATGCATTCCCTCTATCGGGTGTAATTGCTTCAGCCTGCACGACGTGAAGCTCCTGTGTTATGTAATGTCATCAGCCAGCAAGCTAATGTCATCAGCCAGTGCCGGATTAAGACATGTGCATCGGGCACTGCGGCTTTGGGGTCTCAGCTAGCATGAGCAACTTCAGAGACTGAATGAAAAATTAGCTTACTTGTAAATGTTGGTTGGTTGGCTGGCTGGCTGGTTAGTTGGTTAGTTGGTTGGTTGATTAGTTTGTTGGTTAGCTGTTTGGTTGCTTCGTTAGCTGGTTGGTTCATTGGGTAGCTGGTTGGTTGATTGGGTAGCTGGTTGGTTGATTGGGTAGCTGGTTGGTTTATTGATTACCTTGTTAAAGGGTTTGTTTATTGGTGAGCTGTTAGGTTGCTTGGTTAACTGGTTGGTTTATTGGTTAGCTGGTTTGTTAATTTGTGAGCTGACAGGGTGATAGGTGAGCTGGTTGGTTGATTAGTGAGCTGACTGGTTGGTTGGTTGGTTGGTAAGCTGATTGATTGATTGGTTGGTTGATTGGTTGGTTTATTGGTGAGCTGGTTGGTTGATTGGTGAGCTGGCTGATTGATTGTTGAGCTGGCTGGTTGATTGATTGGTTGGTAAGCTGGTTGGTTGATTGGTTGGTTGATTTGTGAGCTGGCTGATTGATTGGTGAGCTGGTTGGATGCTTGGTTAGCTGGTTGATTGGTTGGCGAGCTGGCGAATTGATTGTTTGGTTTATTTGTGAGCTGGCTGGTTGATTGGTGAGCTGGATGGTTGATTGTTTGGTTGATTTATGAGCTGGCTAGTTGATTGGTGAGATGGCTGGCTGATTGGTGAGCTGGCTGGTTGATTGGTTGATGAGTTGATTGGTTGGTTGGTGAGATGTTTGGTTGCTTGGTTAGCTGGTCGGTTGCTATGCAAGCTGGTTGGTTGATAGGTTATCTGGTTGGTTGATTAGCTAGCTGGTTGCTTGCTTGGTTAACTGGTTGGTTATTTGGTTTGTTGGTTGCTTGGTTGGTTAGTTGATTGGTTGGCTGGTTGGTTGATTGGTTGGTTGATTTGTGAGCTGGCTGGTTGATTGCTGAGCTGGCTGGTTGATTGATTGGTTAATGAGATGGTTGGTTGATTGGTGAGCTGGCTGGCTGATTGATGAACTGGCTGGTTGATTTGTGAGCTTTAATTTTTGAGAATATATTCACACACACACACACACACGCACACACACACACACACACACACACACACACACACACACATACACACACACACACACACACACACGCGCGGTTTTCATTTGAAGATCCCTTGTAGTTTTAGGTATTTCATTACCAATAGACTCTGGCCCCACGTTCAAGGGAAGCAGCAATGCTCAAATAAACTGCAAATATTCTGAATCAATATGTCAAATAGTATTGAGTGCACGCTGTTAAATTTCCGCTATGCTGATGGTAAGGTGGGTGGTTCAACCCCTACACCGATATTAAGTTGAACTTAAACGTTGACCTCTTGTTCAGAAAGTTATGGCAAACTACTGAAGGTACGAAAATCAACACATAGCAATGTCCTGCAAAGGACATGCAACATTTTTT
The DNA here is from genome assembly GCA_963921405.1 of Cepaea hortensis. Classification (NCBI taxonomy): domain Eukaryota; kingdom Metazoa; phylum Mollusca; class Gastropoda; order Stylommatophora; family Helicidae; genus Cepaea; species Cepaea hortensis. Next base: position 27,771,553 of record OY992881.1, on the reverse strand, counting down.
TTTCTATTTACCAACAATGTTGTGCACAGATTTGCTTGACGCATACTACAGCACAAAGAAACGTGTTCTATTCGTGGGAACCATTTACCAACAATGTTGTACACAGATTTGCTTGACGCGTACTACAGCATAAAGAAACGTATTCTATTCGTGGGAACCATTTTCCAACAATGTTGTACACAGATTTGCTTGATGCATACTACAGCACAAAGAAACGCGTTCTATTGGTGGGAACATTTACCAACAATGTTGTACTCAGATTTGCTTGACGCAAACTACAGCACTTTATGCAGTAATATATGGCTGCTGGTTTTCTCGTGAATGCCGCTTCCATCTACGATGAACTGTATGTTTTCTTGGAGGATTTTTGTGTTGTAATTCTAGCGGTGGTATTATGCTTAGTGTACCTGTAAGGGTTGTTGGTTTGTCGAGACTCCTGTTTGTTCTACTTTTCACATGGGTTAGGGTTAGCATTTTGTGTGATATTCACTGGCACAGGAACGGAGCATAATGGGGACGACCCGCTGCCGTGAAGTTGGAACCGCGACTAACGACTAATGACTACAGCACAGAGAAACGTATTATATTTGTGGGGACCATTTACTAACAATGTTGTACACAGATTTGCTTGAGCATACTAAAGCACAAAGAAACGTATGCTATCCGTGGCAACCGCTGTGGCCTAGTGGGTAGCATGTGTAATAGAATAGCGTACTGAAGTATGAGCTAACGGAGAGGGTTTCATCAGTACTTCAGCTGGTTAATTTGTTAGAAAGTAACTCTTAAAAGAGCACATTCTAGAAAGTCAGTACTTTAGAAATCACTTTGATGATAAACAGCCAAATTGGGAAAATTATCTTACGCAAACAGTTTAATTCAATTGTGGTATCCCTTGTAACAATTAAACTAATATTATTTTTCACTTCGCCCTGAACACTAGAGCCAACAAAATCTTATCTTATTCAGCCTCTCTCAGCCTGACCACAAGAATCCATCCATCATGTGCCATGCCGGTAAGCGTGGGCGGTCATGTTCTGCCATCTCACTCGATCAACAGAGTCGTGGATCAGTTCCGTGTTTTTGTCTCGACCATGCCACAAGGCCAAGCCATCCAGATACTTGTTTCTAGGTCTTCCCCTTGGTCTGTTCCCCTCGATCTTACCAGTTGTCACCAAGTTCTCCAAATCATTTCTTCTCATAACATGCCCAAAAAATTGTGACTGTCTACGTCTAATGTCTCTGATCAGTTTACGATCTTCATTTGTTTCTTGAAGGACTTGTTCATTGGTCTTTCTGGCTGTCCATGGTATTCTTTGCATTTTTCTCAGAAACCACATTTCTACAGCCATCAGATATTTTTCAGCCTGGCTGCTCATTGTCCAAGCTTCACATCCATATAAAAGTACAGGTTCTATGTAGCATCTCAACACTCTTTTTCTCGTTTCAATTGACATCTTTTTATTGGTCAGTATGTTTTTCATCTTGCTAAAGGCTACTTTTGCCATGGCGATTCTTGTTCTAATCTCTTCAAGGCATCTCCCATCAGATGTTATTACTGTTCCGAGGTAATTGTACCTATTCACTTGTTGAAGAGTATTCCCATTTACTTGTATATTACACTGTGGTATTTCGTTCTTCTTAGTGACGACCATAATCTGTGTCTTTTTACAATTTAATTCTAACCCTTGTTGTTCACTATGTGTAACAACCGCATCTACTAAATTTTGCAGGTCCTGTTCATTGTCTGCAATCAAGACTGTATCATCTGCATATCTAATGTTATTGATGCATCGTCCCCCAATGTTGATTCCTTCCATATTTTCAATATTTCTGAAAATATTTTCACTGTACAGGGAAAACAGATCTGGAGACATTACACATCCCTGTCTCACACCTCTCTTAATAGGCTGATATTGGCTTACTTCATTATCAACTCTTATGGCAGCTTGTTGTTTCCAATATATGTTTTTTACAAGTCTAAGGTCTTTCCCATCAATTTGTAGATCTTCAAGCATCCTTATCATGTTGACATGTCTCACTTTATCAAAAGCCTTTGTGTAGTCAATGAAGCAAAGGTGTAGATCTTTGTTTACTTCTATAGAACGTTCGATTACGGTTCTCAGTATATACACAGCATTTACTGTACCCTTGCCTACTACAAACCCACATTGTTCTTCTCCTATTTCAGGTTGTATTTTCCTCCTAACTCTTTGCATGATAATTCTTAGCAAAATCTTCGTGATGTGACTCATTATACTAATTGTTCGATGTTGATCACATTCCAAGGCTCCTGATTTCTTTGGGATTGCCTGTTGACGGTCTGGAGTCACCTGGTGCGCATGACTATCCCTACCGGGCGAGGCTGCTCCTATGGAGCACCCATTTACGCCGTTTCTCTGATTATCGATAAGTGAACACAACATGATTTTCTTGGCATGTGTAAAGAAGGTAGTTTGCCATTGCTTTCCTTCCCAGCAGTGACCATACTGGTCAGTGACCGTAGCCATTGTCTCCTCAAAAAAGGAGATCCTCTGCCTACCGTCGTGAAGGTGTAGACCATAACCTACAACTATCTGTTGGCTGCTCTCCATCTTCATCCACCACCTGCACCCATGGCTTCACGTAACCCTGATCGGGGGGCTAAACGGGTACTCCACCTTGCCCAAGGGTGTCCCGTAGGCTAGCGGAGGGAAGGAGGCGCCTTACTTCTCCTTTGATAGGGGATACCCCTACCCCGCTACCCGGACCACAAGAATAGATGCTGCTATATAGAGTTTTTTTTTTTTTTTTTTTTTTTTTTTAGCATATCCTTTTTACAGGACTTAGCTGTCAACACCAGCATCTTTCAGCTGTATGTTGATCTCTTGGCAAGATTACGCTCAGTAGTTTGCCATTGCTTTCTGAGCGGCCGGCTCACATACCCCGTAAGTTACAGATGCGATTCGAACCACTGCTGATTTGAACCGTCATCACGTTACCTGACGAGAGTATACGAGATTACGGAGAAAAGTCATAACCTCTAAGCCACGAAGCCGGCGCTATATAGAGTGCAGTGGGTTAATTTATTTTATGAAAATGAAACATAGAAAATCAGTCCAGTGTACTAGAAGTAGTAGCACGTGTATGGACTAGGCTTGAGTTCAAAGCGAGAGAACGAAAAACAAGGGAAACGAACAAACTCGGTCATGTCATTGAGAAAAGCCGATATTATTTGTGATTGTTACATTTATTTTATGGTTCCCTTTGTATGTAACCGTGTTTCTTTTTGCTTCTTCATCAGCTAAGTAACTTGTGTATGCTTTGTGTAGTTTCGTCGTCTGTATATTAGTAATCTTCTGGCAAAGGTCTCAACCGCAACGTCTTATTGTGTCACTTGTGATAGTGCTCTTGTAAAGTTTACCATCTGTTTACTCATTGTATTTGTTGATTTGCTCATGTCGTTCTTCCACCTCCAGACACAAGGCCAAGCCATCAAGTCCCAGCCACCAGTCCTCACTGACTGCACACGCTGACAACGCCAAGTATTATACCAGTTGCCACTACGCATGCGCACCGGTAGTTCCGCGACAAATCCAGGTACCCTGTCATTATTTTACCCAGCCAAAAATGTATAGTTTTCTATTTGTATTCAGATGTATAATTTACACGAACAATTGCTTTCAAATAACCAATATGGCCATGCCCATGGGCACTGGAAAACCAAACGTAGCTCATTGACATCACATACCCACAAACGTCACCCACGTACGAATTGATCAGAAAAAATATATTATTGATATGCTAAATTCACGTATATCGGTCTCAATAAGTCTGCTAACACAGTGGTTCTGAAACTTTCTTGTCCGGACCACACCTTTGTGATAATAAATACCACCAATCTTTAGTTTTTAGCTGTAGACAATCATATACACACGGATGTCCGCATGAGTGACACAGTGCCCTTCCTGGGGTCACACAGGGAGAACATCAGCACCTTACACTTAACTGATTCAGTCCATACAATATATAGGTTTGGACAGAACATGGTACCCAATCAAGTGAGCAAGTATAATAATGTAAATTTCTGTTCACTGAGCATTAAAATTGCGGATGATACCGGAAACTTAATAAAAGACACGATGACCCTAGTATGGCGATATACCGTTCTGCTGTCCAAAAGGGAGGTCACATTTGGCGATATATTATCCATCGGCACTTAATCAGCTAACAAGGTGGCAGCGACGAGGAGCCGAGGTACTGGAATAGTGGACGCTCGTCTGCCGGTCCAGTGGTCATGGGTTCCAGTCCACATCTGACATTGGGGCATATGATGCCAGACCCATATTTGTATAGAACAATCGGCGCTCGTAGGGGTGTGGTTAATAAATTGCCGGCCGCCTTCACTTTCCAAGACAGTTCCTGTTACCCATTTTATACTGCCACGACCTGGCAGCTACAGTCAATATTTAAAAAAATTCAAATTCCCACCTATGACCACAGAGCTAGTAGGCAATCGTCCAGCCCACTGCGCTACCGCGGGTGCCTGAAGTCATGTAGTCACCATATAATATACGTTATCATCAAGTAGCTGGCCCTTGCAAGAGCGACGCAGTCATCGCAGCCCGTTTACTTTCTACTTGTACTTCCCATGAACCTGTGTTGTTGTTTGTCCATCAAGAATGATGATGACCATTCATTTCTTCCAGTGGGGCTGAATCTCCTACAGTGGTTATGCTGTCCAGTCTTTTTTTTTTTTTTTTCAGCTCTTGCAGTCCTGTTTGCTTCACACGTGACTGCACCATTGCGTAATGATGTACGCCACGAATTTCGGTCTTTGGCAGCAGTCTCCCAAGTGTCGTGATGAATTCCAAAAGCTTTTTGTGAAATCTTCAGAGTGTCTTGAAAGCGTTTCCTCTGACCGCCTTGAGAGCGTTTACAACAACGCAGCTCGCGTAAAACATTAGATTAGGGAGGCTGTGGTCTGGCATGCGAGTCAAGTGACCAGCCCAGCGAATCTGATTCTTCATTAGAGTGTGGATACTGGGCATGGACGCTCTTTAGAGGAGTTCAGTGTTTGGGATCTTGTTCTGCCATTTAATCTTCAATGGCTTCCTAAGGCAGACTGTGTGGAAGTGGTTTAATTTCCTAGCACGTCGCTGGTAAACAGTCCAGATTTCACAAGCATATAGCAGTGTGGATAATACAACTGCTTTGTAAACTTTCAGCTTTGTTTGCAGGCTTATTCAATTTCTGCCTCACACATTCTTGTACAGTCTGGCAAAGGCCGCGCTGGCCTTGGAGATTCTTGCATTCACTTCGTCATCAATTGTGGCAGCTTGTGACACAGGTCTGCCAAGATAGGTGAATCTGTCCCCAACACTTAGTCTATGACCGTTCACTTTGATATTTATGAACCAGTACTCCGCCATCAAAGCACACGATACTCTGTCTACCTGTACTTGCTTTGAACCTACTACTTCGTCGACAGCGCAAACCAAACCATGGAGAGTCAACATTATGAAATCCAGCAGATTAAGATGGCTAGGACATGGTGAACAAATCAATACAGACAGAGAAACAAAGAAGGGAAGCGCCCAGCCAACAAAGCACAGCGCCAAGATGGTGCAGAGGAAGAAATTTGAGAGGCGATGCGGAACTAGATATACAAGAATGGAGTGTCGTGTACTGGAATGACACGATTCGGGAGAGATAGAACCGGAACCAGAGTGTGGCTACAGCTAAGAGTCTTACAAGCTCAGTAAGCCGAAGATAAACAATAAACTGTCAATAGTTTTATAAACATTAAACCGAGGTGTAAACAGTTCCTGAAATGTTGAAAGTTTTTTTGTTTTTTTTTTTAAAGCGGGTCTATAATTTGAATACGCGTCTATAATACGTAAATCATTGCGTAAACGGGAACCTATGTAAACAGCGTAAAGGGATCTTATCACTTGCTAAACAGAATTCAACAGTTTCCTTCTAGATGGCGGGAAACTGTAGATGAAGTGAAATCCGTGGACTGGAGTGACACCATCGTGGATTCAAAGAAATGGAAGCAGGCTGTGATTGCAAGCAAAAACCTTTCAGATTTAAGAAACTAATGATGAGTGAGCAGCGGCTGGCAGAGTGAGTAAAATGCCTGGTTCTCCTTCGGGAGCCCGGGTTCGAATCCCCGGCAAGGTGTGGATTTTTTTTTTTTGTCGGCGGAAAAAAAATAAAAACCCTAACCTGCACAGTTCACGGCGACTGCACTAGCCAGGCGCCACCCCCCCCCCCCCCCCCCACCTCCTTTGCGCTTCACCACACGGTGCTATGGGCAGTAGATGACAGATGACATAAGAAGAGTTAACGTTTCAACAACATATCACGCCTTGGTAGTACGGGACGAAAAAGAAGTGCGCGTATAGTTACGCACTATTCTGAACTCATCCTCTGTTGACTATATTTATCTATTCTTACAGCAAAATTAACAAACATGATTGTTAACAGAAATACTAGATGTCATCATGGACAATTGGATAAGAGCGCTAGCTCTTAAACTTCTAGTGCGCTGATGCTGAGGTAGCGGGTTCAATCCCTATAACTATCAGTTGGACTAAAATGTTGACGTCATGTCCTTGACTGGGGATGTAAATTACAAATATCTCAAAAGTCGGAGTGGGTTCACTTAGTGGCGAGGGGCACTAGTAATGGGGAAAACTAATCCACACCCAAAAATCAGTTCAGTGCACTAGAAGTAGTAGCACGCGTATGGAATACATGTGAATTAAAAGCGAGCGAGTGCAGAAAACAAACAACAACACAGAAATGCTCTTTTTCTACTGGTACTAACCATTTCAAACCACTCCGTAATGCACTAATTAAAGACACAAAGAAATATTGTAATGAGCTACACAAAGCCTGTTTACACTGAGTATATTAGATAAAAATCGTTTAATACCAACGGTAGGCCTGATTATATATGAAATATGACACTACTTCAAACATGAATGTTAAATGTTACACAAGCTGTGTAGAGTGTACAGAATACACATGAGTATTAATGTCTTCGAATGTTTCAAGATTAAAATTGTATAACCAACCGAGCTAACTTTGCGTCCCTCAACTTGCCGGGGAAGCAGTTTGAAAACTGCTTTATTGATTTCATAATTTATATTCCCAATTTCTCTTCACCCGCCCTCCGTGGCGAAGTGCTTACGGACACGGTTCGTAATCCCGTATACCCGCGTTCGAAACACAGCTGCGCCCGATTTGGCAACAGAGCGCATTGCGTTGGTTTTTTGGTGGTATCGGTGCCGGTCGTTCAGAAAGCAATGGCAAACTACTGAAAGTAAACTTGCCAAGAGATCATAGCGGCAGAATTGCTGGTGTTGACTTCGATGTCCTGTAAAAAGGATATGCACACATACAAAAATTATGTTCACTGCTTATCTGTAACTTTTACGCGAAAATAATAATTAATTAATGTGTCCCGAAGTAGTTTCCTGCCACGGGTCTGTGGTTTGATAGCGTCATCACATTGTGTAGGCCGTGAACACGGAGAAATAGGTGGCCAATTTGTCCCTCATTTTTGTAGTCGACTAATCCAGGCGTCCAACCAGCATCCGAGAGTGCTCATGAGATTATCTTGGCAGTTGCTTGACAACTTTGCTGGGACTGTTAAGTAAATGGGAAGTGCAGGCGGGGGAGAGGGGGCGGGAATCCAAATGGATGTAACATTCATAATGAAAACAAAATGTATTACGATTGTACAGCTCTTGTATTGTTTCTGCACAGTTACATGTCTGTATGTATGTCTATGTGTCTGTACATATTTTTGTATATATGCCTGCCTGTCTGACTATCTATCTGTCAATCTGCCTGCCTGTCTGCCTGCCTGCCTGTCTGTCAGTCAGTCAGTCAGTCAGTATGTGTGTGTGCGTCTGTCTGTCTGTCCGTCCCTTTTGCTTGCGTGCGTGTGTGTGTGTATGCATGCACGTCTGTCTGTACGTGTGTGTGTGCGTTAGGTGGGTACCTATTTACCTGCTTGCCTGTGTGTCTATATGGCTGTCTGTATGCACGCATGTGACTGCATTGGTCTGCAAAGGACACGTCATTTTTTTTTTTATTAATAAAGTAATCATGTTGTCGGTGTCTCCTGATATTTGTTGTTCAAATTGCTTTATCTCCATACATCCCCAGACGTCACTAATCGGTGACAGACCGGAGACGTCAGTCCTTCCACCTGGCTCTACCACAACTAACGGCCATTACCACCCTGGGACATACCCACAGCACAACTGCCAGCAAATTAACTACCATCACCCTCACCATCACCAGCTACAACAACAGCAACCGCGTTTAATCAACACGCCATACGGTCAAGTTCCTGCCCACACATCGTCGCTGATCGTGCCCCAGCATTCCCGCTACGGTTCTGGTCATTACCGGAAGCTTGACGGCGCCTACAGCTCCTCTAGTATCACCAACAGCGACCGGTCACCGGTGTACGAGTCCATCGGCGACACCGATTCTATCCGAGAACGAGGTCGAGGTCGTGATGCCTGCACTTCCGAGTGCGAGTTCTGTGAGTGCAGTGGCGACCACAGCAGTGACCAGATTGGTTATACTGGTTACCAAGATCCAATCGTTTACGGGGACCAGTCTGTTCATGGCAGTGTTTACATTGACAAAATAAGCCAGCCGATGGTTAGGGGTTACCATGATCCGGGCTCCATTTGCTCAGCCCAGGTCAAAGCAGACACCTCTGGCTCATGCCCTCCTATGTTTATGGACGGTTACTATGGTGATAGGTGTCCGCAGACGTTACCCCTTAGACCTCTGCGGAATCACTTGGCACGAGAGGGCGGGAAAACATCAGACTACCCTGAGATTGAACCGAATGAACTGTCTCCGCTGAAGCGCAAGAATAGCAGTAATCATTCTGAAGGTGATGTAGATGGGAAGTCTGATATACGAAGACGACCATCATCTGGAAGCTGCTATAGCAACGGCAGTTCACATTATAAGGAAGGTAATTTCAACGGTCAAAGGCGAGTTATTCCAGCGCTACATCCTCATTATTTCGTTGCCTCCCCTGACGAGATCAGCTGATAGTTTTCTACCTTAAGATACAGACAGACTGAGAAATCTCTTCCCCTGCTATACAAGTTTATTACTTCTGCTTGAGCTATCTAAAATCAATAGCCTCAATTTTCGCGGGGTGAAAATTCTCCCTGTGTATGTCCCTTCACGTTACATTTCACTGTGAGAGACCATTAGCTGTTATGTTACGAGTGTTTACTGTTATTTTGTCATGCTTTGTTGTTCCACTTCTACACTGGGATATAGTGGAGAGACGCCAGTGGTATCGTGATGACTGGGTATATATGCATAGGGATGTTGTTTGTTGTGTTTAACCAAGGCGAACGAATTCCCATCTTACGGATTTGGAAAGTTCCAGAATGTACATACGCTACTAAAGTTTTGTGCCAGCCTTGGCCGTGACCTGTGGTGTCAGCCATTCTGATGGTATCACTTGCTGCTGTCTGCTCCCTCTTGCGACGACATTGGAGAGAAGGTGACCAAGCGTAGAATAACCTGCCCATACTCGAGACATGGGCGGTGGCTGATGATGTACAACTCCACCACAGAGGCGTATTGCTTTTATTATGTTTTTCTAAAGTAACAGTTAGTACAGAAGCATTAAATGTAACACCTAGCACTGAAACATGTAAAGTAACAACTAACATTGAGACATGTAAAGTAACAATTAGCACAGAAGCATTTAAAGTGACATCTAGCCCAGAAACAGCTACAATAACAACTATCACAGACGGATTTAATATCACAATTAGCCCAGAAACATTTAAAATAACATCAAGCACTAAGACAAGTTAAGGAACAACTAGCTATGACATGTAAAGAAACAATTAGCACAGGAAAAATTAACACAAACTAGCATATAAGCATGTAAAGTAGCAAATATCACAGAAACACGTAATGTAACAACTGTGGCATAAATGTGTACAGTAACAACTAAAACTGACAGATGTAAGTAACAATTAGCATTGAAACATGTGAAGTACCACCTAAGATAAAAACTTTTGAAGTAACAGCTGGAAGAGAAATATGTGAAGTGACAGCTGGAAGAGAAACATGTGAAGTGATAGCTAGACCAGAAACATGTGCTGTGACAACTAGCACAGAAACATTGAAGTAACGACTAAGATAGAAACATTTTAAGTAACAACTGGAACAGAAACATGTTAGGTAACAACTAAGATAGAAACACGTAAAGTAACAACTAGGTTAGAAACAGGTAAAGTAACAACTGGTATAGAAACACGTAAAATAACAATTAGGACAGAAACTCATAAATTGACAACTAGGATATAAACAGTTGAAGTAACAATTAGGACAGAAAAACGTGTAGTAACAACTAGGACAAAAACACGTAAAGTAAAAACTCGGGCAAAACACGCTACGTAATACATACAAAGAAACCATTAGCAAAGACACAGGGAAAGTAACGACTAGCTCATAAAGATATAAAGGTACGGTTACCACAAGTGACTTGCATAATATCTTCTTCTGCGTTCATCCTGAGAGTTTTTTTCAGACGTGATTACGTTGTGTCTGTTTACAGCAGAACTGCGTTCTTGCACCGTTAGGCCGACACATCCGACTTCTGCGGGCATTTGTTGACCGGATTAACCTTCCCGGGGACTTGCATAATATGATCGTGACAGGAAAGATGTATAATTTGATCTTGGCAGGAAAGGTGTATTATTTGATGTTGACAGGAAAGGTGTATAATTTGATCTTGGTAGGAAAATTGTATAACTTGATCTTGTCATGAAAGTTGCATAATTTGATCTTGACAGGAAAGTTGTATAATTTTATTTTGGCAGGAAAGTTGTATACGTTGATCTTGACAGGAAAGCATATAAGTTGATCTTGACCGGAGAGCTGATGTTGCTTTCCCGTATAGAATTCAGTTTTGTTATCGCAGATGACATCATCCCAAGTTTTATCTCTGTGTTTGAGCTACCATCGCTGCATAAAAGTGGTCCCTGGATAAGTCAAAGGTGTTCACTGCTTCTAGAATGTACCGTAGTTTAAATACTGGCTGTAGAATGAGTTAAGTAAATTACGACCATGCTAAGTGGAATCGTTCAGGTTCTAGAATGAGTTAAGTAAACTAAACTAAGCTCGTGTGTTTTGCATGCTAGAGACAGCGTTATGTAACGTAAACTAGGTCCGTGTTGGGCAGAGTGGTTCAGGTTGTAGAAGGAGTGAAGATAATTAAACCCATGAGGGATTGAGAAGTTCAGGTTGTAGAACAAGTAAAGATAGTTAAGCCCATGAGGGATTGAGAAGTTCAGGTTGTAGAAGAGTAAAGATAGTTAAGCCCATGAGGGATTGAGAAGTTCAAGTTGTGGAACAAGTAAAGATAGTTAAGCCCATGAGAGATTGAGAAGTTCAGGTTGTAGAACAAGTAAAGATAGTTAAGCACATGAGGGATTGAGAAGTTCAGGTTGTAGAAGAGTAAAGACAGTTAAGCCTATGAGAGATTGAGAAGATCAGGTTGTAGAACAAGTAAAGATAGTTAAGCCCATGAGGGATTGAGAAGTTCAGGTTGTAGAAGAGTAAAGATAGTTAAGCCCATGAGAGATTGAGAAGTTCAGGTTGTAGAACAAGTAAAGATAGTTAAGCCTATGAGGGATTGAGAAGTTCAGGTTGTAGAAGATTAAAGATAATTAAGTCCATGAGGGATTGAGAAGTTCAGGTTGTAGAACGAGTAAAGATAATTAAGCCCATGAGGGATTGAGAAGTTCAGTTTGTAGAACAAGTAAAGATAATTAAGTCCATGAGCGATTGAGAAGTTCAGGTTGTAGAACGAGTAAAGATAGTTAAGCCCATGAGGGATAGAACAAGTAAAGATAGTTAAGCCCATGAGGGATAGAACAAGTAAAGATAGTTAAGCCCATGAGGGATTGAGAAGTTCAGGTTGTAGAACCAGTAAAGATAGTTAAGCCCATGAGGGATTGAGAAGTTCAGGTTGTAGAACCAGTAAAGATAGTTAAGCCCATGAGGGATTGAGAAGTTCAGGTTGTAGAACCAGTAAAGATAGTTAAGCCCATGAGGGATTGAGAAGTTCAGGTTGTAGAACGAGTAAAGATAGTTAAGCCCATGAAGGATTGACAAGTACAGGTTGTAGAACGAGTAAAGATAATTAAGTCCATGAGGGATTGACAAGTTCAGGTTGTAGAAGAATAAAGATAATTAAGCCCATGAGGGATTGAGAAGTTCATGTTGTAGAACGAGTAAAGATAATTAAGTCCATGAGGGATTGAGAAGTTCAGGTTGAAGGACGAGTAAAGATAGTTAAGCCCATGAGGGATTGAGAAGTTCAGGTTGTAGAACCAGTAAAGATAGTTAAGCCCATGAGGGATTGAGAAGTTCAGGTTGTAGAACCAGTAAAGATAGTTAAGCCCATGAGGGATTGAGAAGTTCAGGTTGTAGAACGAGTAAAGATAGTTAAGCCCATGAAGGATTGAGAAGTTCAGGTTGTAGAACGAGTAAAGATAATTAAGTCCATGAGGGATTGAGAAGTTCAGGTTGTAGAAGAATAAAGATAATTAAGCCCATGAGGGATTGAGAAGTTCAGGTTGTAGAACGAGTAAAGATAGTTAAGCCCATGAGGGATTGAGAAGTTCAGGTTGTAGAACCAGTAAAGATAGTTAAGCCTATGAGAGATTGAGAAGTTCAGGTTGTAGAACGAGTAAAGATAGTTAAGCCCATGAGGGATTGAGAAGTTCAGGTTGTAGAACGAGTAAAGATAATTAAGTCCATGAGGGATTGAGAAGTTCAGGTTGTAGAACCAGTAAAGATAGTTAAGCCTATGAGAGATTGAGAAGTTCAGGTTGTAGAAGAATAAAGATAGTTAAGCCTATGAGAGATTGAGAAGTTCAGGTTGTAGAAGAATAAAGATAATTAAGTCCATGAGGGATTGAGAAGTTCAGGTTGTAGAACCAGTAAAGATAGTTAAGCCCATGAGGGATTGAGAAGTTCAGGTTGTAGAACGAGTAAAGATAATTAAGCCCATGAGGGATTGAGAAGTTCAGTTTGTAGAACAAGTAAAGATAATTAAGTCCATGAGCGATTGAGAAGTTCAGGTTGTAGAACGAGTAAAGATAGTTAAGCCCATGAGGGATAGAACAAGTAAAGATAGTTAAGCCCATGAGGGATAGAACAAGTAAAGATAGTTAAGCCCATGAGGGATTGAGAAGTTCAGGTTGTAGAACCAGTAAAGATAGTTAAGCCCATGAGGGATTGAGAAGTTCAGGTTGTAGAACCAGTAAAGATAGTTAAGCCCATGAGGGATTGAGAAGTTCAGGTTGTAGAACCAGTAAAGATAGTTAAGCCTATGAGAGATTGAGAAGTTCAGGTTGTAGAACGAGTAAAGATAGTTAAGCCCATGAAGGATTGAGAAGTACAGGTTGTAGAACGAGTAAAGATAATTAAGTCCATGAGGGATTGACAAGTTCAGGTTGTAGAAGAATAAAGATAATTAAGCCCTTGAGGGATTGAGAAGTTCAGGTTGTAGAGCGAGTAAAGATAATTAAGTCCATGAGGGATTGAGAAGTTCAGGTTGTAGAACGAGTAAAGATAGTTAAGCCCATGAGGGATTGAGAAGTTCAGGTTGTAGAACCAGTAAAGATAGTTAAGCCCATGAGGGATTGAGAAGTTCAGGTTGTAGAACCAGTAAAGATAGTTAAGCCCATGAGGGATTGAGAAGTTCAGGTTGTAGAACGAGTAAAGATAGTTAAGCCCATGAAGGATTGAGAAGTTCAGGTTGTAGAACGAGTAAAGATAGTTAAGCCCATGAAGGATTGAGAAGTTCAGGTTGTAGAACGAGTAAAGATAATTAAGCCCATGAGGGATTGAGAAGTTCAGGTTGTAGAACGAGTAAAGATAATTAAGTCCATGAGGGATTGAGAAGTTCAGGTTGTAGAACGAGTAAAGATAATTAAGTCCATGAGGGATTGAGAAGTTCAGGTTGTAGAACGAGTAAAGATAGTTAAGCCTATGAGGGATTGAGAAGTTCAGGTTGTAGAACGAGTAAAGATAGTTAAGCCCATGAGAGATTGAGAAGTTCAGGTTGTAGAACGAGTAAAGATAGTTAAGCCTATGAGAGATTGAGAAGTTCAGGTTGTAGAAGAATAAAGATAATTAAGTCCATGAGGGATTGAGAAGTTCAGGTTGTAGAACGAGTAAAGATAGTTAAGCCCATGAGGGATTGAGAAGTTCAGGTTGTAGAACCAGTAAAGATAGTTAAGCCTATGGGAGATTGAGAAGTTCAGGTTGTAGAACGAGTAAAGATAGTTAAGCCCATGAGGGATTGAGAAGTTCAGGTTGTAGAACCAGTAAAGATAGTTAAGCCTATGAGAGATTGAGAAGTTCAGGTTGTAGAAGAATAAAGATAGTTAAGCCTATGAGAGATTGAGAAGTTCAGGTTGTAGAACGAGTAAAGATAATTAAGTCCATGAGGGATTGAGAAGTTCAGGTTGTAGAACCAGTAAAGATAGTTAAGCCCATGAGGGATTGAGAAGTTCAGGTTGTAGAACGAGTAAAGATAGTTAAGCCCATGACGGATTGAGAAGTTCAGGTTGTAGAACAAGTAAAGATAGTTAAGCCCATGAGGGATTGAGAAGTTCAGGTTGTAGAACGAGTAAAGACAGTTAAGCCCATGAGGGATAGAACAAGTAAAGATAGTTAAGCCCATGAGGGATTGAGAAATTCAGGTCGTAGAACCAGTAAATATAATTAAGCCCATTAGAGATTGAGAAGTTCAGGTTGTAGAACGAGTAATGATAGTTAAGCCCATGAGCGATTGAGAAGTTCAGGTTGTAGAACGAGTAAAGATAGTTAAGCCCATGAGGGATAGAACAAGTAAAGATAGTTAAGCCCATGAGGGATTGAGAAGTTCAGGTCGTAGAACCAGTAAATATAATTAAGCCCATTAGAGATTGAGAAGTTCAGGTTGTAGAACGAGTAATGATAGTTAAGCCCATGAGGATCGGAGTAGTTCAGGTTGTAGAACGAGTAAAGATAGTTAAGCCCATGAGGGATTGAGAAGTTCAGGTTGTAGAACAAGTAAAGATAGTTAAGCCCATGAGGGATAGAACGAGTAAAGATAGTTAAGCCCATGAGAGATTAAGAAGTTCAGGTTGTAGAACGAGTAAAGATAGTTAAGCCCATGAGGGATAGAACGAGTAAAGATAGTTAAGCCCATGAGAGATTAAGAAGGTCAGGTTGTAGAACGAGTAAAGATAGTTAAGCCCATGAGGGATAGAACGAGTAAAGATAGTTGAGCCCATGAGAGATTAAGAAGTTCAGGTTGTAGAACGAGTAACGATAAACCCATGATTGATTGAGAAGTGCAGGTTGTAGAACCAGTAAAGATAGTTAAGCCCATGAGGGATTGAGAAGTTCAGGCTGTAGAACGAGTAAAGATAGTTAAGCCCATGAGATATTGAGAAGTTCAGGTTGTAGAACAAGTAAAGATAGTTAAGCCCATGAGGGATTGAGAAGTTCAGGTTGTAGAACCAGTAAATATAGTTAAGCCCATGAGAGGTTGAAAAGGTCAGGTTGTAGAAGCCCATGAGGTACGGAGTAGTTCAAGTTATAGAGTAAATTAAGAAACGTTAACCAGGCTCATGTTGGGCGAAGTTGCTCAGGTTACAGAAGCAGTAAAGTAGACTAGAATCATGTGGGGCGGAGTGGTTCAGTGGCAACGACAGTGGCCTCTGGCTCGGACAGAGCTGACTTGCCTCACGATGTTGACAGCTCAGTTTGTATAAAATAAGAAAAGTATGGTATAATTCCAAATTGATCCTAGGATAGTGGATCAATGGCTGCTGAGGATGGGGACGGAGCGCTTATGGGAATGTCCGGAATGCTGTGATGTCGGTTCCTAAATCAATCAATCAATCAATCAATCATTTTATCCTAGGGTAGTGGTTCGGACGTCAAGCTTTCTCGGATTAAGGCGAATAACTCGGAGATCCTATGTGCATGTTGGAAACCTTAATTATACCTTGTCATCTGGAAGTCAAAAAGAGATCTTATTCAGATACATGTCTCTCTGGGAATATGCTGGGATCTGTTGATAATGAAATTTCTAATGCCTTTTGAGAAAACATGACCAGCCTTGACCTAATCTTAGCCAGTCTCTCGTGCTGTGCGGAATCACGGCCTGGTTACATCCTAAAAGGCCTCTCCGAAGGTGTGAAGTTTCAAAACCGATCTGGCACACCCCAATGGTGTATGTGCATGAAATGGGGACGAATAGCTCTGTGACACATTTCCCTGGAGTTGATACTTTGGTACCGGGAAAAGTATCTACCCCAACATCACTGCGAAAGATGCAAGTCCATTTCCGGGTTCTGACGACAGGGCATTAAACTTAACTGATTAAATGCCGAAGGGTAATATATCGCCACATGTAACATTTGGACAGAAGAACGATATATCGTCATACTATGGTCAAAGTATTATTTGTTTTATTTTGCATTATCTTCAGCAACTTCGATACTCATTGAGCGTAAATTTACATTGTAATACTTGTTCATTCGGCTGTGTACCCCATTTGGTCCAAACCCGCTTGTTATTTGGCACTGAATCAGTTAAAGGTAAGACTCACAACCCACCAGAAGCTTTACAACCAATCAACAAGATACCAAATGTGATGTACCGTTGAAAATAAAGAATCCCACACCAGGAAGCTGCTGTGGCTACGTGAAGAGCTACAACCATCACATTTGTTTTAGGTCTATGTGCACGAAGAAATAGGTGATCCGTCGTTCCTTCGCGTAACGAAAGTAGAACCATCGCCCGACCGAAATCACGCCATTGTCAGCGTTATTTCTTAACCATTACACTAACGCGCCCGCTGATATGCGATGTGGCGCGTGCAGATTCTCATTAAGGAAAGTTGCTCCCATCCCGCCAAAAGTTCGAGAATCATTGACACGGCACTTTGTTCTCATATTGAAGAATAAGCAAACCAACTGTGAAGAACTGTATCCTGTTATGAAGTTAATGTAACTTTACAACATGACACTAAATATTTCAAGTTCTTCTTTTCCAGTGCTACAACTTTCTATACATAACTTTCTATCTTTGTCACAATAACATGCATATTCATAATGCGTTAGAAATCCGGCTTAAGCTGAGAGATAACTTAGTTTATGGAATAATAACTATGTCTAATTCCACAAATATGATTTATTTGTTACGTTCTGTCATATATTCATACGTGACATTAATGCAGTATGTTTCACAACCAATTTATGTACATCAATTGCTAAAACGTGAGTTTTGTTCTCGCACGGAGACCATAGCAATGCATTAAACGAGTTTGCCTGGGAGTGAATAGAAAATGCGCATAGAGTTTGCTGAATAGAGTTTTGGCACGGGCAGGAAGAAATCATTCGACTTTATAGAAATACGTTGTACAGGAAAGATGGATTGGAAGCAAAAATGGATTGTTTTATGTGCAGCTGGTAATAGCTACCACTGGAACGCAGGCATAGAAACTAAAATATGTTTATGTTGTATGGGTAGAACTTTGTTTCTTCCGGTTAATTGAAGCACTGGGTGGGCGAGGGTGGGATATGTTGTTAACTCTTTTTTCAGTTGGGTTTTGCTATTGTGTTCTGGATTTCTCTCATGGATATTGGCTAAATATAGCAATGATGGGAATAGAGGAGAAGAGTTGTATAAAAACTAGCAAAAATGCGGAGAACTGAATGAATGAATCAATGAATCAATCAATCAATCAGTGAGAGCTGGGAAAGAATTGATATATCAAAGTATAAAGCAGTCAAAACGAGAGCAGAAAAAGAATGAAGCATGAAAGTGTGAAGAGAAGACATAAGTATGAAAGTGGAAAGGAAAGCTATAAGTATGAAAGTGAAAAGAAAGGAAAGCTACATATATGAAAGTAGAAGAATTGACAGCTACATGTATGAAAGTAGAAGGAAAGGAAAGCTATATGTATGTAAGTAGAAGGAAAGGGAAAGCTACATGTATGAAAGTAGAAACAAAGAAAAACTACATGTATGAAAGTAGAAACAAAGAAAAGCTACATGAATGAAAGTAGAGGGAAAGGAAAGCTACATGCATGAAAGTAGAAAGAAAGGAAAGCTACATGCATGAAAGTAGAAGGAATTGACATTTACATGTATGAAAGTAGACGGAAAGGACAGCTTCATGTATGAAAGTAGAAGGAAAGGGAAAGCTACATGTATGAAAGTAGAAACAAAGAAAAACTACATGTATGAAAGTAGAAACAAAGAAAAGCTCCATGAATGAAAGTAGAGGGAAAGGAAAGCTACATGCATGAAAGTAGAAAGAAAGGAAAGCTACATGTATGAAAGTAGAAGGAATTGACATTTACATGTATGAAAGTAGACGGAAAGGACAGCTTCATGTATGAAAGTAGAAGGAAAGGGAAAGCTACATGTATGAATGTAGAAACAAAGGAAAGCGACATGCATGAAAGTAGAGGGAAAGGACATCTACATGTATGAAATTAGAAAGAAAGGAAAGCTATGTGTATGAAAGTAGAGGGAAAGGACATCTACATGTATGAAAGTAGAGGGAAAGGAAAGCTACATGTATGAAAGTAGAGGGAAAGGACATCTACATGTATGAAAGTAGAGGGAAAGGAAAGCTACTTGTATGAAAGTAGAGGGAAAGGACATCTACATGTATGAAAGTAGAGGGAAAGGACATCTACATGTATGAAAGTAGAGGGAAAGGAAAGCTACATGTATAAAAGTAGACACAAAGGAAAGCTACATGTAAGAAAGTAGAAGGAATGGACAGCTACTTGTATGAAAGTAGAAGGAAAGGGTAAGCTACATGTATGAAAGTAGAAACAAAGGAAAGCTACATGTATAAAAGTAGAAGAAATGTACAGCTACATGTATGAAAGTAGAAGGAAAGGGAAAGCTACAAGTATGAAAGTAGAAGGAAAGGGAAAGTTACATGTATGAAAGTAGAAGAAATGTACAGCTACATGTATGAAAGTAGAAGGAAAGGGAAAGTTACAAGTACGAAAGTAGAAGGAAATGGAAAGTTACATGTATGAAAGTAGAAGAAAAGGGAAAGCAACATGTATGAAAGTAGAAACAAAGGAAAGCTACATGTATGAAAGTAGAAGAAATATACAGCTACATGTATGAAAGTAGAAGGAAAGGGAAAGCTACAAGTATGAAAGTAGAAGGAAAGGGAAAGCTACAAGTATGAAAGTATAAGGAATGGACAGCTACTTGTATGAAAGTAAGAGGAAAGGGAAGGCTACAAGTATGAAAGTAGAAGGAAAGGGAATGCTACATGTATGAAAGTAGAAGAAATGTACAGCTACATGTATGAAAGTAGAAGGAAAGGGAAAGTTACATGTATGAAAGTAGAAGGAAAGGGAAAGCTACAAGTATGAAAGTAGAAGGAAAGGGAAAGCTACATGTATGAAAGTAGAAGAAAAGGGAAAGCTACAAGTATGAAAGTAGAAACAAAGGAAAGCTACATGTATGAAACTAGAAGGAAAGGGAAAGCTACAAGTATGAAAGTAGAAGGAAAGGGAAAACTACAAGTATGAAAGTATAAGGAATGGACAGCTACAAGCATGAAAGTAGAAGGAAAGGGAAAGCTACAAGTATGAAAGTAGAATGAAAGGAAAGCTAGACGTACGAAAGCAATAGGAATGGAAAACTACATCTATGAACTTAGAAGGAAAATAAATTACATGTATGAAAGTAGAAGGAAATGACAGCTACATGTATAAAAGTAGAAGGGAAGGGAAGCTATATATTAAAATAGAACGTAATGAAAGCTACATCAATGAAAGTAGAAGGAAAGGAAAGTTACATCAACGAAAGTTGAAGGTCAGGTCAGGAAAGCTACAAGTCATGAAATAAAAGTAACGGGATATTATGAAAAACAAAATTGAAGAAAGAAAACGAAAATGAAATTTGAATAACGAAGACACAAACCATAGATTGTACGATTTATTGCCTGTCATATTTCGCTGCATCTCGTCAGGTACATACTGCAGAAGTCACACAACGTAGTGTAAAATAACTAGATACATCGTTCAAGCAGAAATGTACATATGCAAATAAAATGAAATTAAATGAAGACAAAAATTTTCTCATGAAAGTTTGAAAATGTAAAGTATTCTTGTGTGAAACTTAAGCATGAAACACTTGGGCACCGTTCTCTTTTAAAATATAGAATTGTACTTTACAATTATGACGTCTGTATGCAATTTTTGCGACTTGTTCTTAAATTGTCCTTTCATCATCATAAATTGTTTTAACATTCTTAACAAATGCCACTTACTGTAGTAGTATATCAGATGCCATACTTTGGTTGCCTTAGTACACACTTGGAAAGCCTTGTGTATTAATGCCATTGACAATCATGTGTGTTTGTGTTCTTTTTGATCAGGATGAGATAGTTTATTTTCTTTATTGTAATGTTTTTTTTTTTTTTTTTTTTTTTTTTTTTTTTTTTTTGCGTATCCTTTTACAGGACTTAGCTGTCAACAGCAGCATCTTTCAGCTGTCTGTTGATCTCTTGGCAAGATTACGCTCAGTAGTTTGCCATTGCTTTCTGAGCGGCCGGCTCAGTATCCGCAAGTCACGAGCGGGGGTCGAACCACCTCAGTTCTCGCTCCGCTGCGAGACTCTGCGTGATAAACGGGATTACAGAGAGAAAGTGTTGTAACCCCACAGCCAGAGAGACCGGCTTATTGTAATGTATGACACAGAAATATCAATAGGGAAACCCTACAGGTTACAAAGATAGTCAATAAATAAGCACCATGTATTGTTAGACGCTCATGTAAGTAGAAGAAAGAAGTAGGGATTAGAAGACGCACTAGACAACAACAACAACACACAAATTGAAGCTAATAGTTACCGACCGAGTTCTCATAGGTATCCCCTTCGGTAACTAAAGGTTTCCATTTGTGTGTTGACTTGTGGGTCTTCTAATCGTTACTTCTTTCTTCTACTGTTATGAGTTCCTAACAGTACATCTGTGCTTATTTATGAAATTCATTATAATACGTATGTAATGTTGGAGGTGGCAATATTACTGAGCGTATGTTTAAAATGTGATCAAGGTATTCCCACAGTAGATAATTTGTCTTACGGGCGTGTAGTGTTTAGGCTTTCACATGTATTATATTATGTAATCAAAAAGTAAATGAGTCTTTTACATGCCTTGATTAGCATTGAGTATATGATGGTAGCCTAATATTCTTATAGACCAGACGACACTGGAGGTTGTGATGGGGGTCAATATCATGCCGGCTGCTTTTATTTCCCTAGACATTTCTTGGTACCCATTTTAAAACTATAGAGCCAGCATTACATACCCAGAACGCCGAATGGCATAGAACGAGGTTATTTACATGTCCTTATTTTATTTTACTTTTGGCAGGGTGGACAAGGGAGCCTAAGTTATTTATGTTTTTCACCCGTTTCTATGGGAATTCGAACCCGTCATCACCGGACAACAGGCAAGCTTGACAGCCAATGTTCTACCACGATTTCCATCGCGTAAACAACCATGTTTACAGTCAAGAACGGAGAAATATCACTGTAGAGTTACGTGTATGACCTACCATAAATGAGACTTAGGCATGGGGTGGGGGGGGGGGGGGTGTAGTGGCGATTGTGTCCCGAGTACAGAAATTGGGCGATCCTGAACACACGAGCCACGGCGTGGCGTTAGGCTAAGAGAATGTCTATCTAGCGCCATTTCCCAGGATGAAGCATGATAGGGAAATCACGAAACGCAGAAGATCGGCTTTGCAAAAACGACATCACAGCTAAGGAACAACGTTTCGTTGACAAGCCTTCATCCGCAAATAAACAACATACCAAAACAACAAAGACATAGATTCTTAACTCTTTCTGAACTAGACAGTTACCATGTCAACATCTATAGTCTAGTTATTAAGTCATCTTGACCTGTCCTGGACCATTGTCGATGACCCTCATCCTGTCCCAGACGGTTATTAAGTGAACGCCTACTCATTCGTCCAGTGGTCTGTGCTGTGCAGAACATAAGACTTTCGAAATGTATCTCCATCAGTTGCCAGACTGCGGTCATTGTTGCTGTCATATGTAAATTACCTATCACATCCTGAATGCATCCACGTTGGTGTTCGACTCTTCTCTGCCTCGTTGGTACACACCCCTCTATAACTACGGTGTCTAGACATCCGTGTCTCTTTAGTATGTAAATAAAGGACTCTGTTACACGCCTGATATATGTTGTTCGTTAGTTTACTGTAAATCCTTTACATGACGTCGCAGTCAACCTCAGCATTTTTTGGTTGTTCGTGATTTCTTGGCAAGTTTACGTTCAGTAATTTGTCATTGCTTTCTGAATGACCTGCACACATAACATTGTATGAAAACCAACGCTAGGCGGTCTGCTTCTAAAATAGCCTGCAGCTGTGTTTCGAACCGGGTATGTGGGTTTGCGAATTGCATTCCTAACTTCCTTCGCCACGGAGCCGGGTTTGTCTGTTTGCATGTCCAAAACATTTCATTGTCCTCGTTTTTGTTTGTCTTAAAACCTAAGCATCTTCAATGCTGAGTTCTTGCTGGATATGTCTGTTTGTTCTCCCGTCTGCTACTGAATTCGTAATACACTTCTGTAACATATTTTTATTCAATTATGGATATGTGCCTTTCGGATGTTTAATGAAATATTAAAGTTTGGCTGCCATATATTGCCACATGAAATATGCATTCTCTTAATATTCTGATTTGTGTTGTTCTGAATGTTCCAATCGATACAAGTTATATTGCTTCAGAAGCTGCAGAGTAAAGGTTGTTCTTTAAATTTCAGCCATCACATTTCCATCGTCTGTCTGGAAGCAATCTAGTTATCCACAACTGTTCCCTTTCTGTGATTTATGTACGTTGATAAATAGTTATGTTGGCATATTTATTGTGTCTCTTGGAGTTATTTGTGTTTTGTTGGCAATCATGATTGTTGCACCGAGATATAAATTTTGCTTCTTACTTTGTTCTTGCTTTGACTTCATTAATTTCTCTTCTTCGTTCGTTGGCTTGAAATGTATCTATATATGTAATGTTGTCTCTTGGGTGAATTCACTTGCTATTCATTATCATCATCTTCCACTTTTGCGGTCAACCCTCGCAGGAAGGAATAATTGACATTCCAGCGTCCGATGGGTGGCACTGGATAGTGTCATTCCGCGTTTGTACAATGTTTTTGACGAAGCCAATCCAATTTCTTCTCGGGCTTTCTCTTGCTCTTGTATCAGATCTTCTTTGATGTATCGCCAGTTAGGGTTGTTGCATTCTAACGAGATGACAGTTCCATTTGATCTTCTGTTTTCCAATATACGTGGCACAATGTGTTAATCCCACTGTCTGTCTGATAACATCACTTCTTACTGGTCTCGGATAATTAAGTTGGTAGCTTGTCTCGAGCATCTCATCTCGCAGATGTTGATTTTCGTATGATTTGTTATTCACTTGAAATTATCTTCTCAATTTCCACCTGTAATTGATAATAATACTTTGTCATCAGCATATCGAAGCTCCTGTGTTTCTATTCTCCCATTAACTCATATTAGTCCACACTATTGCTGTTGCAGTGTAACAATTCTATAAGGCAGAAAGAGTTAAGAAATATAAACGACTGTGAAGTGCATTGTTTGGTATCTAATGAGTTTATGCTATTATTTCAGTGGCATTATATTTGTATCCATTGCTTCTGTTATTATTATTATTATTATTATTATTATTATTATTATTATTATTATTATTATTATTATTATTATTATTGCTGATGAAGGCTTGTCGTCGTAACGATTTCCTTCTCTTGCAACTGTAAAGCTCAAATGCTACACTTCGTGTTTTTCCTATCGTATCGCTTTTTCTGAGCTTTACCACAGTTAACGCAAACTCTTAAACTTTCGGTACGCTGAAAGCGAGATAGGCGGTTCAGCCTTTACACCAAAATTATGTTCAACTTAAACGTTTATGTATCGTTTCGAAAGCAATTTGAAACTTTTTTTATATCCTTTACAGGACATAGCTAACAACACCAGCATTTTAGTGCTGTTGTGATTTCTTGACAAGTTTACATACAGTAGTTTGCCATTGCTTTCTGAACGACCGGTTCCCATACAAATTCGTTAAAACCCAGTGCAACGCGGTCTGCTGCCAAATAGCGCGCAGCAGTGTTTCGAGCGCGGGTAAGCGGGATTACAAACCGCCTCCGTAACCTCTTCGTCACGGAGACGAGATTGAATGCAAAATTGCCTAGAAATATCAACCTCGGGTTGACTGCAACTTCCTGCATAAGACATGCAACAGTTTTCAAACCCCAGTTCATTTGCTTGCGTCCCTCAATATGCCACGCCGGCACTCGGATGACGCCATTTACCCCATGTTTTTAATATACAGAAAACCATCTTCTTTTCCATGAAAACTGTTGTTTCAAGACTAGGGACCATATCTATAACTGAATCTGTATATATTACTGTGTTTTGTGAGAATGTGTACATAATAATTTGCTAAGGTACAAAGCGGGTGAAAATACTTCAAACAAAGATTCAGTTTTCATTTTTGTTTCTTTACTTACTCTTTAATCCAATATTGTTTTGTTGTGGCTGGCACAATCATATCATGCTGTATAATAAATTCATAATAAATATATTGCGTCACTGAAAATTTGATTTGATTAATATCTGTTATTATCCGTTTAGAATTGTTATATATGTATTTATATGCGAGTACGTAATTGTGTGAGTGAAAGTGTGTGCATATGAGTGTGTGTGTGTGGGTGTAACTATGTGTGTGCGTTTATATATGTGTGTGTGTGCTTGTGTGTGTGTGTGGCTGATTATCTGTCTCAAGTATAGTACCCATTCACCAGAGCGCTACGTGTCGGCTCTGCAACTATGGAAGCCTCCTTGGATGGCGGAAAATGTCCGTGGACTGTCCCTGCCTTCCCTTGAGGGCTGACCGTGAAGTCTTCGACCGTTCTAACTTGACCAGCTAGTATGTGGACGGCACCACTATAGTGACAGTCCCCCAGGAATGCTAACCTGGTTTTAAAAATATGCACGCTAAAGTCGGAAGTGTTGGCCTAAGGGCTTCGGCCCAAGGGTGCCTAACCAGACACACCACAACTACGTCTGAAAAAAATCACTCCAGATGAACGCAGAAGAAGAAGGAGGAGGAGAAGTACTCAAGTACCCATCCAGATTGTAAAAGAAATTGTAAATACAATCATCATCATCATCACTATCATGTCGAGGGGCGCTAGTTATTATATGCTTTCCCAATCTGCCCTATGTGTTCTTCAGAGGTTCGACCTTCTGTACTACTGTCAAACTAAAGAACCACTCAGGAAATATTTTAGTAATATGACCATTTCCACAAAGTAAAAATTAGGACAATAATATTTCATTGCATCTGGCATTATGATTTTGTCAGCTGTCAGTGTCAGACTCAAGACTAACACTGAGAACACGCATGGTATTAATAGATCCCTGGTGGTGGTAGAGAACGACTCAAAATTATATCTGGGAACACACAAGGAATACATAGTTCTTTGGTGGCAGTGAACGACTCAAACCAATTAGGCTGTGAACACGTAAGGAAAACGTAGTTCCCTGAATATCGTGAAATACTCAAGACTAACACTGGGAACACACAAAGAATTAATAGTTCCCTGGTGGCAGTGAAATACTCCAGCATAAGGCTGGGAACGCACCAGGAAGATCTAGTTCCCTGAAAACCTTGAACGACTCAAGAGTAACGCTGATGTCACACAAGGAAGAAATGGTTCCCTGCGAGTTAATCAACGAGTCCATCCACAGAAAATTTCCATATTTGCTTACCTAACTCATAGCTACCAAATGCCACTTGGTATGACGCAAATTTGGACCCAAAATCCCAATGCCTCTTCATGTTACAGTGGCACTTACAGTAGCAGCCATGGTTAGAGAGAAGGGTAAAGAAAGATGAGGCGAGAAATAAAGAAAGGGAGATAGAGAAAGAGAAAGAGAGAGAAAGAAGATGGGGATGACAGGGGGTGTGAGAGCGAGACACGAGGAGAGAGCGAGAAAAAGTAAGAAGGGGAGAAGAGAGAGAATGGCGAGAGAGATATAATGAAGAGATAGAGGAAAGAGGGCGAGGGGTAGAAAGAACGAGACAGATAGACAGACTGACAAACGGACCGATAGAAAGACAGATAAAGACGTTATAATGACAGATGTAGAAAAACCTTAATGTATGGAATGGAATCATGGACAATAAGTAGAGATAGTGAAAAATTACTCTTTCAGGCTGCCGGTATTTGGTTGTATGACATAACGGAGTTTCTTGACTGTATCTAGAGGATGTATGTGTGAATGCTGTATTGGACTACTGATCAACAACGATAAATCAACATCGAAGGCCAGGCGGCGCACATGATCTTTTAATTGGAACACAAATGGTGATACACTATTCAGGAACACTTCAGCTTAGCACTATATCCACACATATTGCATTTGTGCAGTTACAGTATACTCAGAGAACACTGTAGCACAGTGGTTCTCAACCTTTTTTGGCCTGTGCCCCCCTTCACCATATTTTCAGAACGTCATTCCCCCCCCCCCTTCCTATAAAAAATTTGGCCCGTGCCCCCCCCCCCCTTTTCACCGTATTTTCAGAACGTCATTCCCCCCTTTCATATTTCCTATCTAAAAATCCCCCCACCCCTATACAGTATACGTAAAAATGTTTGGTAAATTTAATAGCACATACTAAAACAAGTCTAGACATCCACATAAAACATGATTTTTGGGTCTACTGACTTTATAAAATGAATTTTAGAAGGATGAGACGTACTTAATTGTAAAGTATGAAGGGAAAAACAATATCAAGTAATCGGTCCTTGTATTAACGCGATCTTGAAATGGTCTTCATTCCCCCCCCCCCCTGGAATGGAAACTCTAAAATTCCCCACCGGTTGAGAACCACTGCTGTAGCACAATACGATCTTGGCTGACATTTCTTCCTCAGTCCCGACACAGACTACTTGGCTAGTATCCTGAACGTAGCCCATACACCATCGCCGCTGACAGCCTGGCTAAGTCTCAATACTTAGCCCCAGAAATCTCCTCACTGAAAGCACAAGGCGGAGTTCTCTATAATTCCAACGCAATTCAACTCCCGTTAAGTCTCCTTGACTTAACTCAAAACAACTCTACAACCGGGCTAAGTTTCCCCCCTTAGCCCCGGAATCCAACTACCCATCATCTGCCCAGCCTAGTGTTTGTATTCCCTATTCCCAGACCTCCCAAGAACTAACATTTAACATCTTTAACCCCACTCTAAATTTCTCCAACATACCCTTTCTAGGTTTCTCTTTGTCTCTTAGTTTGCTCTCATGTTATCGCATCTCATTAGTGACCTCCTTTTAGCCTGTACATGTTCGAACCATTCCTGTGTTGGGTCTTACCCATTGTTTTCGAGTTTCTTAATCGACTTCTCTAACCTCACATCCGCTCTACTCTCACGTATTCCTATGCGTCTACGTGACTAAGCCTGACATTTCACTGGTATATACTCTATTGTTTTTCGGGCCCATCTTAGTATAGGAATTCCTATCTCCACCTTCTTGACCTAATATCCGTATCATTCTTATCTGACCCAGTTACCCTTGCTGGCACTAGCAAATTCCTAACTAGTCCGTTAACCCCCAAATTTGCATAAACCTACGCACGTTACACTACCCCGTCCTCAAAATAAAACAGTTTTCCAATGATGGGAGAGTAATGCTTCTCACATGTGGGTATAAGTAACGATGCGTGCATAGTAGTCATAATATCTTCCCTATCCATAACCAAAAAAAAAATTCACCATGTTCCTACTACTACCATCATGGTGAATGCATTCTATACCACTTTCCCATTAGATAGTTAACACAGTATAGCTAGACACAAACTTGGTAATTATCGAGGTGCTATATCACCCCTGCAGTCCTTTCTGGGATGAAACCTGAACGATGAGCACTGTCACATTTACAGAACTCGTACATACACTAATTCTATAGTCATTGTTTCATATTTGATAACCCATAATGTTTTGTCTTCAACCATCTCTAATGAAAACACACACACACACACACACACACACACACACACACACACACACACACAATGTTAATTGTTCTCGTTGATCCATGCCCTTGGAGGCCTCTGGAGAGCAAGTCGAAGCTGGTATAGTCCTTTCCATGTAGTAATATTACCCCACATGACCCCTCCAACCGTAAGATACTCTATCGATGAATACGTGAGGTCTTCATTACTGCTATATGTCTGAGTGTGACTGGTAGGTGCCATGTCTACCCAATAACTTATCTTGTTAATGTCGCACATCAACCGTTGCATACATAGATTCCATAATCGCTAGAGTCTCACGTTGAAATCTTGAACCTTTCGTTTCTGGTTGTGCACGTTCACTGCTGACCTGGAAAATTGGATGCCCAACTGGATTCCTCTCGTGTATCACACATCCACCCGGTCCCGTCGATGATGCGTCTACCCTGAGAGTACATTGTTAGCCAAGATTATAGAGAATTACAATGGGATAATTTAACAATAGCTGACTACATTTGAGCTTTGCTACACACTGTGTTGTCCACATCATCTTGCTGGGTCTGCCCTTCTGTTTGCACACAGACCACACTGATTTAATGGCTGACATAAACTTCTTTTTGACTCTATTATAGAACTTCGTGATGTGTAACATCTTGTTCACATCTCTCTGAGCATCAGAAACGTAAATTGTCGCTCCTAGTAATGCAAAATTTCATTAGGTCATCCCAAACAAGCAAGTACCGCCAATAGTGCTTCAGTCGCCGCTTCTATTATACTATGTTGACAGGTGGGGTTTCTAGCCATCTCTTGTAACAATCAATCATGGTCCCGATATACCTAGAATACATATTTGATATCTCTAACACTGGGACAGTGATGTCACTAACACCCTTTTTAAATGGCCTAACTTTCCTTTCTGTAGCTTGCATAGGTTCACACGATTCTCTGTTTAGCCTGCTCTCTTTACTAAATACTGGCCAATAAAACTGGGACACTATGCCGTCTACGCATTATTCCTATGTGTCCTGCGCATGAAATATGATGAGCGGTTCTCATATTCAGTTCTCTATACTCTAAAGGACCCCCAC
This sequence comes from Cepaea hortensis, assembly GCA_963921405.1. Taxonomy (NCBI): domain Eukaryota; kingdom Metazoa; phylum Mollusca; class Gastropoda; order Stylommatophora; family Helicidae; genus Cepaea; species Cepaea hortensis. Next base: position 27,742,282 of record OY992881.1, on the reverse strand, counting down.
CTTGTCTGCCTATCGTCTTGTCATCTGATAACTGGCAATTGAGAATCTTATCCTTCCCTTCGAAGCTCCACCTCTCATTCGTTAACCGCTTATGTTCTGGAGTACTATATACCTGACAGCAGTTTTCAAGAGTGCTGTCTTGTCTTTGACAGTCACTAAAGCTCTGTTTGGTATCAGTCCTCTCCTGATCAGTTGTGCTACCCCTAATCTGTCTGGTTGTCAACTTCAAGTGTCATTTCTTCTTCAGCTATAGTCTCTGATCTAGTTTGTCTTCTTGAAACTATCGAGATATTTCTTACACCATATTTGTGGTACCAGTTATCTACTTCCTCTTCTGTAATTGTTTAACTAATGGTACATTTCCAATGATCAGGTCTGCCACTGGAGAGTCCAGGACAACACGCTGTCACTCTTCCGGTCATATATGGTGTTGTCACTGTGATCTCAGCTAATGGGTAAAATTCCACTGTCCCGTTTAACGTTATATATCTAACCTTTTTCCATGTGTAAGCCAAGTGATGTACCAAACTCTTTCTTACTCCTATGGTCGTACATCCGGAATCCCTAAGTGTTAATGTTGGAATATCGTTAACAAACCCCTGATGCAGCTTCAAACTTCCTCCTGCATGCACCGCTGCTCCTGCTCGAAATGGGTGACCGCCCATTAAGACATGCTAGTTGTCTTTATCAAACAAAGGTTTGCATCCACTACAGCTCTCATTATTGATTCTCTCATTCCCTTGCGCTGCATTTGAGTGCTCAGTATCCCCCATCGTACATTGATACCGGAAGTGGTCAGTCCCGCCACATTTGTAACAAATAATGTCCTTTCTCCTGTTATTCGTTTGCCCACTAGATGGTTGTGCATCACAATGTGCTATTTTGTGTCTCCAGCTGCCACAATTAAAGCATCCAGAATAACTATTCTAACGCCTCTTAAAATTACCCCTGGGGTATGGGTAACGTCCTGATTTGCCAAAATGGTTGCTACGGAAACCATTGTCTTGAGGCCCTTGTTGCGCATACCTATGTGCTGAGTCCACACTCTTTGATCTTGGTCTGATCACTGGATCAGGCCGCACACACTCTTTGATCTTGGTCTGATCACTGGATCAGGCCGCACACACTCTTTGATCTTGGTCTGATCACTGGATCAGGCCGCACACACTCTTTGATCTTGGTCTGATCACTGGATCAGGCCGCACACACTCTTTGATCTTGGTCTGATCACTGGATCAGGCCGCACACACTCTTTGATCTTGGTCTGATCACTGGATCAGGCCGCACACACTCTTTGATCTTGGTCTGATCACTGGATCAGGCCGCACACACTCTTTGATCTTGGTCTGATCACTGGGTCAGGCCGCACACACTCTTTGATCTTGGTCTGATCACTGGGTCAGGCCGCACACACTCTTTGATCTTGGTCTGATCACTGGATCAGGCCGCACACACTCTTTGATCTTGGTCTGATCACTGGATCAGGCCGCACACACTCTTTGATCTTGGTCTGATCACTGGATCAGGCCGCACACACTCTTTGATCTTGGTCTGATCACTGGATCAGGCCGCACACACTCTTTGATCTTGGTCTGATCACTGGATCAGGCCGCACACACTCTTTGATCTTGGTCTGATCACTGGATCAGGCCGCACACACTATTTGATCTTGGTCTGATCACTGGATCAGGCCGCACACACTATTTGATCTTGGTCTGATCACTGGATCAGGCCGCACACACTATTTGATCTTGGTCTGATCACTGGATCAGGCCGCACACACTATTTGATCTTGGTCTGATCACTGGATCAGGCCGCACACACTCTTTGATCTTGGTCTGATCACTGGATCAGGCCGCACACACTCTTTGATCTTGGTCTGATCACTGGATCAGGCCGCACACACTCTTTGATCTTGGTCTGATCACTGGATCAGGCCGCACACACTCTTTGATCTTGGTCTGATCACTGGATCAGGCCGCACACACTCTTTGATCTTGGTCTGATCACTGGATCAGGCCGCACACACTCTTTGATCTTGGTCTGATCACTGGATCAGGCCGCACACACTCTTTGATCTTGGTCTGATCACTGGATCAGGCCGCACACACTCTTTGATCTTGGTCTGATCACTGGATCAGGCCGCACACACTCTTTGATCTTGGTCTGATCACTGGATCAGGCCGCACACACTCTTTGATCTTGGTCTGATCACTGGATCAGGCCGCACACACTCTTTGATCTTGGTCTGATCACTGGATCAGGCCGCACACACTCTTTGATCTTGGTCTGATCACTGGATCAGGCCGCACACACTCTTTGATCTTGGTCTGATCACTGGATCAGGCCGCACACACTCTTTGATCTTGGTCTGATCACTGGATCAGGCCGCACACACTCTTTGATCTTGGTCTGATCAC
>OY992881.1:27417362-27734862 GCA_963921405.1 Cepaea hortensis | reverse complement strand
AATAGGCACAATGAACTAGTGCGGTTTCAGTAGTAAAGAAGAGCTTATAGAACAGTGGAAGAGGGGAAAATTGGACTGATGGGAATAGCGGACACCAGAACAAAGCGGAAAGGATGCAATGAGCTCGACCACTGTTACACGTTTGTCTACTCTGGAGTAGAACAGCGAGAAAGGGCAAGACATGGCGTGGGAATAGTCATCGAACCACGGCTAGCAAAAGGAATACTAGAAATAAAATATATATCAGAAAGAATTATAACAGTGAGAATAAAAGAACAAACAATTACAACATATGTAAAAATATACGCATCATGTAATACCCCCCCCCCCCCAAAAAAAAAGAGCAAGAATGCGAGGAATTCTACGAAGACATCCATGACGTGCTAAATAAAATAGATAAGCAGGACAACACCATAGTTATGAGAGGCTTCAATGCAAGACTAGGACATAACAGAGTGGGCATAGAAAACCATCTGGGAGCATTTGGAGATCAGCATAATGAAAGGAATGATAACGGAAGTAGACTGATAGAGCTATGCAGCCAACACGACCTCTATATAACAAACACATTCTATAAACATAAAGATTCACAAGTATACACTTGGTATAAATGGAACGATCTCGATACTAAAAGCCAAATTGATTTTATATTCACTAGAAATAACAGACAGAGAAATATATTAGATGCAAGGGCAGTGCCCAATTTAAGTATAAACACAGATCATAAAGCAGTCGTTGCCACAATAAGAACCATCAGAAGAAGAAAGCAAAGAGCAGGAAAATACATGTCATGCGAATCAGTAAACTTAAAAAAACCTTAAAGACGAGGCAGTAAGGGAAAATTATGAGAAAGAACTAACTGAAATCTTTGTAAAATTACCTATAGAAAGAAAAACAGTGGAAGAAGAATGGGAGATGTTCAAACCAAGCATTTTAAATACTGCAAAAATAACATGTGGAACCACGAGAAAACGCAAAACACGGATAAAGAAAATAACAAGTTGCTGGAACGCAGAAGTAAAGAAAGTGGTAAAAGACAAAAAGGAAAAATATAAAAAGTGGTTGAAGAGCAAACAGGAATGTGATTACATAGAATATAGTATAGCGAGAAGACATGTGAATAGAATAGTAAAACTGATCTTATTATTGCATCAACTGTTTCTTCTAGAGTGAGCACGTTGCGCAACTGATCTTATTTATGCCTCAACTGCTTCTGTTGTAGTGAGCACGTTGTGCAGCTGATCTTATTTATGCCTCTACTGCTTCGTCTAGAGTGAGCACGGTGCGCAACTGATCTTAGTAATGACTCAATTGCTTCTTCTAGAGTGAGCACGTTGCGCAATTGACCTTATTTATGTTGCAACGGCTTCTGTTAGAGTGAGCACGTTGGGCAACTGATCTTATTTATGCCCCAACGGCTTCTATTGGAGTGAGCACGTTGCACAAATGATCTTATTATTGCCTCAGCTGTTTCTTCTAGAGTGAGCTCGTTGCGCAACTGATCTTATTAATGAATCAACTGCTTCTTCTAGAGTGAGCACGTTGCGCAACTGATCTTATTATTGCCTCAACTATTTCTGCTAGGCCGGTCTCTCTGGCTGTGGGGTTACAACACTTTCTCTCTGTAATCCCGTTTATCACGCAGAGTCTCGCAGCGGAGCGAGAACTGAGGTGGTTCGACCCCCGCTCGTGACTTGCGGATACTGAGCCGGCCGCTCAGAAAGCAATGGCAAACTACTGAGCGTAATCTTGCCAAGAGATCAACAGACAGCTGAAAGATGCTGCTGTTGACAGCTAAGTCCTGTAAAAGGATACGCAAAAAAAAAAAAAAAAAAAAAAAAAAAAAAAAAAAAATTTCTGCTAGAGAGAGCACGTTGAGCAACTGATCTTATTTATGCCTCAACAGAATCTGGTGGAGTGAGCATGTTGCGCAACTGAACTTATTAATGCCTCAACTGCTTCTGTTATAGTGAGCACGTTGCGCAACTGATCTTATTAATGCCTCAATTGCTTCTGTTGAAGTGAGCACTTAGCGCGATTGATCTTATTTGTGCCTCATGCAAAACATTTTTTAGCGCTAGAGGACTGGACACAATCATGGCTAGTGAAGATAAGTGAGGATAAAACAACATGGGCGAGCCCAGTACCAGAGCGCTGTGTGTCGGCTCATCATGTATGGAAGCATCCTTGGATGGCGGGGAGTGCCCATGGTCTGCCCCTGTCTTCACTTGAGGGCTGACCGGGATGTCTTCGGCTGATCTATATGGACCAGCTGGGGTGGAGGATAACACCACAACAGTGAGAGTCAAACGTCCTAAGAAACCCCCGGGAAGGTTAACCCGTCCAACAAATGCCCGCAGAAGTCGGATGTGTCTGATGTGCTTGCCGCAGCTGCCTCGAATATTGTTCTGTCAGATGCCCCCGAGTGAGAGAAGAAGGACGCTCGCACTGTGTCTGCTTTGATGTCGACCAAGAGCCGCCTCGGTATGGGTGTTCGGCGTGGGAAGGGGGTCATCCTTGGACCCAACTCCCAGCTCAAAGATATCCCCATCTTAGGGTGGCTGTTGTAACATGTTGGAGATATATGTTATTGCAAAGCAATAATGGAACGCATTTACTACAGTCTGCAAGATTACTGGAAAGGGCTTTCAGTCGTGAAGAAGCTCGCCTCGGCGGACCTCGTTACATTCCACGGCCCCACATTGATGAGTCCACGCCGAATGCTGTCCATTAAGGAGATCTCTTGTTTCTTCCACACGATCGCGTCGGCCGTAAGACATATAGGTATGCTTTGACGGTGGTCGACGTCTCCTCACGCTATAAGTAGGCTGAGCCATTAACCGACAGGGACAGCGAGGCGGTAGCATCGGCGCTTGGCCGGATCTATAAACGAGGACCGCTCAAATTGCCTAATCAATTGCAGATTGACCTCGGGCGGGAGTTTATGGGTGCTGTCAGTCAGCTGGCTGGGAACCATCGTCAGCAGGTGATCGTCGAGAGGTTCAACCGCACTCTGACAGAGAGACTGTTCGGATCTCAGTATGCTCAGGAGTTGTTGCTTGCCGCCCGAGGCTCAGATGAACGATCAGTCAAATGGGTGAGGGCTCTATCCCCAGGTAGTCACTGCGACCAACAATGAGGTAACTCATTTGATGGGCAGGAAGCCGGCTGAAGCAATTAAGGATTCTTCTGTGTCGCATGTTCCGGCTGCTCCAGCCCGCCGTGCTATCGGGCTTAAGGAACCTGTGATTCCGGCCGGCTCTCTGGTCAGGTATCTCTATTCAGCGGGCGAGCTCGAAGGGGGTCGACGTCGGGCGACTGATCCTACATGGTTACTAACTGTGCGTAGGATTCACCATACCACCCAGCAAGAGGGTCGGCGCACACTTTACTACCTGGTGGATGGCCGGCTCGTGGATTTGTGCGAGAGGAACTGCTCGTCGTGCCTCCAGACACACAGCTACCCCCTAGCCGGATTCTAAGAGGCTGATATGTCCATGGGCCCTTGTGGTAATACCCTCGGCGCAAATCCACTTTTTCGTATCCATGGGGCTCAGGGATGTTTTGTTCTGCTCATAGACCCCGATCTGGTGACCTTGCTTCGTATAGCTATCTGCGTGTGCTTGTATTATTGCCGACCGAACAGGCTGTCCTTATACAGTTCATGCCTGAGGTCCTTTTTCACGACTACTCTGGAGACTCCTTTGGCTTTCTGGATGTTGGTGGCTTCTAGAACTGAGTACATCTTCGGTCTGAGGCCAACGAATCGGCTATGGGGCGGCCGCAGCATTCATCTTTGAATTTGCCGACCACCTTTTTGTTCACTGTCGAATAGTTGGGGAGGTCTCGCGGGTAATCCGAGAAGTCATACCAGTTAGGGTGAGATTTCATGTCGGCGTGCGCATCGTCGGTCTCCACGAGGAATAGAAGAGAGTCGGTGTCAGTGTAACATCATCATCATCAAGTGCCCTGTCGGCTGGCGTAGGAGTTCATGGCTCTCCACAGATCTCGGTCTTTGGTGTTCTGGATCAACTCTGCTGATGATATTCCTCCATGCCACCGTCTCAATCCGTCCAGCATCATTTCTCTTGGTCTGCCTCTGCCTCTGTTCCCCTCGATCTTTCCAGTTGTCACGTTCTCCAATGCCTCTCTTCTCATCACATGACCAAAGAAAGCTGTTTGTCTCTTTCTTATTGTTGTATATAGTGTTCTAGCTTCATTAGCCTCTTTCAGGCAATCGCTGTTAGTTACTCTGGCAGTCCAAGGAATTCGAACATTCGTCTTAAAAACTCTATTACCATATTGCGGTTTATGCTTGTTGTACCAGAAGCTGTACATGAAGTGCTTAGATAGATTCAGGATAGCCTGTCCGCAATAGACGGGTTTTTCAGTTGGACTCTGGTCTTGGTGCTGTGCACCGCAATCAGTCAGCCGTCGAAGATTCTTTGGGATTCAAAATTGGGGCTGGCGATTAATTTTTGGAGCCGGTTGATCTTAGTGTCCCTGACTTAGTCGACTCTGATACGGTTGTAGACGTTCTCCATAATCTTCCCGAAGACCGCGTTGTTCATCAGCTTGAAGAAGTCCTTCTCGTATTCCGACTTGGCTTGGGTTTGTAGAGCTGTGTTCATTTCTATGTATGGCTTCATCCACAGTGATTGATTGAACTTGATGACTCTATGGATCTTGGTAACCTGTAGGCCGAGGTTGTGAATATAGCTTGAGATTGCGGTAGTGGACGATGCATCGCTCCTTGTTGTGGAGGATGGGGACCAGCTTTGCATGATCCGTGAACTTGCCCCCCCCCCCCCCCCCCAGATTGTTCTGGAGCTCATGCTGATAGTCGCTCAACCAACCCTCTGGGATGGACATTGTTTCTGGTGATAGTGGGTAGTTGCTGTGGGCTTCATGCAGATGTGCCGGGTACTTCATATCAGCCTCAACAAGCCATCCCTCTGGAGCGTTGTCGGGGGTGTTCAGAACCTCCACGAGAGTTGGATTGGTCCATTGGAGCCCGCTGGTTGGGAGGTAATCCTATGGGCCCCGGCAACACACGGGCGATGGGTTGTGAAAAGAGAAGGAATGCTAAAAAAATTTCCATCACTGTACATTCCATATAGTATTTCAGCTGTGTAGCAATTTTCACTTTGTCTTGTTATTTCGAAGTATGTCTTCAACACCAACCATTGGTTCACAATTACTTCAACAGCTGGTATTATATTGCTGTTGTCTGACAGATGATTTGGAGAACCAGTTATGTGTTTCAGCAATAAGGAATTCCCAATTCCTTAGTAAACATTCTGATGAGGCATGTGATAATGCTATCTGCAAGGAATGACACGCACATTTTATGATAATTAAAGATGGGATATCTTCCTTCAATTTTGCATAAGCACCATGGTCGATACCGACCATTACCGATTCCAATTGCAGCCAAATTCTTCAAGTTTAAAAGTTTACTGACCCGAAGTTTCTTCAGTGCCTGAACTATACTTTCTGTATCACATTCTTCCAAGTGAACTAGTCCAAGAAATGTAGAAACTACTTTGTCTTTGCTGTTGCTATAATATAGAACACATACACCAAGCACTGAAAGAAAAGTAAAATCTAGAAAGTATCCGAAATATCCAACTCCAAATAAAAAGTATCTAGAATTGCATGACAACCCTGGTCTAGTGGTTACACACCCGCTTCACACGCCAGTAATCCGGGGTTTGTTTCCGGGTCCGGTCAAGGATATGCACTACTGACGAGCTCAAACGAGAGCGAAACTCGAGTATAGTGCTTCCACATTGACGTGGATAGGTCTTAGGTTCATACCAGAATGCGATCAGCGTTGCCAGTAGTGGGTTGTGCTCAATATTTAACTATGGTGGAGTTTCGAAACGGATACAACTAGAGCTAGATCAATCAATCATGATTGATTGATTGATTGATTTAAGAACCGACATCACAGCATTCGGGACATTCCCATAAGCGCTCCGTCCCCATCCTCAGCAGCCAGCGAAGAGTTCCAACACTAATAGTTCCAGTAGCAATCTGATTATATGTCCGTCTCGCCTTTCCTCTGAGCGTCGAGCACCGGCCAGATCCCCTCGTCACACCTCGCTGTCTCATTCAATCAATCAATCATGTGCCATGCCGGAAAGCCTTGGTGGTCATGACTCGCCATTTCACTAGATCACCAGAGTCGTGGATCAGCTCAGTGTTCCTGTCTCGTCCATGCCATGTGGCCAAGACATCCAGGTATTTTCCTCTCGGTCTGTTCCCTTGGATCTTGCCAGTTGTCACTAAGTTCTCCACTTCTTCTCATAACATGCCCAAAAAATGTTGACTGTTTACGTCTAATTTCTCTAATCATTTTACGAGTTTCATTGGTCTCCTGTAGTACTTGGTCATTGGTTTTTCTATCTGTCCATGGTATTCTTTGCATTTTCCTCAGAAACCACATTTCTGCAGCCATCAGATGTTTTTCAGCTTGAAAACCTTTTTCAGCAGTCAAGCTGAAAAACATCTGATGGCTGCAGAAATGTGGTTTCTGAGGAAAATGCAAAGAATACCATGGAGCTAGGTACGTACCGTGAAAACCACAAGTTACCGAATATTACGATGAAAGTCTATTATATAAACTCTAGTGCGACATTATCAGGATTTTAAAAATCAGGAAAAAAAAAAATTAATTCCTTAATATACAAAAATATAATCATACACAGGTACACTAAATTTGATAACAATATTATTTTTTTTTTTTTAAAGATTATAGATATATACGCATAGGTCCACTCACATGTCATCGGCTTTTTTCGGAAGTGTGTGTTTTACATTCTTTTAAACATCAGTTCTATTACCTGAGATACGAACGTTGGAAATATACAGCGACGATGCCGATATAAATATAACAGTAAGCAGTGCAGTAGGAATTATCTACACAGTCCATGAAATAGAACTTTTGTAATATATTTAATAATGGCCGAAGTTCCATGTCTTATTAGTCTATTAGAGTTGGCGACAGTGTATTAATTATTAATATATTAATTCTTCTTCTTCTTCTTCTTCTTCAGCGTTCCGAACCATTGAGGTTCTTTGCTGCAAATACAATCCGTCTCCATTCGTCTCTCTGGTGGACCTTCTCTTGCCAGTCGTTGATTCCAAGTGCTTGTAGGTCTGTACATGTATTATCTCTCCACCGCCTTCTTGGTCTACCTCGGGGTCTACGGTCATTTATTTCCTGAGTGTAAGCGAGTTTTGTTTCCCTATTATCTTCCATTCTTTCTATACCCAGCCATTGTAGTCTATTTATTAGCCTTCATGATACCTTCATGATGATTTGAAATTTAAATATTGAGCACAAAACAACCACATAATCAATTGATTATTGCTCACTGGATTTAGGAGGCCTGGTGTTCCTTGCCAGTGAGAAGACCTGATCGTTCGGGTCCCATCGATTGACGGACGTCGGTCGCGGCAATTGGGCAATCTTGAGCATAGCCTACGATGGGTAGCGTTGTGATATTCTGTTGTGATAATTTGGTGTGTCCAGTGTGTGCCGCGTGGTTACACACCCGCTTCACACGCGTGATCCGGGACTGTTTCCGGATCTGGTCAGGGATATGCACTACTGACGAGCTCAAATGAGGGCGAAACTCGAGTATAGTGCTTCCATATTGACGTGGATAGGCCTTAGGTTCATATCAGAATGCGATCGGCGTTGCCAGTAGTGGGTTGTGCTCAATATTTTAATTATTATTCATTCATTAGCAAATCATTAATGTTATCTTTATGTTATCTTTAAAACCTGGCAAGTTGCATCTTGTATTATGCGGAATGATGCTACGAATCTAATGGTCTCAATTCTGTGACAATAAGGTGCGTTACAACCTATTAGTAATTAAATATGGGCGCCAATTAATTATTATTCATTCATTAGCAAGTAATTAATGTTATCTTTATGTTATCTTTAAAACCTGGCAAGTTGCATCTTGTATTATGCGGAATGATGCTACAAATTTAATGGTCACAATTATGTGACGATAGGGTGCGTCAGGACCTAATTAGCAATTACAATTGGCAGCCAATTGATTATTATTCCGAGATATGTGGAGGGACATGAACACCTACTCCAGCTGGCGTGGCACTTCACTTGATGATGATGGTGATGATGATGATGATGAACTAGTCATAACGAATCTTGTTGAAACTCCTAAAGTTATATGTTAAAAATAGACAAAGCATTTTAAGATGCAAGAAAAAGTTCAAAAGATATCCTAAAACGTTGATAATCAATGAAGTCAGTGTCAGGCATGGACAGTGGATGGGTCTGAAAACTGACGGACTTTCCTTTTAACAATTTTCAGCTATGATTATGCTTTAAAATAATTAAAGCAACAGTGTAAATTATTTGTAAACATTAAGTATATTAATAATGTTCACTTTATGATTCTAAATCAGTGGTTTAATTTAGTTAAAAGGGCAATGGTTGATATTATTATATTGCACTGCGCAACCGCCATTTTGATGTCCCTATCATTATATAGTATAATATAGCATGGTCAGAAAAATATTATTTTTCATAAACCGCATAACGAATCTTGTTGAACCTCTACAGTTCTACAGTTATATGCAAAACTTGACAAAGAATTGTAAAATGCAAGAGAAAGAAAAATAAATACGATAATAGGCACACACAAAACGATATATTGTAAACTTACTTAAGGTAAGCCCAAAAGTCAAATTTTTCCAGAGAATTAAAAAGCCAAACTCTTGCAGGCATTCTAGTGATCAAATTAAATTTATACCACGCTCGTTATGTTGTCATTCGAAATTTTCGAGCTACAGGTTCTAATTAAACAAATTAAAAACATGATAGGGGTATTTCCTTATATGCGGGTTTTGACCGATTTTTCGACTAGCGACGCGCAGTAAACCTTCTGCGCAACCCCTGACCTTGGATTTGTTTACATCAGTGGTCACTCATTGACGACGACCAGCTATTATTATTTTTATTTACCTAAGATGAAAAGTGAAAAGCTTGCCGAATACAAATTATCAAAACTGGGAAGATAGTTAATCAGCTGTGTGAGTTACCAGATGCTAATATTAGTAGCAATCATAATACTGTGAATGTGATAATGAAGATTGTATTTTGTTTTTATTATTATTTTTTTTTTAAAGTTAATAATTATTTATTGAGGAATTTATTATTTATGCAGTCAGTACACAGACACCACCAACTTCCTTGATTCTCCTTTCTGCAACTTTGCTGAAGAACTTGGCCTTGACAATCACTGGCCTCTTAGGTGACTTTGCCCAAAACCTTGTAATAACTAGCCTGGGCAACATCGATGACTGGTACCTTCTCAGTCTGCTGGTTCAGGTATCTGGCTCACTCAGCAGTGACCACAGCACAGCTTGTCCACATTGATGGATGGGTTGTGGAATTGTGGTAGAACCTCATGCCCACTCTGTTTCTATTTGTTTCTCTTTATTTTTCTCTGTCAACAGCATTTCTACCACAACTTTTAAAGCCTTTGTCTCAGCTCTGAAGTTACTTGAGAACTTTCTAGTAGCTACTGACTGTCTTTGCTCTATTTTTTAGTTTCAGGAGAATCCCTCCACCTCCATTTTCTGTTGAATTTTTTGCTGATCTAACAAAATGTAAGATTTTTATAAAAAGTTGCATATCCTTTACAGGACGTTGCACTCAACACCAGCATTTTACTGCCGTTGTTGACGTCTTGACAAGTTTTACGTTCAGTAGTTTGCCATTGCTTTCTGAACAACTGGCTCCCATACCAACACGTTAAAACCAGCGTGACACAGTCTGCTGCCAAATCATTCACCGCTGTGTTTTGAACGCGGGTAAGCAGCATTACGAATCGCGTCTGCAACGCCATTGCCACGAAGACCGGTAATTTAAAATTAGATAAGTCATAGAAAAATTATCCCAGTATTTGATGCTGAAAGCAATAGATTTAATATGTTTACTTCACAAGAATTGCTTTATGTGCTGTAAAATATTGACAATGAAATTGTTAATATAAGAATATTCCTTTTATTAGCGAACCCTCTTTTCTTATCATAAAGACATTCCCAGCACATGCCAGCAGTGATGTGATTGCAGTAATGAAAGCAAACAAATAAACGCATTCATTACATGAGATCACAGGTGACTGAGGTGGTGAATAGTAGTGATAAGATGATGCACAAGAATGATGTTTGTAGAGGAACATGACCACTTGTGCCACTTGGCATGGCACAGGCTTCAGATTTTACATTTTACCTCATAGATAAAAATCCCTAGCCTTACCAAAGATTAGAACTGGGGCCCCTGGGATGGTTAACCCGGTCAACAAATGCCCGCAGAAGTCGGATGTGTCGGCCTAACGACGCAAGAACGCAGCTTTGCTGTAAACAGGCACAACGCAATCACATCCGAAGAATAAAAAACTGGATGAACGCAGAAGAAGAAGAAGAAGAACTGGGGCGACTTGTTGTGTTGGATAGGTGTGTAACTCCTTGGCTTGCCTCTGAAGTCGGAGTGGGTTTGCCTGATGGCGATGAACACTGTTAATAGGGAAAGTTAACCCACACGCAAAATTCAGTCCATCACTACTAGAAGTAATGTTATGGACTACGCTTGAGTTCAAAGCGAGCGAGCGCCCCCCCCCCCCCCACCCCCCCCCCCCCAAAAAAAAAAACTCCTTGGCTATCCACTCTGCTTGAATTTCTGAAGATTTAAAAATATGTATCAGCTTGAAATGTGAAACAAACCTCTCTGTGTGTACTACAGGTGACATTCGGCAGGTCTCCGGAAGTTACATATGCTGTAGCCTCAAAAATTATTTCTCGATGTCAAGCTGTCATCAGACAGAAGGATAAATGGACCTTCACAGATAACATAGTAAGTTGAAGAATATGTTGTGAAACCACAGATTTATAATTTATAACTATCATTTAGGATGAAGAAAAATAAGGGCAAACACAGTGTGTTTGAAATAAAATTATGGGAAAGGTATTAATGCAAAAAGGTGCTATAATAAAGAGATGGAATGAATACATAGTAGACTTATATGATAGAGATAGGTTTGAATTAACAGAAGAAAGTAACTTAGAAGGTCCACTTATACTAAAAGAAAAAGTCTATCAGAATGCTATCAAACATATTTTTTTTTTGTGTGCATATCCTTTACATGACATCGCTGTCAACACCAGCATCTTTCAGCTGTATGTTGATTTCTTGGCAAGATTACGCTCAATAGTATGCCATTGCTTTCTGAGCGGCTGGCTCACATACCCCATAAGTTACTGATGCGAATCGAACCACTGCTGATTCTCACCGTCATCACATTACCTACGAGAGTATACAAGATTACGGAGAAAAGTCGCTAACCTCTAAGCCACGAAGCCGGCTATCAAACATATGAAGGAAGGAAAATAAGTAAGACCAGATAGAATTATAATAGAGGAATTAGAAGTACTAGGAGATTTTGGAGTAGAAATATTAAATAAAATGTTGAATGATATTTACAGCAGTGGATATGCTGAAATATTTATAGTTCTACCCAAAAGACAAGGAGCAGCTGAATGCAAAGAAATTCATTCAATCAACCTCGTAAACAGTGCCACAAAATTTCTACTCAGAATTGTAATGTGAACACAAAAACAAAGATGGAAATTGGTAAAGAACAGTATGGATTAGGGAAAGAGAAAGGACATAAAATGCAACAAAACATTATGGACACTAATAGAGAAATCAATAAAGACAGAAAGATATAAACTTGTGCTTTATACATTATACCAAGGCATTTAATAAAGTGAAACATGATTAAATTATAGAAAAATTTGAAGTTATTGAAATTAATGGGAACAAAGATTTCAAAATAGTAAAGAATATTTACTGGAAACAAGTAACAGCAATTAAAATGGGAAATAAAGAAGGCAGTTATGAACAAAGCAAGGAGTAAGACTAAATGCAACCAATTTAGACTATGCCTTTGTCACCGGATCTCTTCTCCCTGTATAATAAAGTAATAAGGAGAGAGATCAAAAGAGATTATGAGTTGGAGAGAGAGTTTGAGTATGCACAATCTATGCTATGCAGATGATACAGATTTGATAGCTGAAAATACAAAAGATCTACGACAAATTTATGGCAGCTATTCTTCTTGACCCCTAGAGTATGAAGGGGGTCACTGTACTGGGTAATCTTCTTAAATTTAATTTTTGAGGATCCTGTTGAAGTCATGTGCCATGCCTAGTACTTCAGGCAATCGTGACCCTCCAGAGCATCAGTTTATCCTATTCTTGGTTACGTTAAACCATAGATCGTCTTCTGTGCCACTCTACTAACCCATCAATCATATTCTCCCTCTGCTGTCCGGGCCTACTTGTGAGCATCTAGCACCACTCTGCCACAGCTCCCTAGATCTGTTAGAGTGCATTCTTATTCATTTCTATAGAAGTGCCAACAATAATGACATAACATATGTATTTGTTATAGAGCCCAATAGATTCTAGTTGTCCACTCTTACAAGACTTGAAGAACTGGGTACTGGTAATAACTTGGTTTCATCCTAGTAGATGAACAACAAACTCATTTCCAGCTTGTTCATGTGCACTGATTGTCTACCATCATTGTTGGGGAATTGTGCTGTGACTCTCCCGCAGTCTTGCACCATGCAGAGCTAGAACCTTTGGCTAGCTTGAGACCATAATCAGTCCTCTCTGTGTTGGCTAGGGTAGTGTCTGCCTGGAATTCCTCCTGTGAAAGTAAAGGAGATCTTGGTCTGTGTTAGCCCTGACATTGCATCTTATCACTTCTTTATCCCAACATATGTCTTACTGTCTCAAGCCATGGACAATGTGTGGTTAGTTATTGTCACTTGTACAAACACAAACAAGCTGTTTTATTATGTCTTTTCTCCCCCGATGTGTCTCCACCTTGCCGTGGTGGGGGAGCTTGTGTGTCCCATCGACCCCATGTGCTTGCCGATGGGTGAAAACTACATATCGGACGGCTCGTGGGATAGGGACCAGACTAAGAGAGACACAACCTGCTGCTCTGCAGGTAAGACTGAGGATAGCAGTCAAAATCAGGCAAACGATCCCTAAATCTCAGTCCGGGCATAACCTCTAAGGCTCCCATCCGAGGTGTATGGCTGAACGTCTCTAAGCCATAAACTCTCGGAAGTGAGAGCCTGGCCGACACAAACCTATATCAAAATTGTGATGATGTGCTGAGAACGCTACATGCTCGGCGCAGATTCGTTCGATGGCTCTTAGCTGGGGGGATATGAGGTATCCCCGGATGAAAGGGCCTGACCGTTACTCGCCCACAGACGCACGGAGGTAAGGTGCTGAGCCGGCAGCACATGTAGCCTACCTCGTGAGTGAGTACAAAAGGTGGGAAAACACCTCGGTCGCACGTCTCGCAGACGTCCGATAGTCTGTAACCACACTCATGGAGTGAGTGTAGTCAAAGGTGGAAAATTGTCTCGTTGACACGAAATGGAACGCCTGTCTTGCGAATCCATTACGTGGCAGCCCGAAGCGAAAGCTTGCTGTGTGGAAGCCGAAACAAGAGTCTCGAAACCCGAGGAAGGCTAACCTTATTAAAAAATTCCCGCCGGAAGTGTCGTCCTATGGGTGGCAAACTAAAAATTGACACTAAGCATTTACGTCCGAGTGAAATGTCTCGTCCGAATGCCGCTCTTGTTCGGAACAGCTCTGACTAGGTAGTTTTCCGAATGTCTGTCGTGCCTGGAACAGCTCTGACGGGCGCAACGACAAGCACATGTCCGAAAACTCGCTGAGTGGATGCCGTCTGCAAACCTGTCTGGTTTGTGCGGGAATGGCCCGGGGCAGACGAAATGACCAATATATTGAAGTGAGGATTTAAAGCAGCCATGAGCAGGACGTGACGATTCCCTCGGCTAGCCCAGAACCAGGGCGTTATGTGTCGGCCCTGCAACTATGGAAGCAACCTTGGATGGCGGAAAATGCTATGGACTGTCCCTGCCTTCCTTTGAGGGATGACCGTTGTCTTCGACCGTTCTAACTTGGCCAGCATGGATGTAGACGGCACCACAAAAGTGAGTCTCCCAGGAATGCTACTTGGTCAAAAAAGCACGCTAAAGTCGATGTGTTGGCCTACGGGTTTCGGCCCAAGGGCGCATAACAGACACACCGCAATCACATCTGAAAAAACACTCCGGATGAACGAAAAGAAGAAGAAGATTATGTCTTTTAGTTTGGTCTGAGCACAAATTAAAAATTATGTCTAGATTTTAACATGCATCACAGTATATGTTACCACTTTGGAAGTAATACGTTCATGCTTTTTTTCAGTGTGGTTATTGTCCCATTTAGAATATGCTGAACAATTTTCTGGGCCTGAACAACTTGCTTACTTGCTTGCGTTTGCTGGCTGTGAACTCCAGCGTGAAGTCCTGTATATCGGGTGAAGACATCCTGTTGTCCAACATCAGTGTGATGTCATACCGGACTGAGGTTTGCATGAGTATCCGTTGTCCCATGTCTGGCTTATTGGTGTGCAGAATGGTGTTTCCCCGCCATGCAGGCAGATACTCTCCGACTTCGGAAGAATCAGCGATCCTACTACGTTAGCCAGGACCCCGAAGGGACCTGTTGCCCAGGACGCATGACTAGGACGTGTTAGTAGGTCTTGGCCAGTATAGAACCTGGCCGTGGTGCCTTGGAAACACCTCTGTGTCCCCCTGAACAACTTAAAATGTAGTTCTTCTGAACTTTCTAAATGAAGTTATTTATTTAATAAACAGTGTTTAATCAATTGCCATGGGAATTATATAAATAAGCTGCAATAACGGGACAGTACATGTTGTATACTGACAATAGACAGCTGCACTGGTTGTGTATACCTCTGTACTGTCCTTCCTCTGGGCACTGGTTGTGTATGCCTCTGTACTGTCCTTCCTCTGGGCACTGGTTGTGTATGCCTCTGTACTGTCCTTCCTCTGGGCACTGGTTGTGTATGCCTCTGTACTGTCCTTCCTCTGGGCACTGGACTGGAGTCTCTTAACAGTGACATACAGTGACACTTTGATTAACCATCAACACCTGGACCAGGGCTGTGACGGATAACCGAATAAACGGATAACAGAAATCTCTTAATACATATGTACAGTTATGGGGTGAAAATGTAAAAAAGTCCTTTAAAAGTGAATAATTCAAACGTATTATATTTCATTTTACAAAATGATCAATATAAACTTCAATATAAGAGTAGTAATGTACAGAAATGTATTGTGATAATTATAAACCATAAACCTAGGTTACTTAAAAGTAATGTGATCTCCTACTGTGTTTGTTTGTTGATGCTCACACATTTTTTGGAGGACGATGTCGGATAACATAAACTGACGGTTAATCAAAGTTGTACTGTACCTAAAACCTGTGGAGGAAACATGACTAACCCAGGTCTAATCCCAACCAGTCTGTGTGTACTGTACTGAATCATGACCTTGCAACTTCTTGATTACCTTTCTGTAGATATCAGTTCTAGTACCAGTCTAGCACAGTCTGAGTTTGGAGAGAGGCAGGAGAGCTCTGTAGCACAGTACGGATGACGATTGTACTTTAGTATTGGGTTGGTAGAAAAGGCTTCACACCAACCTCACTCGGATAAGTGCAAGTCTTTTTTTTTTCTATGAGCTGAAATGGCCTGAACATGAATGCATGTCATAAGAGTTGACTAAATCCACTATTTCCATGTTGTTTGTTGAACTCCTATTGTGTATAATTATCAAGTCATTCCGTGTACCACAAATAGCTTGTTATTTTACTGTAACCATGTTGGAAAGAAAGAGTTTAAAAAAATAATAACAATTATACTGAAACCAAAATAAATTCATAATCATAAGCTCATTTTCTAGTCTTCAGTTTAACAGGAAATAATTTATTGTTAACTTGGTTTCTTTTGAACAGAGTTTACATGGGACCTTTGTTAATGGGGAAAAAATTGACACCACTTACTACACACACTCTTAAGGAAGGAGATTTGGTGCAATTTGGGGTTCCAGTTTCCCGTAACACACCTGCAGAGTTTGTTTATAAATTTCATACTTCTTTGAAGGTATGATTTCTATAATCTTTTAGACTTCTGTCTACTTTTTCATATATATAAATATGTGGTTTTAAAAAAAAGTGCAGAAGCAGCCGGCTGTGGGTCTTAGAAGTGTTTGAAATGTTGCTGCAATGATTAGAGTATATAGACGAGAGGGGGAAACTTTGAAATGCTGCTGCAATGATTAGAGTGTATAGATGAGAGGGGGAAACTTTGAAATGTTGCTGCAATGATTAGAGTATATAGATGAGAGGGGAAAACTGAAATGTTGCTGCAATGAATAGAGTCCATAGATGAGAGGGGGAAACTGTTGCGGCAATGATTAGATTGTTTAGATGAGAGAAGGAAACCGAGAAATGATGCTGCAATAATTAGAATTTATAGATGAGAGTGGGAAACCTAGAAATGATGCTGCAATGATTAGAGTTTATAGATGAGAGTGGGAAACCTAGAAATGATGCTGCAATGATTAGAGTTTATAGATGAGAGTGGGAAACCTAGAAATGATGCTGCAATGATTAGAGTTTATAGATGAGAGTGGGAAACCTTGAAATGATACTGCAATGACTAAATTCTATAGATGAGAGGGAGAAACCTTAAATTTATTGCTGCGGTGATTAGAGTCTATAAATGAGAGGGGGAAACCTTGAAATGTTGCTGAAATGCTTAGAGTGTATAGATGAGAGGGAGAAACTTTGAAATATTGCTGCAATCATTAGAGTCTACAGATTAGAGGGAGAAACCTTGAAATATTGCTGCAATGATTAGAGTGTAATATGAGAGGGGGGAAACCTTGAAATATTGCTGCAATGATTAGAGTGTATAGATCAGTTATCAGTTGGGGTATCTTCATTGCACTCCGGACAGGTCTATAGGTGCTCAGATCCTCCCCCCCCCCCCAGCATATGCATCAGCATCCAGTGGCTAATAGTGCCAGTTCTGTGTTGGTTGACGAGGCACCTTGTTTTCCCGATGTACCTCTCACGTCTGGCCATGCCGATTCTTACTCCCAAGTCTTTCATCCTGGACAGCGATGTGGGTTCACTGACATCAAAGTCCTCTGTTCTCACCATATCTTTAAGGACGTTAATAACATCGGCACGATCCATGGGCTGGCCATCTACAGGGGGTGCAGAGCCAGCCAGTTTATCAGCTCGTTCATTTCCCTCGACTCCCGCATGTCCCGGGATGAAGATGAAGGTGACTGTACAGACAACAGACTTCCGTAGCTACTCAGTCAACTGTCTACGTACAGATCCAGCTTCGACCTTCTGAATCATGCTCATTTAATCACTTAGTACACACACGTTGGTATAATGCTGTGATTCCAGCCATATGAAAGCCTGTGTAACTGCCATCACCTCCATCGTCATGCTGCTCGTGGTCATAGAGTGGGCACCACTGGATTCTTGAATGGTTCGGCCCACTGAACAGGCTGTAAATGCCCACGCACTTCTCTGCTGCTTTACAACAGATCCATCTGTATAGATGAGCACTTCGGGGCTATCTGAGTGTTCATAGATGAGCGCATTGACCTCTGCATTGACAGTGGCAGGGTTCTGCTCTCTGCACCGTCTGTCAATTGTGATAATGCAGGAGAAAGTGCACTTAAAAGCTGTAGGGACTGGCACCAATTCCTTGCCAGGGTTGATACTGGTAAGACTGCAGACCTGTCCAACGACATTTTCCGCCCGACCCATCCATGATTTGCCCCTCTTTAGCCTGTCACCCTTTTCTCTGAATATAGCATCATGCAGAGGGTGCTGCTCATCTGCACTTATTTTTAAGTATGCACGAGCTCTCCAGATCTTGATCCCGTGTTCCATTGTCGGGAAGTCAAGGAGGTATCTCATTGCTACACAGCTGGTGTCTCTCGTGCAGCCCAAAATGATGCGCATGGCTTCGTTTTGTACCTTTTGAAGTCTTCCAATCTTAGCACCACCTTCCTTTGGAGCAGAACTGCAGCTATCAATCGTACATGGTGGGGGTGCACTTTCAATCTGAGGAGGGTTTGCATCAAGTGCTCGAAGGATACTCTATTGTATGCGTCCTCTAAGTCTATGGCGGCCGCACATGTCTCTTCTCTGACCTGAAATCCTTTGTAAACATCTTGAGCAAAGACCGCCACATTCAGCCATGACTCTTTGTTACGTCTGTATCCTCCAAGTGTGGGTGGGAAGCAGCCGAGTTGTTCCAAGTCACTAGCAAGTCTGTGTGCTACAATTTTCTCCAGTAGCTTGCCAGCAGTGTTCTTCATCGTAATGATTCTGTAGCCGCTTATCTTGGGATGGTCTTTGTTTGGTTTTGGCAGTGGCAGCAAGTAGCTGTGTAGCCATTCCTCTTTGATCTGATCCCTCTGGATACTGGTGTTGAATTCTCTGGCCAGTTCTTCCATGTCATCATCTGACATCACCAGTAGGTCACCATATCGGATGCCTTCTGGGCCTGGGCGGTGTTAGGTGATTTCTTGAGCATTGCATGTATTGTCTCAGCTGTGATTATGCATTCTTCATCTGACTTGACCCCCTCGCATAACTGAGAGAGTGTCGTTGTGGACCTCTGTCTGGCGGGCTCGTCTTTCTGGTCAGTCTGCTCTATGTAGTATGCAAGAAGGGCCTTACCTTTATCCGAATTTGACTTTTTCCATGTGAGGTCTGTGCCTTGAAAGTCTGGAATACCCCTACGTTGTGCAGCACCGTTCATGCTCTTATGGAGGCGCCAGAATGTCGTAAGAGATCGCTCGGAGCACACCTTCCTGCAGAACTCGTCCCATTTTTCGGCCTTGGCCTGTTTGGTGTAGGATTTGAATAAAGTCATCGTCCTATGGACCTCAGTCTTCAGGTTCGCCAACTCAACCTGTGGCATGTTAGCCTTTCTGGCTTTTTGCCAGTTTTTGACAGCCTGCCTCTTTCCCAGCCATGCCTTCTCAACCTCTCCATTCCACCATGGTGGCTGCAACCATCTTTCTTGTCTCCTGCGGGAGGAAGTTAGTTTTCTTCTTCTGATCTTGCTTATGGTGTCTTGACCAGTGTTGTCATACGGGAAGGCATTTGTCTTGTTTCCTTGACTCCTAGCCCTGTCTTTCTCGATCAGGATGATACAAGGGTAGTGGTCACTGTCGTGGTATCCCAGTGTGCCCCACCGGCACCTTGGTGCGATGGTGGACGACACCAGAGCCAAATCAATGACGCTGTCAGATTCACCTGGTCGAGTGGCTATTCTAGTTACCTTCCCATCATTCAGACAGACTAGGGCAGCAGATGCCAGGGCGTCCTCCAGATCTTCTCCCTGTCTATTGGTGATGCAATTCCCCCATTGACTGCCTGTGGCATTGAAGTCCCCACAGTAGATGATATGCCTTTCATCCATATCGAACAAACTCTGCCATTGTCACACGTCCCATTTCGTGCATAAATGTTCACGATTACAAGCTGCACTGGCGCCATTATTCTTAATGCCTGCACTTGCAGGGCATCACTGTTCCAGGCAGACATATCGATCTCAGACACCAGTATGTTGTCGCAGACAAGAATGGCCTGTCCGAGGTGCCGCCTGTTAAAGAAGCCCTGAAACCCCGCAACATTGACTGTTCCGTCGCTGAGCTGTGTTTCTTGTGAGACTACAATATTGTTTCCGTAGAGTAGTTTTTCAAGAATGGATCGGCGTTGACTAAATGATGCACAGTTGCAGTACAGTACTCGAATGTGTCCGATGCCAAATCTGTCACATTTTAATCGCCTTCTGCGTGTGCCTACCCTCTTACCACGCTGTGTCCTTGCCGGTCGTCTGGTCGTCATGTTAGGCTTAACTATCGCCACCGGGTGCCGATGATACACCGAAGGGAGTCCGGGCGCGTGTGGGTCCAAACTCCATATCACCTCGAAAAACACACTTAATCCATAAACATTTCGGAAAAAACACGTTTCATTTTATGGGACAAAGAAATGTCCCGCTATTTTGCTCCTAGTGTATAGATGAGAGGGGGAAACCTTGAAATGTTGCTACAATGATTAGAGTCTATAGATAGAGTAGGAAACCTTGAAATATTGCTGCAATTATTAGAGTGCATAGATGAGAGGGGGAAACCTTGAAATGTTGCTGCAACGATTAGCGTCTATAGATAGAGTAGGAAACCTTGAAATGTTGCTGCAATTAAACAAATAGACACACATAGTATTATTTGGTGCTCACAGAAGAAGAAGAAGAAATAGAGATTAGAAGACGCACTAGACAACATCAAATTTGAAAGCTATAATAGTTACCTACCGGGAAATAACCCGGTCGGTCCCGGTCGATAACTATTATAGCTTTCAAATTTTATGTTGTCTAGTGCGTCTTCTGCCGGTCTCGCAGCGAGGTGAGAACTGGAAGCGGTTCGACCCGCGCTCGTGACTTGCGGGATAATGAGCCAGCCGCTCAGAAAGCAATGGCAAACTACTGAGCGTAATCTTGCCAAGAAATCAACATACAGCTGAAAGATGCTGATGTTGACAGCGATGTCCTGTAAAGGATATGCAAAACCAAAAAAAAAGTGCTTCTTCTAATCTCTATTTCCTTCTTCTTCTGCTGTGAGCGCCAAATAATACTATGTGTGTCTATTTGTTTAATCGTCTTAGTAGCCTCAACGGTTCTCCCCATTTATTTCTTGTGTTTACGTGCTGCAATTATTAGAGTGCATAGATGAGAAGGGGAAACCTTGAAATGTTGCTGCAATGATTAGAGTCTATAGATAAAGTAGGAAACCTTGAAATGTTGCAGCAATTATTAGAGTGCATAGATGAGAGGGGGAAACCTTGAATTGTTGCTGCAATTATTAGAGTGCATAGATGAGAGGGGGAAACCTTGAATTGTTGCTGCAATTATTAGAATCCATAGATGAGAAGGGGAAACCTTGAAATGTTGCTGCAATGATTAGAGTCTATAGAGAGTAGGAAACCTTGAAATGTTGCAGCAATTATTAGAGTGCATAGATGAGAGGGGGAAACCTTGAATTGTTGCTGCAATTATTAGAGTGCATAGATGAGAGGGGGAAACCTTGAATTGTTGCTGCAATTATTAGAGTGCATAGATGAGAGGGGGAAACCTTGAATTGTTGCTGCAATTATTAGAGTGCATAGATGAGAAGGGGAAACCTTGAAATGTTGCTGCAATGATTAGAGTCTATAGAGAGTAGGAAACCTTGAAATGTTGCAGCAATTATTAGAGTGCATAGATGAGAGGGGGAAACCTTGAATTGTTGCTGCAATTATTAGAGTGCATAGATGAGAGGGGGAAACCTTGAAATGTTGCTGCAATGATTAGAGTCTATAGATAAAGTAGGAAACCTTGAAATGTTGCAGCAATTATTAGAGTGCATAGATGAGAGGGGGAAACCTTGAATTGTTGCTGCAATTATTAGAGTCCATAGATGAGAAGGGGAAACCTTGAAATGTTGCTGCAATGATTAGAGTCTATAGAGAGTAGGAAACCTTGAAATGTTGCAGCAATTATTAGAGTGCATAGATGAGAGGGGGAAACCTTGAATTGTTGCTGCAATTATTAGAGTGCATAGATGAGAGGGGGAAACCTTGAAATGTTGCTGCAATGATTAGAGTCTATAGATAAAGTAGGAAACCTTGAAATGTTGCAGCAATTATTAGAGTGCATAGATGAGAGGGGGAAACCTTGAATTGTTGCTGCAATGATTAGAGTCTATAGAGAGTAGGAAACCTTGAAATGTTGCAGCAATTATTAGAGTGCATAGATGAGAGGGGGAAACCTTGAAATGTTGCAGCAATTATTAGAGTGCATAGATGAGAGGGGGAAACCTTGAATTGTTGCTGCAATTATTAGAGTGCATAGATGAGAGGGGGAAACCTTGAAATGTTGCTGCAATGATTAGAGTCTATAGATAAAGTAGGAAACCTTGAAATGTTGCAGCAATTATTAGAGTGCATAGATGAGAGGGGGAAACCTTGAATTGTTGCTGCAATTATTAGAGTCTATAGAGAGTAGGAAACCTTGAAATGTTGCAGCAATTATTAGAGTGCATAGATGAGAAGGGGAAACCTTGAAATGTTGCTGCAATGATTAGAGTATAGAGAGTAGGAAACCTTGAAATGTTGCAGCAATTATTAGAGTGCATAGATGAGAGGGGGAAACCTTGAAATGTTGCAGCAATTATTAGAGTGCATAGATGAGAGGGGGAAACCTTGAAATGTTGCAGCAATTATTAGAGTGCATAGATGAGAGGGGGAAACCTTGAAATGTTGCTGCAATGATTAGAGTCTGATAAACAATAAGAAGAAACCTAAAAATGTTACTAATGATTTGCACCTCAAGATGAGAGGAAGAAACATTAAAATGTTGCTACAATGGTAAGAGCCTGAACATGAGAGGAGGAGGAAACCTCAAAAGTTGTTGCTACAGTGGTTAGAACCTGAAGATGACAGGAAGAAACCTTGAAATATTACAAATGACTAGAACTTAAAGACAAGAGGAGCAAACCTCCCGAAACATTGTTATATTTACTTGTTTAATTGTGATTGCTTAGGCCAGCCTAATCTTGACATATGTAAAGAAATATTTTGATGCTCTCTTATCAACTTTCTCTATCTTTTCATTGACTTGATGAATGTATCCTGCATGCTTTTAAAGTTTTTTTCCCTTCTTTCTTATTCACAATGTGTAATATGGTTTATGTTGCCCTGTTTTACTCATGGATTGGGGGGGGGGGGGGGGGCGTTGAGTGGTCTCGAGGTTTGTTGTCCGCTCGAGTGCTGGAGGTCCTGGTTTCAAGCCCTGGTGAAGACCGGGATATTTTCACGTGGACTTCTAGTAATAAAATTTCCCCTGGTCTTTGGGTAGTGAGATCGGACGCCCGTGTATATTGTTGCGCACGTAAAAAATTCCCTTGGCAGTTGGAAATCGAAAAAGCCCAGCCTAACGGTGCTGCCTGGGCAAAATTTCGAGTTAAAAATCTATCCAAAGTATTTCAGGATTCTCACTGGTGCTACGGAGTTCGTGCACTGAGCTAAGATTCTCCAGACTCAGGCTTGAGTTAGGAATAGAAGAGAGCTCTTATGGGTTAAGCCTGTGTGCCGTGATGTTGATCCGTCGACTGAACTAAACTAAATTCACGATGAAGTGTGCCTGCACACTTTTATTTGGAATTGCTTTGCTAACCTTTAGTTTTTTACCTTATTCTTTATGCATGCATTGGTTGTATTTCATCAGAGTTAGTCTCCTAAGAAAGCTGTGTTTCCTTACTTAAAGACTCTTTTCTGCTCATGTTTGTTTAAGATTTTCCGGCACTCTTCCGACAGACGGGTTTAAATAGTTCTGCAGTGAATAATTTTATATAACTAACCCTAAACCCTAACTTATTCACTGCAGAACTATTTAGACCCGTCTGTCGGAAGAGTGCCGATTTTCCTTCTGTCAGGTGGGTTATCAATCAACCAAGACCATTATACCCCTCTTGTGCTAATGTGTGCAAGTTTCCCATACTATTATTTTTGAAACATGAAATTGTTCAAGAATGTTTACTGTTTTCTACCAGTTTTATCTCTCTTCTAAGCTAATAATGCTGCAAGCACTATTCTCTATCCTTGTTGATGGAGTTGTAATCTCCATCCATCCATCATGTGCCATGCCGGTAAGCGTGGGCGGTCATGTTCTGGCATCTCACTCGATCACCAGAGTCGTGGATCAGCTCTGTGTTCCTGTCTCGACCATGCCACATGGCCAAGCTATCCAGGTATTTACTTCTCGATCTTCCTCTTGGTCCCTTCCCTTCGATCTTGCCAGTCGTCACCAAGTTCTCCAAGTCATTTCTTCTCATAACATGTCCAAAAATTTTTGACTGTCAACGTCTAATGACGTTAATCAGTTTACGATCTTCATCTGCAGAACCCAAATCCATAAGATTTAATTGCATATTGCTTGCTTTTATGAGAAATATGTGACCAATATGTTACCAATATATTAGGATGATGTTCGCACACATTGTGGGAAATGTCTTATGTTTCTCTATAAGTCATTGGATTTTTGTCTGTTACGGGTAAAACAAAAACCTAGTCTGTACATGGAATTGTGACTGCTTGAGCAAGTAATTTTTATTGCTCAGCCCCAAAACCCCTGCAGAGAGACCACTGCAAATGGTACAAATGCCCTGATGATAGTTTAGATTTTAGTTTATTTGTCTTTCATCAGTTTACTCACCCTATTGATCTTGCATTTTCTTTTACAAATTAATTGTACGGAATCTATTGTAAACTTAATGACTCATTTCCATACCCCAAAAACACATTTGGTGGGTGAGTTATAGATGTTGCTCTATCTATTACTTCTTCAGGTTTGCACAAAAATGCCTGGAGGTAAAAGATTAAAATTGGATCCTAATGGCTGTGAAGATAAGGAGACCTTAAGTGCCAGTGATTCTTTTGAAGTGGAAGACTGTGAATTGAAACGAAAAAAAGCTTGCAGCAAGGTATTATGTGTGCTGATTAAGAATAAACAATATTGTATGTAATAGTTACAATATTTTCTGGATTAACTACTACCACAAGACTTCTTTCGTTTGCTTGAGATTTGTCTATATCTGCAATGTTGTCTCTTGTATTAATTTCACTTTTTTTAGTTCACTCAGTTGACCACAAAATATTAAAATATATTTCAATGGCAAAATGCTATATCTAGACCAACCAGCAGCGGTTAGAATAGATGGCGAGACATCAGATTGGTTTGACATCAAGCAAGGAGTCCGTAAGGACTGTGTGCTGTCCCCTTATTTGCTTAACCTGTACGCCGAAAATATAATTGAGAAATGTCAGAGATGATGTAAACGGGGGGCAATATGATATCCTAAATATCGGTGGTCATGAAATACCAGAGATTCGATATGCTGTTGTTACAGTATTACTATCCACAACACAGAATGGTATAGAAAAACTAATAACCTCAGAGATGATATAAACGGAGTAATATGATGTCCTAAATATCTGTGGTCATGAAACAACAGAGATTCGATATGCTGCTGTTACAGTATTACTATCCACAACACAGAATGGTATAGAAAAACTAATAACCTCAACGCGAAAGAATAGTGAAAATCACCACTTATATCTGAACATAGCAAAAACAAAGATAATGCATACAGATAAAACTAATATGGAGAAAGAAATATATGTTAAGGAGGAAAACTTGGAGCTGGTGGAAAATTTCTAATATCTTGGGTCATTAATTACCAACAATGGTGACACAATGAAGGAAATTAAAAGACAAATATCTATTGCTCTTCAAAAACTAAAATAACTGAATAAATTGTGGAGTGGGACAGATAGAACTACAAAAATTAGATTTTTAAGAGCATGCGTCTTTCCCATTGCAATTTACAACTGTGAGGCCTGGAAACTTACTAAACCAGCTGAACAGCGCATAAATATCTTTGAATATAAGTGTTATAGACAGGTTCTAAGAATATCTTGGATACAGAAAAGAACAAATGCATCCATACGACAAGTGCTGAATATTGAAGAAGGTGGGCTACTAAAGACGAGAAAACAAAGAAAATTGAAATATTTTGGTCACTAGAAACGTCATGAAAGTTTGGAGAGAACAATCATGGACGGGAATCTGCCCGGGAAGAAAGGAAGAGGAAGGCCAAAGAGAAGATGGGTGCAGGATGTGGCAGATGATCTTCAGATCAGTGTATTGGACACGGAACATCTTGATTATGACATAGAAGTTTTCCAGACTGTTGTTATGGGAGCGAAGTTCTACAAGGAACATGCTATTGAATGAATAAATGAAGTCTCTGATTATTTGTAAACATAATATTCACATTCCACTTTTGTGTGCATGCATGGAGATTTAGAAGTTTATCATGTCATCTCTTCTCCACTGTGGTCACTAGATGTCTTCGGGATCTTTCTTCAATGGCAAGCATAACACACACAAAAACTGATCTAATGTGTAGGAATCGAACAGCATTGAATGAACAAGAATGGGTGTATATGATGTTGAGTGGTCATACTGGATGCGATAACACTTAATCACAGTATATACATGGGTGATTTTAAGGCATCAATTCCCATGCAGTTATTTCACATCATACAGCAATGTATCAGTCATCTCATCTCATCTCATCTTGTTCCTTTTGTACCTTGCGGTGTCGAGGTGAAGCATAAACATCGGGAGAGTGCTGGTTTTTGGGCTTCATATATCGTGATTTCTGTGGACTCTGTTATTCCCTCTGTCTGTCATTTACATGTTCAGCCTCTTCTTCAGGTTATGTTTGGTCCATACATAATTGCCTGTTGTGGTGGTATACTGTTAGTTGGTAGCCTAGTTATATGGCTAAACCATTTGACTTGCTGTTTTCTGGTGAAATCTAGTGTAGATCTGGTAGAATAGTGGTTCTCAACCAGTGAGGAATTCCCCCCCAGGGGGGAATTTTAGGGTTTCCAGGGGGGGGGAATGAAGACCACTTCAAATACAAGAACCGATTACTTGATATTGTTTTTCCCTTCATACTTTATAGTTATGTACGTCTCATTCTTCTAAAATTCATTTTATAAAGTCAGTAGACCCACAAATCATGTTTTATGTGGATGTCTAGACTTGTTTTAGTATATGCTATTAAATTTACCTTCCATTTTTTCGTATACTATGTAGAGTTGGGGGGATTTTTAGATAGGAAATATGAAAGGGGGGAATGACGTTCTGAAAATACGGTGAAGGGGGGCACGGGCCAAATTTTTGGTAGGAAGGAGGGGGGGAAATGACGTTCTGAAAATATGGTGAAGGGGGGCACGGGCCAAAAAAGGTTGAGAACCACTGTTAGAATATCAGTATATTTCTTCTTGATCAACTATTTCCTATACAAACTAGTCACACTCTTTTTGTCTGATTGGTCTATAAGAAAATTATGGTTTCTGACTCTTTAAACAACTCTGTGCATCAGCTCATGAAAGAATCTTAGAAAAAGCAAGTGGAAAAAGAAGCAGAGTATCTTGCTCATTTAGCAGAGATGGAGAAAAAGAAGAATTTGAAAAACAGGCTTATGCATTTTTTAACTTTGGGTGTATAAATTGTTATGCTAGTAAATATATAAAATTCTTAGAATAATGTGGATCAAGAAGAAAAATTCTGATATTCTTTAAGAACATCAAAGAAACATGGCTTTTAAACAGCATTGTGTCTAGGAAACTGAAATACTTTAACCATGTTAATGGTCGAGTGGTTTGGAAAGAACAGTAATGGAAGGCATGGTTCCTGGAAGAATAGGCAGGTATCAACCTACACTGCAGGTCAGCATGGCCGAATAGATAAGAATGGGTGTTCTTAAACATCCGTTTGTGCTGATGCCGAGGTTAGGGGTTCAACCTCTACACCGGACAGTTGGATTAAAATGTTTGAACTATAATTTCATATTATGATGATTTCCAATTTCCATTGATCATCCATGCTACTTTCATTGAGGTTCATAAATAATTAAAACATTAAAGAAGTGCTGAAGTCACTTGTTAAATATAAAAATAGGATTGCTACTTGAGATACTGTTGCATGGAATTACTTTGCTGTCAGAATTTCATTTGTTGATTAAGAAAGCTCCTTGAATGTTCCATTTAAAAGAATCCTAGTCTCTTCAGTGAGAATGAAATGAAAGCAAAGAACACCAGATATGATATTACCATCATCATTTGGCACATCCTTCTTGTTTCTAAAGGCACTGCCTGTGTTAAATAGGAGGACCAAAATATGGAAGTGAGGCAAGGCGATTCCTTAAGTGATCCAAAGATTGAGCATTATGTGTCAGCGCTGCATTAAATGGAAGCTTCTGTGGGTGGCAGGGAATGCCTATGGATTGTCCCTGGTTCACAAGTGCATTTTTCTCTTCCTGTGGGTCGTCGCTGGATCTACGGTGTTCGTGCTTTGTGCAATGCTTTCAGAGGGCCACCATGGAAAGGGACCAAGCCATATGGGATAAAACACGGGGCAATGAAGTCGATGCTCTTGACTTTTAATGCAGTATTGTGTGGCTGCTGGTTTTCTAGTGATTGCCGCTTCCATCGATGATGAACTGTATTTTCCGTGGAGGACTTTTGTGTTGGCTTTCTGACGGCGGCATTATGCACAGTGTATCTGTGCAGGCTGTTGGCTTGTCAAGACTTCTGTTTATTCCATTGTTCACATAGGGTGGTGAGGAGCATTTTGTGTGCTTTTCACTGGCACAGGAACGGAGCATAATGGGGACGACCGTTGCTGTGAAGTTGGAACCGCAACTAATGACTAATGTCCCTGTCTTACCTTGAGGGTGGGGGGGGGGGGGGGGGGGGGTTCCCCACTGTGGATGGAATGAACGCACATGTCACCACATTTAGACTGGGATGTCCTGCTAGATTACGTGGGATATCCTGCTAAATTACGTGGGATGTGCTACTAGATTACCTGGGATTCCTACTAGGCTACCCAGGATGTCCTACTAGACGTCCCGGGATGTCCTACTAGACTACCTGGCATGTCCTACTAGACTACCTGGCATGTCCTACTAGACTACCTGGCATGTCCTACTAGACTACCTGGCATGTCCCACTAGACTACCTGGCATGTCCTACTAGACTACCTGGCATGTCCTACTAGACTACCTGGGATGATTAACCTGGTCAGCAAAAACCAGGAATAAGTTGGATGTGTCAACTTAAAGATCGACAGATCATCAGGTATAAGAACACAAAGCCATAAATCTTATGGCTTGATACTCAAATGACATGTGTGATTATACTGAGTGACCCACTGGTGACCTTATTTCTGTTGCAGCAGTAACTGAACTGTTGGTATTGCATTTACTCTTATCTGTTCAAAGCCATAGTCTGTCAAAAACAGTTGTGCTCCAGAAATGTTACTATCGGAAGAAAGACAGGTAAGAATTACTCAGCGGATGCTCAAAGTAACCATTAGAGGTCACGATTGCACTTGTGAACCAAAGGTTCGCGGCCCATAATCGAACTCACAACCTTCGGAGTCTGAGGCAGACGGCTTGGCCACTTCGCCACAAAGACTCCCTAACATACTTATCTCAGAATAGCTACTCTAGATGTGGTTAATGTAACTGCAGAGCTAAATGAATGCATACATTTTTTTGGGGGCCAAGCATGAATTGTTATTTGTTTTGTTTCTCAGGAGCAATTAGAAAGAGAAAGACAAGATTTAAAACTGAAAATGCAGGCAGAACTTGAAACCAGTTTTAAGGAGCATGAAACAGCTCTAATGGTCCAGTTAACTGATCAGCGAGAAAT
Source organism: Cepaea hortensis (assembly GCA_963921405.1). Taxonomy (NCBI): domain Eukaryota; kingdom Metazoa; phylum Mollusca; class Gastropoda; order Stylommatophora; family Helicidae; genus Cepaea; species Cepaea hortensis. Next base: position 27,705,480 of record OY992881.1, on the reverse strand, counting down.
GTTACTATCGGAAGAAAGACAGGTAAGAATTACTCAGCGGATGCTCAAAGTAACCATTAGAGGTCACGATTGCAGAAATTTATAAAGTTGCTTTGCTGCTAAAACAATATATGACCTAATTATCCTTCTCTTTGGTGCTTGCAGGGCAGCCATCTTTGTATGCCCACTGTGGTGTCACATGATTTGTCCATACCTTCAGACACTCTTAACACCCTTAGCAACAATACTGAGAACTTAAACATGTCAGAGTAGATCAGCATGGCCGAATGGATAAGAACACGTGTTCTTAAACATCCGGCGTGCTGATGCAGAGAAAAGCAGTTCAACCCCTACACCAGACAGCTGGGCTAAAATAGTCCTTGACTTGGGGACGTAAATTGCTAGTACCTCTGAAGTCGGAGTGGGTTCGCCTGATGGCGAGGGACACTGGTAATAGGGAAAGCTAATCCACATGCAAAATTCAGTGAGGCACTACTTGAAGTAGTGTGTATGGATTGCGCTTGAGCTCAAAGCGAGCAAGCGCCCAAAAATAATGACAGTAACACAACATGTGGAATTTGTATTTCTGAAGGTTTTCATTTGAAGTCCCTTCATACTAACAATTTTTAAAAAATGTGTGTGTGTGTGTGTCCATTCGTCTTGAACCCTAGCATATTCTATACACATTTTCAGTATTTCAGGATCCTCGCCGATGCAACGGAGTTCGTGCATTGAGCTGAATTTCTCCAGACTCAGGTTTGAGTTAGGAGGAAAACGGAGCACTTATGGGTTAAACCGTATGCCGTGATGTTTATCCAACGACTAAAACTAAAAACTAAACTATATTCTATACACATGCTACTACTTCTAGTTTACTGGACTGATTTTTGTGTATGAATTAGCTTTCCCTATTATCAGTGTCTTTCACCATCAAGCGAATCCACTCCGAATTCTGAGGTACGTGCAGTTTACATCCCCAAGTCAAGGATGAAAAGTCAACATTTTAGTCGATTTGTGTGTGTGTAGGGGTTGAACCTGCTACCTCGGCATCAGCACACCAGAAGTTTAAGAGCGAGTGGTCTTATCCATTTAGCCATGCTGACTGGCCTCAGTGCTAACAATGAGATGTGATGTGGGGCTGTTAAAAAACATAATTTGTCACTAACATAACATGTTCCATATTTCATCATCATTAAGTGCCATTCCAGCTGGCGTAGGCTCTCCACATATCTCGGCCTTTGGTGTTCTGGTTCAACTTTGTTGCTGATATTCCTCCATGCCACCGTCTCGATCAATTCAGCATCATTTCTCTTGGTCTCTTTGTCTTGTTCTTATTGTTGTATATAAGTTCTAGTTCCATTAGCCACTTTCAGGCAATTGACATTAGTTACTCTGGCAGTCCAAGGAATTTGCAACATTCATCTTAGGAATCACATCTTATTTACATATTTCCATGCGATAAATAGTTTATTTTGAGTAGCTTTTCTAATTTATTAACATTTACCAAGGCATAGGCCAATTTCAACCCATACGTGAATTGTGTTTTAAAAATTATTATTGATTTACTTATCTGTAACATATGTTAAGAAGTGTAATATAATATTCAAACATGCTCTACCTAACTTTATCAGTGATGATTTACTTTCATTCTTGTGCATGGAAAAAGCACTGGAAGAAAAAAAACAAAGAACTTGAGCTGCAGCTACTTAATCAAAAACAGAAACTTTAAACCGTAGTGGTTTGAAGTATTAGGCCTTCACATAGTCTAGGAAATGGCATATGAGATGAGGATGGTCAGTTTCCTTCTTCATCTTTCCTTCGCAGATGGAAAGAGATGATAAAGAATTGTGGAAAAGAACACTGTTGATATGAATGAAGTGTAAGGAATGAAAGTAGAGATACATATGTCATACAGACACTAAGGATAAAACTAACAAACATAATCAGAAACAAATTGGTGCTCACAAGAAGGAGAAAATGGCCACCAAATAGATCTGGAAAAAGATTTGCAAAAATGATTAAAGCATTTGGAAAGATTGCGTGCACAGTTAAGTAGATCAGAAACACTAGCAGTAGATGGAGAACAGATTTTATAAGGAATATGACTGGCTGCCAGATAGTATTCTTGTATCTTTGCTGTCATTTGTTTGTTCTCAGCTGCATTTATTTCTTACATTCTTCTGTCATTTGTGACATTCCTGTGATACTTATGTACTGTGGCTATTTAAACTTATACACATACTTATCTTAAAAGTCGACGGGTCGACTTCAATGCACCAGGTTTGTATTCATTATTCATACCTGCCAGAAGTGTCGCACAAAGCACAAACTCTGTAGGTCCAGTGATGACCCCACAGTCTCAGAAAAAATGCACTTGTGAACCAAAGGTTCACGGCCCATAATCGAACTCACAACCTTCGGAGCCTGAGGCAGACGGCTTGGCCACTTCGCCATAAAGACATACTTATCTCAGAATAGCTACTCTAGATGTGGTTAATGTAACTGCAGAGCTAAATGAATGCATACATTTTTTTGGGGGCCAAGCATGAATTGTTATTTGTTTTGTTTTTCAGGAGCAGTTAGAAAGAGAAAGACAAGATTTAAAACTGAAAATGCAGGCAGAACTTGAAACCAGTTTTAAGGAGCGTGAAATAGCTCTGATGGTCCAGTTAACTGATCAGCGAGAAATGTTACTATCGGAAGAAAGACAGGTAAGAATTACTCAGCGGATGCTCAAAGTAACCATTAGAGGTCACGATTGCACTTGTGAACCAAAGGTTCGCAGCCCATAATCGAACTCACAACCTTCGGAGTCTGAGGCAGACGGCTTGGCCACTTCGCCACAAAGACTCCCTAACATACTTATCTCAGAATAGCTACTCTAGATGTGGTTAATGTAACTGCAGAGCTAAATGAATGCATACATTTTTTTGGGGGCCAAGCATGAATTGTTATTTGTTTTGTTTCTCAGGAGCAATTAGAAAGAGAAAGACAAGATTTAAAACTGAAAATGCAGGCAGAACTTGAAACCAGTTTTAAGGAGCATGAAACAGCTCTAATGGTCCAGTTAACTGATCAGCGAGAAATGTTACTATCGGAAGAAAGACAGGTAAGAATTACTCAGCGGATGCTCAAAGTAACCATTAGAGGTCACGATTGCAGAAATTTATAAAGTTGCTTTGCTGCTAAAACAATATATGACCTAATTATCCTTCTCTTTGGTGCTTGCAGGGCAGCCATCTTTGTATGCCCACTGTGGTGTCACATGATTTGTCCATACCTTCAGACACTCTTAACACCCTTAGCAACAATACTGAGAACTTAAACATGTCAGAGTAGATCAGCATGGCCGAATGGATAAGAACACGTGTTCTTAAACATCCGGCGTGCTGATGCAGAGAAAAGCAGTTCAACCCCTACACCAGACAGCTGGGCTAAAATAGTCCTTGACTTGGGGACGTAAATTGCTAGTACCTCTGAAGTCGGAGTGGGTTCGCCTGATGGCGAGGGACACTGGTAATAGGGAAAGCTAATCCACATGCAAAATTCAGTGAGGCACTACTTGAAGTAGTGTGTATGGATTGCGCTTGAGCTCAAAGCGAGCAAGCGCCCAAAAATAATGACAGTAACACAACATGTGGAATTTGTATTTCTGAAGGTTTTCATTTGAAGTCCCTTCATACTAACAATTTTTAAAAAATGTGTGTGTGTGTGTGTCCATTCGTCTTGAACCCTAGCATATTCTATACACATTTTCAGTATTTCAGGATCCTCGCCGATGCAACGGAGTTCGTGCATTGAGCTGAATTTCTCCAGACTCAGGTTTGAGTTAGGAGGAAAACGGAGCACTTATGGGTTAAACCGTATGCCGTGATGTTTATCCAACGACTAAAACTAAAAACTAAACTATATTCTATACACATGCTACTACTTCTAGTTTACTGGACTGATTTTTGTGTATGAATTAGCTTTCCCTATTATCAGTGTCTTTCACCATCAAGCGAATCCACTCCGAATTCTGAGGTACGTGCAGTTTACATCCCCAAGTCAAGGATGAAAAGTCAACATTTTAGTCGATTTGTGTGTGTGTAGGGGTTGAACCTGCTACCTCGGCATCAGCACACCAGAAGTTTAAGAGCGAGTGGTCTTATCCATTTAGCCATGCTGACTGGCCTCAGTGCTAACAATGAGATGTGATGTGGGGCTGTTAAAAAACATAATTTGTCACTAACATAACATGTTCCATATTTCATCATCATTAAGTGCCATTCCAGCTGGCGTAGGCTCTCCACATATCTCGGCCTTTGGTGTTCTGGTTCAACTTTGTTGCTGATATTCCTCCATGCCACCGTCTCGATCAATTCAGCATCATTTCTCTTGGTCTCTTTGTCTTGTTCTTATTGTTGTATATAAGTTCTAGTTCCATTAGCCACTTTCAGGCAATTGACATTAGTTACTCTGGCAGTCCAAGGAATTTGCAACATTCATCTTAGGAATCACATCTTATTTACATATTTCCATGCGATAAATAGTTTATTTTGAGTAGCTTTTCTAATTTATTAACATTTACCAAGGCATAGGCCAATTTCAACCCATACGTGAATTGTGTTTTAAAAATTATTATTGATTTACTTATCTGTAACATATGTTAAGAAGTGTAATATAATATTCAAACATGCTCTACCTAACTTTATCAGTGATGATTTACTTTCATTCTTGTGCATGGAAAAAGCACTGGAAGAAAAAAAACAAAGAACTTGAGCTGCAGCTACTTAATCAAAAACAGAAACTTTAAACCGTAGTGGTTTGAAGTATTAGGCCTTCACATAGTCTAGGAAATGGCATATGAGATGAGGATGGTCAGTTTCCTTCTTCATCTTTCCTTCGCAGATGGAAAGAGATGATAAAGAATTGTGGAAAAGAACACTGTTGATATGAATGAAGTGTAAGGAATGAAAGTAGAGATACATATGTCATACAGACACTAAGGATAAAACTAACAAACATAATCAGAAACAAATTGGTGCTCACAAGAAGGAGAAAATGGCCACCAAATAGATCTGGAAAAAGATTTGCAAAAATGATTAAAGCATTTGGAAAGATTGCGTGCACAGTTAAGTAGATCAGAAACACTAGCAGTAGATGGAGAACAGATTTTATAAGGAATATGACTGGCTGCCAGATAGTATTCTTGTATCTTTGCTGTCATTTGTTTGTTCTCAGCTGCATTTATTTCTTACATTCTTCTGTCATTTGTGACATTCCTGTGATACTTATGTACTGTGGCTATTTAAACTTATACACATACTTATCTTAAAAGTCGACGGGTCGACTTCAATGCACCAGGTTTGTATTCATTATTCATACCTGCCAGAAGTGTCGCACAAAGCACAAACTCTGTAGGTCCAGTGATGACCCCACAGTCTCAGAAAAAATGCACTTGTGAACCAAAGGTTCACGGCCCATAATCGAACTCACAACCTTCGGAGCCTGAGGCAGACGGCTTGGCCACTTCGCCATAAAGACATACTTATCTCAGAATAGCTACTCTAGATGTGGTTAATGTAACTGCAGAGCTAAATGAATGCATACATTTTTTTGGGGGCCAAGCATGAATTGTTATTTGTTTTGTTTTTCAGGAGCAGTTAGAAAGAGAAAGACAAGATTTAAAACTGAAAATGCAGGCAGAACTTGAAACCAGTTTTAAGGAGCGTGAAATAGCTCTGATGGTCCAGTTAACTGATCAGCGAGAAATGTTACTATCGGAAGAAAGACAGGTAAGAATTACTCAGCGGATGCTCAAAGTAACCATTAGAGGTCACGATTGCACTTGTGAACCAAAGGTTCGCAGCCCATAATCGAACTCACAACCTTCGGAGTCTGAGGCAGACGGCTTGGCCACTTCGCCACAAAGACTCCCTAACATACTTATCTCAGAATAGCTACTCTAGATGTGGTTAATGTAACTGCAGAGCTAAATGAATGCATACATTTTTTTGGGGGCCAAGCATGAATTGTTATTTGTTTTGTTTCTCAGGAGCAATTAGAAAGAGAAAGACAAGATTTAAAACTGAAAATGCAGGCAGAACTTGAAACCAGTTTTAAGGAGCATGAAACAGCTCTAATGGTCCAGTTAACTGATCAGCGAGAAATGTTACTATCGGAAGAAAGACAGGTAAGAATTACTCAGCGGATGCTCAAAGTAACCATTAGAGGTCACGATTGCAGAAATTTATAAAGTTGCTTTGCTGCTAAAACAATATATGACCTAATTATCCTTCTCTTTGGTGCTTGCAGGGCAGCCATCTTTGTATGCCCACTGTGGTGTCACATGATTTGTGTAACAGAGGTTGGGTTTTAGGTGGGAAAAGGCTACAGCACGACTGAGCATCGGGATGGAATGGGAGGAGAGATGCTCAAGTCGTGACGTAGTTTGTTGTCAAGAGGGAGTTTACATCTGAACCTAGCCCTAGAAGGCAGGCTGTCAACATGTCTGTATTCTACCATGACTTTGTATCGGCCATAACGTTTAATAAAGCTGATTTATAATTACTACAAGACTTGTTAAGCCATCGTTTCATCATACACTGTTATATATGGCTTAAATGGAGCCGTTTGACCAGGATTCTGGACTTTGCCGTTGCGGACGCAATGTGAAGTACTAAGAAACAGCAGAGAACTTTTAATGAACACCTTTCTCAGCTTGCGGCAACAAGAAAAGGAGAGAATCTAGAATCTTGTTGGAAGTAATAATCAAAAGATCCAGACCAGACTACCTTTTGAGGCCTGCAACTTAGAACAAGCGTTTTTTCCCGACCAGGCGATTGGAATACCTATTGAAATCAGTTTTTGGATGGAGCTACCATCTACCATCGTAGGATTGTTGGAATCGGGGGCTGTTTATTATCGTGCTCTGGAGTGACCGAACTGTTGTCAATATCCTGTGAGTTTTGACCTGCCGTCATTGCAGCCATTGTTTTAACCTAGCTTGTCTGAAGGTCACTTGCTTGCTGGAGGACTGAGGAAATTTTTCTGCTCTCAAAATATAAAACAATGGCCACTACGTCGTCTGTGAAACTTACAGCAACCAAACGCCCGGCTAGGGGTGGTTGTCTGTAAATATTTTCGGAATTCTGCTATCAAGAATCTTAAATTTGCTAACAGAACATCTTGTCAACTGAAGGTCAACTGTCAACTTGAACAAGAATTTTGCTGAAGGTCAATCCAGTTTGATCGTTGTCTCGAGCGAACAAGAATTTTGCTGAAGGTCAATCCAGTCTGATCATAGTTTCAGGTGAGCAAGAATTTTTCAATTCCTCAATCAAGTTCAGCCCTTGCCTCAAATCAAATTTGCGGAAGTTAATCAAAAACTTTAAGACTCAAATCATCTAGAATTAAAAATCAAAAATTTTCCAGAATGGTGATGAATTCGGACAACTCGTTTCATCAAATCAAATATTATCTAAGATCTGTGGACAATGTTAAAAAGTTTTTGAGCTCTCATGCAACTGAATCGTTATAGGAAAAGAAAATCAGGACAGCAGCTAAATACTTCATTCCTTCATTGATTGGCCCATATCTTTTTGACGCAGTCAGACTATCTCTGGGCTCCGCTGCATATGAGAGCTAATCCTTTTGGGCTCTGTTGCGTGTGAGTCGTTCTCAAGACGTCGATTTGATGTACCCCAACCGGGGCGAAGTCAGAAGCCAGAAGTCTGGTAGGGACCCAACCAGGGGTTGAAGTATTGAGGCATCCTAAGAAGAGAAACTACCTGAAGAGTGCGAGATCCCTTGGAAGAAGGAACTACCTGAAGTGCGCGATTGGTTTCAACTTATACAGACTCCAGGCGTTTAAGTTCAACCTGACGGCGAACCTAGAGGAGTACGTCTTGCTTGAATCGGGAACCGAGAGTAGGGTAATCAGTAAACCTATTAGCTGGTCGAACCGTTCTTGGTGTATAAGGTAAATGTGATTTGTATTGCTTAAATTAGCTGGTTACAAATGTGAAATTGATTGTTTGGTTTGTACAATAATATTTCAGCATAGCAGACCCATCACAGCACAGTAGAGAAACAGGCATAATTGAGAATTATTTCGGCTGAGATCAGGACGAGTTTTTTTGTTTCAGGTACCAAGGAATATATAGAAGAAGAAGTTAATATGAATTACCCACATGTAGAATTACAATGTATCAGTACATGGTTGGGAGAATTAAAAGAGGCAGTTAGTGAAGTAGAGAATTTTGTAGAAACGTTGAAGAACAGAACGACTAGACAAGACCCTTATAGATTTAAGGTAGACCACAATAGAGTAGGAAAGAATAACAAGAGACAGCCACTGCTTAATAAAGACAGAAGACAATATGGCTATTATGAACCAAGACCTGATGTATGTGGGGTAAAAGACGGTGAGAACAGACGTAATGGCGAAAGGTCAGACTGGTATAGCTGTAATAGATACAAGATTGGTCCTGAGAGAGACTTTTCCAAGAAGTTATGGAAATGGCCATCCTATAGCAAGAATGCTAGGAAAAAACGTGACGACTGGTTCGAACAAAGACGGAGACAGTATTTGAGGTCAGGGTCAAAGAATAGAATAGGAAATGTAAGTGAAAATTCAACTATTCCTAAGGTGATTGCCAATGTGACTAGTAGACAAGAAAATAAAACGACGGTGTTAATAAAGAGAATAGACTGAGAGACACAGACGCAGACAAGTAATACGATAAATGATAGTACGCTGACACATAGGGATACTGTAGAGAAGACAACCCAGGTACAGTCAATTAGGAAAATAGAAAAGGGAACGCAAACTATTAAGACGGTGGAAATTGCGGAACCACCTCAGGTGAAATTAGAAAAAGGAGACACAGTTGAAGTTAAGAAAGATAGACAGAAGAGAACCAAAGACGAAAGGAAACCAAAGAGGAAAAGTATTGAAGAAAGAAATGGTAGTATGATAGTTAATAGAGGTACTGCTATGTCAAGTTCCTCAGGAATAGACATGAAACTAATCCCCAAATGGTGTAGGAATATTAGGTGTGAGAGTTCAGGTTATGGAGAAGATAATTCTACCGCCGCATGTTATAGTACATACCGTGATGCTGAGACAACTGTGAATACTGATGATTCGGAGAATGAGAGAATTGCACTACAAGCAGGTCCTGACTCGAAGCGTGATGTTCCCTTATACGGTGTAGTTGCTGGTGGACAGACGGACAGAGTTTTGGTTAGTGACTCTTTAGAACTAGATACTAGTTTATATGACAAGAAAGTAGGGAAGGCTAAGAGACGAATACCAAGAAAGAGAAAGAAAGTCAGACGTGCAAAAGGCGACAATGGGAATAGGGTCGACGTGTCTGCAGTAAACTACTACTATGAATCTGACGAGGGAACTATTATCAGTGTGTCATCTGAAAACGAGATGGGGAAATGTAAATGTTATGTAAGGTATACAGGAAACAGTGAGCAGACCGACGCAAATAAAGGAAATAGAAAGAAATCATTTAAGAAGAAGAATAATAGTAGACAGATAGCGGGAATTTACTCATTGACGACAGAAGATAACATAAGAAAACTCAGAGAATTAAGACCTGAGTACTTTAACAGGTTAACAACAGATAGTGAAGATGACATAATAAAAGAAAGACGTACTAATGTACTGAGAGACAGTGAAATATTTAACTTAGATACACTCTATAACTGTTAAAATTCCTTGGGTGACGAAGGACATATGGAATAGTTTTGGCTTATGAGAAGAATTGCGGTTTGAGCATATAGATATATGAGTTGTCTAAAATAGGCAGATGAATTTTTTGGGTGTAGCATCACATGGTACAGGGTAGGCGATGGTGTTGTTGAGTTACGGCAAATGATATTCTACGTGGATACGTAATAAGGATATCTTGTGTTTGGTTACGATGTAGGGAGAGTAAACAAGGTAGAAATTAAAATAGTCCTTTGTCCGGAATGGATAGATACAGAGAGTTAATCACGTTGAGTGATGTATAACTAGAGCGATTAAAGTAGAGTAGGAAGGTTCGTACTAGAAATGGTTCGACTCAGAGCTATAACGTGATGTCTGAGATAGTTTTGCTTGTTGGTTGGAGAAGAAAGTATAGTATTGTTGACAGCTGAACCGAGAGTGTCTGATGAGGAGATATAGATTGAGGAGAAATTGAGTATCATGTGTAAAATAGCCAGTTGAACGCGAGAATATTAAGAGTAAAAGACTGTAGAAGTAATTACGTCATGCTTGTGGAGAAAGAAGAGGTGATTAAATCTGAGAAAGTTGTTGTGTGGAGAAGTTTAGAATGATAGTTACGAGATTAGTGACCCGTTGGAGTGAAGTTTGTTTTGAGAGATAGTGATAGTGTTGTAAAAGAGATATACTTGGCGAGACATAATATATAGATTCTGACCTTTGAAAACGAGTGAATGAAAAAAAAAAAGTAGAAATAAGACAAACATATGTACGTCGAGAATGGCTGATGGTAAATGATAAGTACAGCATGCATGTACGAGGCGTTTAGTTCGTACGTGAGTATAATTCTAGACAAACAGGTATTCGTCGCGATGAGTGAAGAAGGAGTGAGGGTTGGAGACGTCGCCTAAGTGAAGTACATAGATAAAATGTAATAGTTGCGCTGATATATCTTGTGTCAATGTGTGTAGAGGAGGTCGATACGCTTAGATTGTGGTGAGTGATTGTTGGAATGTTGAATTGGCGTCTAAATTGTTTTTTTTTGAAGTAATAGTATAGACACGTTAGGTTGTCGAGATCCGAGAGTAGTCGTGAGATGAGAGCGAGGTTGTGTATCACTGTCCGTGTGAATATGTGAAGAGTGGTTGATAAGCAACGTTGATAAAACGTGAAACATAGAGTATGCGAAAATTGAGAGATAGAAAGAATATGATTAGAGAATTGTGATGTTTTTTCGTTAGAATATCTGACGTTGGACGGAAATTATGGAAGTTGTATGACAGGTTGGCGGAAAGAGAGTTAACATTCTGAATGACGTTTCATAAAACATGTTTAGTATTCTTGACAGGGACATGTCGAAGCAGGAATGCCTAATACTGAGAAATGAGAAAAGTGAGGTCTGTTGTTAGTTGTATGTGGTGTGGGTTTGCTGTTTCTGAAAGAATCCCGATAAATAGGAAGAGGAGTGAAAGATAGTGAGGTAAACAAGATTAGTTAAATGAATGTTGGAGAACGTGGTCCGATAAGTGTGACTAGTATCATCGCGGTGCAAGAACGCTGGGAGAGACTTGAAGATAGTTTAGAGTAGTTGTGGTGAGACGTTGAAAGTACTGATGCAGGAGAATGAAATATTAATTGCGTCGGGTAGACGAGAAACTTAGAAGTAGAATTAGTTGTATTGGTGAGAGGTCTATAGTAAATAGACAAGTTCTTTTGCTGGGTGTAGCATGGTGGAGATACTGTAGTTAACAGTAATGATTAAGAAGTTGTAGTGATGTTTGGTACAAATCCAAGGGAAACAATTGGTGTGCCGAGCCACAGGTTAATTAGTAGATAGATGACGGCTGGTACATTGAGATGACATTGGGATAATCGCCACATTAGTAACAGATAAAATGAGTTGACCTGTAGTTACAGTGCTTGCTTAAGATGATATTCCAGACATTGTGATGTGTTAGGAGTTAGGCTGGAAAAAGATAGAAAATTGTGAGGCGAGAGAATCAATGATAGTACGGTCATTGCTGATTAGTGATTTTTTGTGTGTAGAGAGAACAGATATTGTTCTAAGTTAAGAAGTTGGTCTGTAGTTAACAGATATACATACGTGGCAGTTAAGTGTTTTGTTTTCTCGGTTATAGAAATAGTGGAATAACTTGTATGAATAGATATGTGTTACATTAGTTCGTATAGGAGGCCAATGTTGATGGGCCACTGTACGTAGTTAATTTTAAGAGAATTATATTTGTTTGAAAACCTTCTCTTTAGCGAGAAGACAGTTGTTGAATCTGAGTTTTTAATGCCTCATATATGTAATATGTTTTTTTTGCTTGATTTGGTCCTGAAAAATGATTGTTATTATTCGATTTTAGAATAGGGTTATTGTGTTCTTAGACTTTTACGTACAAACTATTGGTCCGTAAAAGAGACCAGTAGTATTAACTAACAATAGATTAGGATGCATGTTATATTATTTTAAATTGTGTTTTTCTTTGAATGAGTTGACATCTTTAGTTAAAATGAGGGGAAACATAAAATATGTATAAACTGTTTGGGGGGGTATGATGTCCTGTTTTGATTTTATTTCGCTTCACTTGTGGTCTAAGTGAATTGTCTTGTATGTTTGTATATACATGTTGGAAATTAGTTAAGTTAAGTTTGATTTACATGGTTTTGTGTAAGACAGTGTATGGGGCTTTATTTGAGACCCTTCGTTCAGGAAATAGTAATAAACTACTGGGGACTAGAAGAGAGACATATTCTCCTTGTGAATAACAAGTTGATGTATATGCTACTAGCAAGGTTGCTGTGATAATCAGCGTTGAGAGGTTAAGTTGTGGAAACATAGGCCATACTTAAGTGACGGGGTTAATACACAAGTAAAATGGTTATGGGGAAATTAAGTGAGCATTAATTGAAGAAAAGATTAATGAATATAGCACTGGGGTAAATGAGGGGAAAGTTTTGAATATAGTTTCCATGGGGTCAGAAGAGCCATGGGGTATTTTCATAAGAGACACGAGATTGCTGGCTTATAGAAGAAGAAGTGGGTAACATGCTACGCCAGGCAATGAGCAAAACATGAATTGAATCCATGTTTGACTCCGAAGAATGATTGGATACTGTAGATAACAGTACAATAGTAAGTGTGAAATGAACATTGTCACTGTGGAGACAAAAGACATGGGGTTTTTGAGGGTCCGTAATAAATGGACGTTAATTGCAAGCAGTGAGGGGTTAGAAGGTCACGGTTGCTCTTGATAACGGCATAAGTAGAGGTTAGAGTAGAGATGCCCATAATAAATGGACATAAAGGGGTCGCTGAAATTTTCGGCGAAATTAAGAGAGAATACTGAGTGAGGTATGAGAGAAGATTAGTTATGTGAGCTAATGTGTAGAGGTCTAGAGAGATGATGGACCTTGTTAATTGTGTACTGTCTGTAATATATAGACATTTGGGAGTGAATTTTTGATGGTTGGTACTTGATGCTGTAGATAGCAGCGTAAACTGTTACCATAAGAAGTGGTACTGTAGAAGAGATAATTGTTATAGACTTTATTACATAAAGTCTCAAATGACATAGGGGGGGGGTAAAGGTGTGTGTAATTTAGCTAAGTGTGTTTTTTTTTTTTTTGAGAAAGAGTTCTACTTCTTTCTTCTTTGAATCTCCGGTGCGCACCGATTTCTGGTCTTTCTATCATGTGCGAGTGTTCTCAGGTTGATTGAAAGTAGAGAATTAGTAAGTAGTGTTGGTGATGACAATAGGGAGTTGTTATCAGAAGAGTACAGCGTTTGAAATTTTAAGCGGATTATTTATGAAGAGAAGAAGGGGTGTTTATTTCATATGTGGTATGAAGTATTGTATAAAGTTGAGATTTATATGTGTCAAAGTATGAAGAGGCACAAACGAAGAAGAAGTTTATAGTGGGTTACTATATGACAATATGACAGGGAGAAGAGTTAAAGAATAGAATAATTACTCGAATTTGAGTTGGTTTAGGGAAGATTAGAGGAACTGTGGGAGGTAAGGAAAAAGAGGGAATAGAGTAAGGGAATTGGGAGTAAAGAATTTTTCCTTTACAGGAAAAATTCTTTAGAAAACATAGGGAGGTGTAACAGAGGTTGGGTTTTAGGTGGGAAAAGGCTACAGCACGACTGAGCATCGGGATGGAATGGGAGGAGAGATGCTCAAGTCGTGACGTAGTTTGTTGTCAAGAGGGAGTTTACATCTGAACCTAGCCCTAGAAGGCAGGCTGTCAACATGTCTGTATTCTACCATGACTTTGTATCGGCCATAACGTTTAATAAAGCTGATTTATAATTACTACAAGACTTGTTAAGCCATCGTTTCATCATACACTGTTATATTTGTCCATACCTTTAGACACTCTTAACACCCTTAGCAACAATACTGAGAACTTAAACATGTCAGAGTAGATCAGCATGGCCGAATGGATAAGAACACGTGTTCTTAAACATCCGGCGTGCTGATGCAGAGAAAAGCAGTTCAACCCCTACACCAGACAGCTGGGCTAAAATAGTCCTTGACTTGGGGACGTAAATTGCTAGTACCTCTGAAGTCGGAGTGGGTTCGCCTGATGGCGAGGGACACTGGTAATAGGGAAATCTAATCCACATGCAAAATTCAGTGAGGCACTACTTGAAGTAGTGTGTATGGATTGCGCTTGAGATCAAAGCGAGCAAGCGCCCAAAAATAATGACAGTAACACAACATGTGGAATTTGTATTTCTGAAGGTTTTCATTTGAAGTCCCTTCATACTAACAATTTTTAAAAAATGTGTGTGTGTGTGTGTCCATTCGTCTTGAACCCTAGCATATTCTATACACATTTTCAGTATTTCAGGATCCTCGCCGATGCAACGGAGTTCGTGCATTGAGCTGAATTTCTCCAGACTCAGGTTTGAGTTAGGAGGAAAACGGAGCACTTATGGGTTAAACCGTATGCCGTGATGTTTATCCAACGACTAAAACTAAAAACTAAACTATATTCTATACACATGCTACTACTTCTAGTTTACTGGACTGATTTTTGTGTATGAATTAGCTTTCCCTATTATCAGTGTCTTTCACCATCAAGCGAATCCACTCCGAATTCTGAGGTACGTGCAGTTTACATCCCCAAGTCAAGGATGAAAAGTCAACATTTTAGTCGATTTGAGTGTGTGTAGGGGTTGAACCTGCTACCTCGGCATCAGCACACCAGAAGTTTAAGAGCGAGTGGTCTTATCCATTTAGCCATGCTGACTGGCCTCAGTGCTAACAATGAGATGTGATGTGGGGCTGTTAAAAAACATAATTTGTCACTAACATAACATGTTCCATATTTCATCATCATTAAGTGCCATTCCAGCTGGCGTAGGCTCTCCACATATCTCGGCCTTTGGTGTTCTGGTTCAACTTTGTTGCTGATATTCCTCCATGCCACCGTCTCGATCAATTCAGCATCATTTCTCTTGGTCTCTTTGTCTTGTTCTTATTGTTGTATATAAGTTCTAGTTCCATTAGCCACTTTCAGGCAATTGACATTAGTTACTCTGGCAGTCCAAGGAATTTGCAACATTCATCTTAGGAATCACATCTTATTTACGTATTTCCATGCGATAAATAGTTTATTTTGAGTAGCTTTTCTAATTTATTAACATTTACCAAGGCATAGGCCAATTTCAACCCATACGTGAATTGTGTTTTAAAAATTATTATTGATTTACTTATCTGTAACATATGTTAAGAAGTATAATATAATATTCAAACATGCTCTACCTAACTTTATCAGTGATGATTTACTTTCATTCTTGTGCATGGAAAAAGCACTGGAAGAAAAAAAACAAAGAACTTGAGCTGCAGCTACTTAATCAAAAACAGAAACTTTAAACCGTAGTGGTTTGAAGTATTAGGCCTTCACATAGTCTAGGAAATGGCATATGAGATGAGGATGGTCAGTTTCCTTCTTCATCTTTCCTTCGCAGACATGTTCTAGAGAATTCTGAAAATGGATTCCTATTTTTGTCAAGATGTGTTGACCCTAGAGCTATGGTGGTCATAAATAATTATCCTGCATCATCAAGGGATGTAACCCAGACTTTTGTCTTGGCTGGCAAGTGCACTGACCACTATGCCACTGCAGCTCCTGGTCTTGGGTAATGGGTTCAGATCTTCCCATGAGGTGATATTATTTCATGACAACAAACCTCTATTTGACCCAGCCTTATTATGAAAATGTTCTGGTATGGTGTTTGTCCATCAAGTATGATGATGACCATTCATTTCATCCAGTGAGGCTTGAAAGTTTTGAGCCATGACTTTTAAGATGTCTGGCAAGGCCTATTTTGGCTTGAAATGTCCTTTGACAATGTGGGTTAGATAAAGTTGGATGAAGAATGACTTGCGCAATGAATTGGATTAAAGTGAGGAAGAGCTGCGCAATTCGTCAACCACATTGTCTCGCCTAAGTCCATCTGAATCCACAACCACATTGTCTCGCCTAAGTCCATCTGAATCCACAACCACATTGTCTCGCCTAAGTCCATCTGAATCCACAACCACATTGTCTCGCCTAAGTCCATCTGAATCCAGTGCAAGACGACTGGAGGCGAATACAGGTGCAGTGGATGATCAGGGCACTCTATGTGCCTTGCTCAATGCTCATTTGCAGGTAAACGCCGTCTTGCTCGTTAAACTATCAATGATTTCTTCCGAGCAGTCTGCCAAATCCTGTCTTAACATGCTGGGCAGGCATACCTTAGTTCACCAATTGGTTTGACGCTGAATCAGTCACATGCTGACAGCTACTAGGGGCCACAGGCATGAGCTGGATATCATGCTTGGACCAGTGGGGAATAGGCACTGAAAAGGGCATGACCGCCATCCTTGCCAAAAGTACTACCAATACCTAACATCTCAGACCCCCCAGTTCAGGTATATGAGATTAATGATAGCCAATTTATTTTTGATTATCACAAAGGATTGATTAATTTAATTCATTGTTTTCTTTTCTCTTACTGTACAGGTAAGAGCGCTCATTCTGAAACTTCCAGTGTGCTGATGCCAAGGTTGCGGGTTCAACCCCTACACCGGTACAATGGACTAAAATGTTGACTTCTTGCCCTTGACTTGGGGATGTAAATTACAAGTACCCAGAAGTCGGAGTGGATTTACCTGGTGGCGAGGGATACTGGTAATAGGGAAAGCTAATCCACATGCATGAATCAGTCCATTGCACTAGAAGTAGTAGCAGATGTATGGACTATGCTTGAGTTCAAAGGGAACAAACGCCCCAAAAAAATACTCTACAACTTGTTTGAAATATATTGCATGTTTAAATCTACAACAGGTGCTGGAGATGAAGGATATGGAACAGAAACTTCTAGAAAGTCAGTCAAATGAAACAAAACAAGAAAATGTCACAGCCAAACTTCAAGATTTGAAAGCTAGAGAAGACATCTTGCCTAATTTTAGTGAACTTATGGAAATGGAACTGCAATGTGCTGTCTGCAATGAACTGTTGATTAAGGTGGGTCCAATCAGAGGTGTATTGTCCGAGAACTGTTTATAATGTAGTCAGTTTAGTTGGTTAAAGTTTAATAATCAATGTGATATCTGCAATGAACTGTTTATTAAGGTGGGTCCAGTCTGAGGTGTATTGTCCGAGAACTGTTTATAATGTGGTCAGTTTAGTTAGCTAAAGTTTAATAATCTATGTGATGTCTGCAATGAACTGTTTATTAATGTGGGTCCAGTCTGAGGTGTATTGTCCAAAAACTGTTTATAATGTGGTCAGTTTAGTTAGCTAAAGTTTAATAATCAATGTGATGTCTGCAATGAACTGTTTATTAATGTGGGTCCAGTCTGAGGTGTATTGTCCAAAAACTGTTTATAATGTGGTCAGTTTAGTTAGCTAAAGTTTAATAATCAATGTGATGTCTGCAATGAACTGTTTATTAAGGTGGGTCCAGTCTGAGGTGTATTGTCCAAAAACTGTTTATAATGTGGTCAGTTTAGTTAGCTAAAGTTTAATAATCAATGTGATGTCTGCAATGAACTGTTTATTAAGATGGGTCCAGTCAGAGGTGTATAGTCCGAGAACTATTTATATTATGGTCAGTTTAGTTAGCTAAAGTTTAGTAATCAGTGTGCTGTCTGCAATGAACTGTTTATTAAGGTGGGTCCAGTCAGAGGTGTATTGTCCAAAAACTGTTTATAATGTGGTCAGTTTAGTTAGCTAAAGTGTAGTACTTCCTGAAATGAAATAACTCCACCATGCCACAATGTGTGTGTGTGGGGTTGGGGGGGAGGGGGGGGGGGCCTGCATGCTAGCGAACTGCAATGGCAATGTCATGAGCTGGGCCAGATGGTGTTCGATGCCTAGGCTTGTCCCTTGCCATAGTGAAGGAAAGATTAGCCACCTGTGCTTCCTTGCTTTCAGGCCTACAAAATGTTATGGTGCTATCACATCACAGACCAAAGCTGCAAATTGCCCCGTGACAATTTATTATTAATTGTTTTCAAATATGACATTATTCTGCGTATATATTTAATGTATTGTTTTTCACAACTTTACAAGCATAATGGGTGGTGTAATGTTGTTTGTTTCTGGTTTTAGTTTTTGCAATATAGAAACTTATTGGTGGTTCTGGTAATAGTTATCATCATCATGTGCCATGCCGATAAGCATGGGTGGTCATGTTTTGCCATCTCACTCGATCACCAGAGTCGTGGATCAGCTCCGTGTTTCTGTCTACACCATGCCACGTGGCCACACCATCCAGGTATTTACTTCCAGGTCTTCCCCTTGGTCTCTTCCCTTCGATCTTACCAGTTGTCACCAAGTTCTCCAATTCATTTCTTCTCATAACATGCCCAAAAAATTTTGACTGTCTACGTCTAATTTCTCTAATCAATTTACGATCTTCATTTGTTTCTTGAAGAACTTGTTCATTGGTCTTTCTGGCTGTCCATGGTATTCTTTGCATTTTCCTCAGAAACCACATCTCTACAGCCATCAGATGTTTTTCAGCCTGACTGCTCATTGTCCACGCTTTACATCCATATAAAAGTACAGGTTCTATGTAGCATCTCAACACTCTTTTTCTCGTTTCTATTGACATCTTTTTATTGGTCAGAATGTTTTTCATCTTGCTAAAGGCTACTTTCGCCATGGCGATTCTTGTTCTAATCTCTTCAAGGCATCTCCCATCAGATGTTATGACTGTTCCAAGATAATTGTACCGATTCACATGTTAAATATTTCCATTTACTTGTATATTACATTGTGGCACTTCTTCCTTCCTAGTGACGACCATAACCTGAGTCTTTTTACAATTTAATTCTAACCCCAGTTGCTCACTCTGTACAGCAACTGCATCTACTAATTGTTGCAGGTCCTGCGCATTGTCTGCAATTAATACTGTATCATCTGCATATCTAATGTTATTGATGTTTCGTCCTCCAATGCTGATTCCATTTATATCCTCTACATTTCTGAAAATATTTTCACTGTATAGGGAAAAAAGATCTGGAGACATCACACATCCCTGCCTAACACCTCTTTTAATTGGCTGATACTGTCCCACTTCAATATCAATCCTTATTGCAGCTTGTTGTTTCCAGTATATGTATATATTTCCAATATATGTTTTTTATAAGTCTAGCAATAAAACCCTCTAAAATAGTGTCATGGTGTTCCATATAGAATAGAGTAACAGCAGTCAGTCAGGGTTGTAATGGTCTCTTTTTCATGCCATGGGACATGTTGGGTGTATGGTACTAATCCCCTGTTTTTAGGCCAATCAGCGGTCAACATTGTATGGTAGGTCCAGATATATACCTTTACTTCTCAGGGGATTTCCCTGTCCCCATTTCAGGCAGGTCAGTGAAAAGGTATCTCTGCCACAACGAGGAGTCACGCACACGACCACAAAGCTGGCAGGCAAGCATGCTAGCCCTTGTACTAATGGCTCCTGAGCCATGCATTATCTAAAATATGAGAAATTAACTCATTATCTAAGATAGAGTAGTAATCATGTACCATTAAAATATGGGGTGTTTGTAAAGTCTCACTAAACCTTTTTTGTAGAATACATTTGAAAAATTCTATCTTCCGTTGATAACACCAATCTGTTTGGAGTGCAAAGAATTACTCCAGCAGACAGCAGCCATTCAATGCATATTGATTCATAATGGACTGGAGCACATTTTTTGATGACATTACGCACAATTTTTCAAATTTGTTCTGCAAAAGTGAATCGGTACAGTTATCTAGAACAGTAATATCTGATGGGAGATGCCTTGAAGAGATTGGAACAAGAATCACCATGGCATAAGTAGCCTTTAGTAAGATGAAAAACATACTGACCAATAAAAAGATGTCAATTGAAACGAGAAAAAGAGTGCTGAGGGGATACATAGAACGTGTGCTTTTGTATGGATGTGAAACGTGGACATTGAGCAGTCAAGCTGAAAAACACCTGATGGCTGTGGTAATGTAGTTTCTGAGGAGAATGCAAAGAACACTATGGACAGACAGAAAAACCAATGAACAAGTCCTTGCAAGTTGCAAGAAACAAAAGAACGTAAACTGATTAGAGACATTTGACGCAGACAGTCAAAATTTTTTGGGCATGTTATGAGAAGAAATAAATTGGAGAACTTGGTGACAACTGGCAAGATAGAGGGAAAGATATCAAGGGGAAGACAGAGAAGTAAATACCTGGATGGCTTGGCCACATGGCATGGTTGAGACAGGAACACTGAGCTGATCCACGACTCTGGTGATCGAGTGAAATGGCGAATCATGACCACACATGCTTACCGGCATGGCACATGATGGATGGAAAACAGAGTCATGGTGTTCCATCATACAGAGCAGAGTAATAGTAATAACAGTTGGTTGCATCTCTTTTACAGGACATCTCAGTCAGCCCCAGCATTTTGTTGGCTTTTTTGTGATTTTCTTGGCAATTTTATGTTCAGTAGTTTGCTGTTGCTTTCTGAATGATTGAAGCCCATACCAATGAAATCAGCACAAGGTCATCTGCTTCGAAATCATCTGCACCTGATTTGGAACACTCAACTTGGTATGTCGGGGAACTGTGAAATTCATTCACTGTCCCTAAGCTACAGCACCTAATCATGCATCATCTAAAATAGTGCAGTTGTAACAAATATTATATGTGCCAATTGATCTATACAAAATATTGGGCTAGCACCACATATCACACCTGAAAGCATGAAAAAGGGACCTTAACGTTACTTTACAATATGTCATAAAAAGTTACACTAGTATATTATCTAAGATGAAGTAACAGTAATTCACTCATTCTGTAGCATGTCCTTTGCAGAACTTTGTTCCCATAACAACCTTTTGGTAAACTTCTCGGCCATAAGCAAGATGTCCCGCATCCGATACACCCATCTGGAGATCATCTGCCACATCCTGCAGCCATCTTATCTTTGGCCTTCCTCTTCCTCTCTTCTCGGGCAAATACCCCTCCATGATTGTTTCAAGTGACCAAAATATTTGTTTTCTTTGTTTTATGGCCTTTAACAGTAATACATCGCATAAAATAAAGTAACAGTATTACATCATACAGTTTTGCCTGAATAATTTCATCAGCACATGCGATTCTTCTCTTTCAGGCAACATCTTTAAATTGTTCGCATGTATTTTGCAAGTTGTGTATCGGCCAGTGGATGAAAGTTAAAATGGAGTGTCCAAACTGCCGCTGTCCCATCACTTCCCAGTTGCCGGTCATTGCTCTGGACAGCTATATAGATCAAATGGTGGAGTTGTTTAATAGTGATGAGAGACAGCAGCGGTCAGAGTTGCTACAGCTGAGAAAAGGTAAGGTTAAAAAAATTATCAATTATCAAAAGCCTTACAATGTTGACGCCTGGTAAGTTGTTATCGGTGTCCTCAAGAGAAATCACCAGAGTCGTGGATCAGCTCTGTGTTCTTATCTCGACCATACCATGTGACCAAGCCATCCAGGTATTTACTTCTCTACCTTCCCCTTGTTCTTTTCCCCTCAATCTTGCCAGTTGTCATCAAGTTCTTCAATTTATTTCTTCTCATAACGTGTCCAAAAGATAACGACTGTCTCCGTCTAATTTCTCTAATCAGTTTATGGTTTTCATTTGGTCATTGGTTTTTCTGTCTCTCCATGGTATTCTTTGCATTTTTCTCAGAAATCACATTTCCACTGCCATCAGATGTTTTTCAGCTTGTCTTGTTCATTGTCCATGCTTCACATCCACACAAAAGTACAGGTTCTATGTAGCACTTCAGCACTCTTTTTTCTCGTTGCAATTGACATCTTGTTATTGGTCAGTAGCTAAGAATAGTTAACATGGGAACCTACAAAACATATCGTAAGAAGCAGCTGAGGTGGGTTTTCCTTGGAGCTGGCTATCCCATGACCGTAGACAACAGCTGCAAAATCTAACCAATAATGTAGTTATGAAAGAAGTAGGGCCATGGTAACCCACTGGTTAGCATGCTTGCCGGCGGCCCAACAGTCATGTGGTCAAATCCTCTTTGGGGCAGGGATTTTTAAAAAAAATAGACCTGGATTCCTAGTCTAAAATGGGTACCATTTGTCCTGAGTGTCCTGAATAGAATAGGTCACCTGCATGATATGACAATATCACTGGTCATGTCTGATTGGTCTGTAAATATATGAGGTTAGCAACATATACCCAGAATGCCACATGCTGTGTAAAAAGGCTCTTTACTGTTTTGCTTTTTGCCATATACTCAATATAACTCATGGCATGGAAATGGGTCCCTTAACTTTTTACCTTCAGAGGAGAGCAGATATCAGAGGACAGTTTGGCTTCCTGGAGTTTTTAAAAAATGAAATAAGCATGGCCGATTGGATAAGGGCGCACACTATTACACTTCCGGTGTACTGATGTTGAGGTAGTGGCTTCAACCCCTACACCAATCCATCCATCATGTGCCATGTCGACAAGCGTGGGCGGTCATGTTTTGCCATTTCACTTGTTCACAGAGTCATGGATCAGCTCCGTGTTCCTGTATCGACCATGACACGTGGCCAAGCCATCCAGGTATTTACTTCTCGGTCTTCCCTTTGGTCTCTTCCCTTCGATCTTGCCAGTTGTCACCAAGTTCTCCAATTCATTTCTTCTCATAACATGCCCAAAATATTTTGACTGTCTGCATCTAATGTCTCTAATCAGTTTACGTTCTTCTTTTGTTTCTTGCAACTTGCAAAGACTTGTTCGTTGGTTTTTCTGTCTGTCCATGGTATTCTTTACATTTTCCTCAGAAACCACATTTCCACAGCCATCAAATGTTTTTCAGCTTGTCTGCTCATTGTCTACACTTCACATCCAAACAAAAGTACAGGTTCTATGTAGCACTTCAACACTCTTTTTCTCGTTTCAGTTGATATCTTTGGTCAGTATGTTTTTCATCTTGCAAAAGGCTACTTTCACAATGGCAATTCTTGTTCTAATTTCTTCAAGGCATCTCCCATCAGATGTTATGACTAGTCCGGGAAAAATGTACCGATTCACTTGTTTAAGAATATGCCCATTTACTTGTATATTACACTGTGGTATTTCCTTCTTCCCAGTGATGACCATAATCTGTGTCTTCTTACCTAATTCTAACCCTTGTTGTTCACTGTGTGCAACAACCACATCTACCAAATGTTGCAGGTCCTGCTCATGTCTGCAATCAAGACTGTATCATCTGCATATCTAATGTTATTGATGCATCGTCCCCCAATGTTGATTCCTTCCATATCTTCTATATTTCTGAAAATATTTTCACTGTACAGGGAAAAAAGATCTGGAGACATTACACATCCCTCTATTAATAGGTTGATATTGGCCTACTTCATTATGAATTCATATGGCAGCTTGTTGTTTCCAATATATGTTTTTTACAAGTCAACACTTTATTGAAAGCCTTTGTGTAGTCAATAAAGCTAAGGTGTAGATCTTTGTTTACTTCTATAGAATGTTTAATTACTGTTCTCAGTATATACACAGCATTTACTGTACCCTTGCCTTCTACAAACCCACATTGTTCTCCTATTTCAGGTTGTATTGTCTTCCTAACACTTTGCATGATAATTCTTAGCAAAATCTTTGTGATGTGACTCATTATACTAATTGTTCGATATTGATCACATTCCAAGGCACCTGATTTCTTTGGGATTGCAATAAATACAGAGTTGTTGTTTGTCCATCAAGAATGATGATGACGATTCATTTCATCCAGTGGGGTTGAAAGTATGGAGCCGTGAGTTCTAAGATGGCTGATAAGGCCTATTTTGGCTCGAAATGTTCTTTGACAATGTGGACAAAGAATGCTTGACGTTACTGGAGGAGGATTTCCTGCAGTGGTTTTTCTGTTTTGTCTTTTCTTCACAGCTCTTGCAGTCCTGGTTGCCTCACAAGTGACTGCACCCTTGTGTAATGATGCACGCCACAAATTTCGGTCTCTGGCTGCAGTCTGCCAGGTGTCATGATGAATTCCAAAAGCATTCAGTGAGATTTTCAGAGTATCTTTAAAGCGTTTCCTCTGGCCGCCTTGGGAGCGTTTACCACAACGCAACTCGCCCTAAAAAATTCGTTTAGGGAGCCTGTGATCTGTCAAAATACAGAGTTACATAATTCATGAGGTATATTTCCAGTATCATATATTGTATTCAGCAGTCTACACCAATCAGTTGGACTATAATACTGACTTCTCGTCCTTGACTTGAGGACGTAAATTATAAGTACCTCTGAAGTCGGAGTGAGTTCGCCTGATGGCGAAGGACACTGGTAATAGGGGAAGATAGTCCACCTGCAAAAATCAGTGCACTAGAATAATAGCACGTGTATGGACTGGACTACGCTTGAGCTTAAAGCAATTGAATGCAAAAATATGACATCAGCAAGTGTGATACTTCATGGATTTTATAGTTATGAAAGAAGTCAGTCAGTCAAGTATTTATGCCTGTATACTACAGGGTGGAATAGGTACAATAAAGAATGAAATGTTAGCAGTTTATTCATACTTGTTCATATTCCTTTCACTGTGTCTTCTTGTTTGCCTGCCGGCCCAGTGGTCATGGGTTCAAATTCACATGAGGTGAGTTTTTGAAATTGACCTCAATTTTGGGTATCCGGGTAATACTGATCCATCAACGTTCGAGTGTCGATTGGTCGACTAAAATATGGGGCTAGCACCATATAACAAGTATGTAAAAGGGTCTTTTACTATAGGGTGTATTTTTAATGACACAGGTGTTTGAAAATAATTTCCGTTCTCAGTTTTGTATTTACCTTTTATGTTGCATGAACTCCACAGAGGGTGAATATAAAACTTGGAACAGCAATATTTTCAAACCCCCCCCCCCCCCCCCCCCCCCCCCAGTCATTAAAAATACACCCTGTACTTGACTCGTCTTTTTGAAATATATATTATAAAAAATATTTATGGAGAACAAGATTTACTACTTGACTCATCTTTTTTAAATATAATAAAAAATTGTATGGAGAACAAAATTTACTATTTGACTCATCTTTTTAAAATATATATTATAAAAATTTGTATGGAGAAGATTGATTGATTGATTGATTGATTTAGGAACCGACATTACAGCATTCAGGGCATTCCCATAAGCGCTCCGTCCCCATCCTCAGAAGCCAGCGAAGAGTTCCAACCCCAATAGTACCAGCAGCAATCTGATTATATGTGCGTCTCGCCTTTCCTCTAAGCGTCGAGCATCGGCCAGATCCCCTCGTCACTCCTCGCTGTCGCATTCTTGCCAGACCATGGTGATCCATTTGCTCCTCCAAGGTGTACACGTGCTCCCACAAGGCCGCAACCACGTCTGCCTTATCATGCATCAATACTCCACCAAGATTTGCAGAGCCAACCAATCTGTCTGCCTGTTCATTCCACAGCACACCAGCATGCCCCGGAGAAAAGATCCAGACGATGCTTGCCACCCGTGACTTCCGAAACGAATCAAGCCACTCGGCACGAAGCTTGCCTGTCCTCACCCTACTCAGCATGCTTTCTGAGTCAGTTACAATCACGATGTGTGTGTGTATCGTATTCTCCATCCAGCGTAAAGCTGCACTGACTACCTCCACCTCCATTCTTAAACTAGATCTTGTGGTATCATATGCCAGGCTCTCCTGCACCAAACGTTGACCATTAGCCTTTGCCAAGAACCCCCAGGCACTTCCACTATCTCTCAACACCGAACCATCTGTGTAGATAATCACATCACCCGGGCGAGCATTATCCTGAATTAGTTGCTGGATTTCCACTTCCGTGGCCCCTGCTGGCCACTCCCTGCACTCCCTGCTCAATGTGATTATAACTCTGCACAAGTCTGACTGCTCCGCTGGCACTCTGACCCACTCCTCTCCTTGCCTAATGTTCTCCAAGATGCCCTCGTCTTCTCCTCCTCACTATCTCTTCGCTAGCCCCTGAAGGATGTGTCAAGCGCAGAGCACGTGCTCCGCAGCTCCGGCGACGATTCCCTTGTTTAAATGTTTTATGGAGAAGATTTACTACTTAACTCATCTTTTTAAAATATATATTATAAAAAATGTTTATGGAGACGATTTACTACTTGACTCATCTTTTTGACATATATATTATAAAAATGTTTATGGCGAACAAGATTTACTACTTAGCTCATCCTTTTGAAATATATATTATTATTTATTTATTTTATTTTTTTTTTGGCGCTTGCTCACTTTGAACTCAAGTGTAGTCCATACACTATACTTCTAGTAGTGCTGGACTGAATTTTGCGTGTGGATTAGCTTTCCCTATTAACAGTGTCCCTCACCATCAGGAGAACCCACTCTGACTTCACGGGTACTTGTAATTTACATCCTCAAGTCAAGGACAATAGGTCAACATTTTAGTCCAGCTGTCCGGTGTAGGCCTTACCTCGGCATCAGTGGACCGGATGTTTAAGAACGCGCATTCTTATCCATTCGATCATGCTGACAAAATGTACATTATAAAAATGCGTGGAGAACAAGATTGACTACTTGCCTCATCGTTTTGAAATATATGTTATAAAAAATGTTTATGGAGAACAAGATTTCTAGAAATTTGATTGTGTTTGTTAAAAGCATGGCAATACTAGTCTGGTTTGTATTATAGTCGAACAAGAGAAATTTGATGCAGCAGAGACTGATTCATCTGCAGTAGCAACAACATACATTGCCGAAGCTGAAGAATCAAGGGATACTGGAAATAGTAGACACAGGGGGAGGTCCAGAGGAACAGGTAAAAATAGAAGAAGAGGATGTATATTTTATTGCTAACTATGTAATGAGATAATATGTTGCAAATTTAAATGTTGTGGTTTACACACCAGGTCATGAATTATTAGATAATTAACACATTTATATTTAGATTTCTCAGTAACTTTTTTTAGCAAATCCTATTTACAGGACATTGCTTTCAACACCAGCACTGCCGTTGTTGATGTCTTGGTAAGTTACGTTCAGTAGTTTGCCATTGCTTTCTGAATGACCGGCTTCCATAGCAACACGTTAAAACCCAGTGCAACACTGTCTGCTGCCAAATTGTTCGCAGCTGTGTTTCAAACGCAGGTAAGCAGAATTATGAACTGCGTACGTAACGCCTTTGCCTCAGAGTCCGGCCCTCAATCACTAAAGAAGAAAATTGAGGCTTTTGAATTTAAATATTACAGCAAAGATTCTGACAATGCTGTAGTACGAGAAGAAGAAATATGCTGACGTTTAACCAGATCTGAACATCGAAGAACACTGAATCATAAAGAGCATCAAGTCTGGAAAACTGAAATACTTTGGTCATATTAAATGCCAGTTTGGCTTAGACAGAACAGCACCCGCTTGTCATAATTGCAACGGACTCACAAAGTATGATGAGAAAGGTGAAGACGGGCATGCTTTGGACAGAGTGGCAGTCTTTAATTCAACAATAAAAAAATAACAGACTCACAAAGTATGATGAGAAAGGTGAAGACAGCCATACTTTGGACAGAGTGGCAGTCTTTAATTCAACAATAAAGAAATAACAGACTCACAAAGTATGATGAGAAAGGTGAAGACAGGCGTGCTTTGGACAGAGTGACGGTCTTTAATTCAACAATAAAAAAATAACAGACTCACAAAGTATGATGAGAAAGGTGAAGACAGGCATGCTTTGGACAGAGTGGCAGTCTTTAATTCAACAATAAAAAAATAACAGACTCACAAAGTATGAGAAAGTGAAGACAGGCATGCTTTAGACAGAGTGGCAGACTTCAATTCAACAATAAAAAATAGAAAAATAGAGAGCATCTATTGGATTTTTCCTCAGGACATGCTAGTGTGTTGGGAAATGAGCAGGCTGTCAGATTTGCTGGGTCTGCACCCTTAGGTGGTGTTTTGGTGCATGATAAGGCAGATGTAGTTGGGGCACTTTAGAATCATGTGCTTAGTGCAGATGATCTGTTAGATTATTCTGGCTTGGAGAGAATGGCGCTGCAGGGAGTGACGAGAGGATCTGACCGACAAATGGTGCTGCAGGGAGTGACGAGAGGATATGACTGACACTGAAAACTCCATAAAAAGGCCAGACGGACACACAATCAGACTGCTACTGCTGCCATTAGTATCGGGACTCTTTGCTGGCTGTTGTAGATGAGGATGGAATTTCCTGAGTGCTGTGAAGTCAGTTCTTGACTCAGCTCAACTTACAAGAACAGTCATGGAAGACATGGTCCCTGGAAGAAGAGGCAACGGTCGACCAAAATAACAGGCAACACGGGGAGCTGAAGATATCTTGGGCATGAAAATGCATGGACAGGAGAGCCGGCGAAGAATGGAGAATATGTCCAGCTACTTGTGAAAGTGACACTCTGAGACCCGGCAAAGCATGGAGTGTATGACCAGGTGTTTGTGAGAGTGACATTCTAAGACCTGGCAAAGGATGGAGAATATGTCCAGCTGGTTGTGAAAGTGACATTCTAAGACCCGGCAAAGGATGGAGAATGTGTCCAGCTGGTTGTGAAAGTGACATTCTAAGACCTGGCAAAGGATGAAGAGTGTATCCAGCTGGTTGTTAAAGTGACATTCTAAGACCTGGCAAAGGATGGAGAATATGTCCAGCTGGTTGTGAAAGTGACATTCTAAGTCCCGGCAAAGGATGGAGAATGTGTCCAGCTGGTTGTGAAAGTGACATTCTAAGACCTGGCAAAGGATGAAGAATGTATCCAGCTGGTTGTTAAAGTGACATTCTAAGACCAGGCAAAGGATGGAGAATATGTCCAGCTGGTTGTGAAAGTGACATTCTAAGACCTGGCAAAGGATGGAGAATGTGTCTAGCTGGTTGTGAAAGTGACATTCTAAGACCTGGCAAAGGATGGAGAATGTGTCCAGCTGGTTGTGAAAGTGACATTCTAAGACCTGGCAAAGGATGGAGAATGTGTCCAGCTGGTTGTGAATGTGACAGTCTAAGATCCGGCAAATGGCTTGCTATATGATGATGATGATGATATCTGTGTAAAATTCATCCTTTTAAAAAAAACGTTAGTTGCATATCTTTTAAAGGATGTTGCAGTCAACCCTTGCATGTTTTGACTGTTTGTGATTTCTTGGCAGGTTTACGTTCTGTAGCTTGCCATTCCATTCTGAACCACCGACACTCATACTATTTGTATGAAAACCACAGCAAAGCGGTCTGCTGCCAAATCGCCTTCAGATGTGTTTCGAATGCAGTTTTCGGGATTATGAATTGTGTCCGTAACCCCCTCGCCACAAAGCTGGCATCCTTCACTTGGGGATGTAAATTACAAGCACCTCAGTAGCCAGAGTGGGTTCAGCCGATGGCCAGGGATGTATTTGGGAAATACCACTCGCAAAAGTGAGTCCAGTTTACTAGAGGTACCAGCATGTGTTTGGACTATGCGTGAGTTCAAAGCGAGGGAATGCCCAAAAAAAAGTGTAAAATAATTTATATAATATTAAACAAATAAAAATTGTAACTGAAAATAAACAATAATTCAAAGTGTCAGTACAGCTGTTTGTACCATGCCCAAATGCTGATGTACAGTACACGCTATTTTCGTGATTTTCCCTTGGCCTGTAGAAAAAAATTGTCTGTTGATATTTGCAGTCATGATTGTACTTCTGGTCCTTGTGATGGCTAATGAGTTAGGCTTTTATTATTTAAACTAACTAGTCAATTTAGAGATCTGTTTATTGTTTTTCCATGTTGAAATTAGTGATGAAAGCAGTATCTCAATTGTTGTTAACCATCCAGATACTTCATCATGGGAAGATGAGTACGATGAAGGTATTCCAGATGCTTATTACAGTGGAAATGGCCAAAGCTACAACTGTGGTAAGTATCAGTTCATTCAGCACATATGTTGTCTTGATAAATGCTTGTTTACTATAGATGTTACTCCATAGCAGATACTGTCTTGGCAGCGTGGATTGTTAGACCTTCTCAAATATCACTGACTGACACAAAATGATTGCTTCAGGCACTTCAGTCTAGAAAATTGCAAGTACTACAGACACTGCAGTCTGAACTTTACAAACAATATAAAATCACCATACAGTGTATAGTGTCTCATCTTGACATGCCTGAAAAGAGAGAGCTGTTCAACTAGCTATGGAAGATGCAACAGAAGAGTGGTCTGGTGTACCAGTCACAAACCACCAAAAGAACAGAATCATCAAATGAATAAGACAGCTACCAACATCAGATGATTATTTTATTATGAACAGACCCAAACAAATAATTTTTCTGTGCCCAAGAATGGGACACAGTCATCTCTGCAGTCACATGTATAAAAATATCAGATTGACAAATTAGCCATGTGAATTGGCACCCCAGACAGATTACATACTCCAAGACTGCACCAAGCACGATATATCAAGACAAACCTTCTGGCCTAGAGAAACAACAGTGAAAGTATAACTTCTCGGACCACTGAGCGAACTAAAAAAGACTGAAGTTTGTATAAGATGTAGACAATTTTTTTTCCAAGCAAACAAAAAAGAAATTAAATCTCAGTGTCCTTGTCATGATGAATGAGGAAGACAAACCCAGGACCTTGATGTTACTAAGCACACACTCTGATCAATTTTCTACCATGGTTCCAGTTGCTATGAAAATCTTCTGTTAACACTGGATACTTGGTTATTGTTCACTTGATGCCTGCTGTTGGTTTTGCTTCGATGTGATTTCACCTTCTTCTCCTTGAGCTACAGTAGCATTGTTCTTCATGACTTCTTATACTGCTTTCTCATTGCCTCAGTTTGGGTCTTTACATCCTTGGTCTGCCGACTGTTGCTGTTAGGCTCAAGGTGTTGCAGGCGAAGGCATACCTCAGAGTAGCCACAGACACAGATCACCCGTTGCATGAGGCGCTGGACGCAGTTAAAGGTCAGCGACTGATAAGAGGGAAATCATGGATGGCTCAGGCGGAGGATACGATCAGACAGGTGTGCATCTTGGAGAAGATTAGGAGTGGAGTGGATCAGAGTGCCAGCGGAGCAGTCAGACTTGTGCAGAGTTATAATCACATTGAGCCGGGCGTGCATGGGGTGGCCAGCAGGGGCCACGGAAGAGGAAATCCAGCAACTAATTCAGAATAATGCACGCCCGGGTGATGTGATTATATACACAGATGGTTCAGTGTTGAGAGGCAGGAGAAGTGCCTGGGGGTTCTTAGCAAAAGCTAATGGTCGACGTTTGGTGAAGGAGAGCTTGGCATATGATACTACAACATCTAGCTTAAGAATGGAGGCGGTCAGTGCAGCTTTCCGCTGGATGGAGAATATGATACACACACACATCGTGATTGTAACTGATTCAGAAAGTATGAGAAAGGTGAAGACAGGCATGCTTTGGACAGAGTGACAGTTTTCAATTCAACAATAAAAAATAACAGACTCACAAATTGTGAGAAAGGTGAATCAGTCATGCTTTAGACAGAGTGGCAGACTTCAATTCAACAATAAAAAATAGAAAAATAGAGAGCATCTATTGGATTTTTCCTCAGGACATGCAAGTGTGTTGGGAAATGAGCAGGCTGGCAGATTTGCTGGGTCTGCACCCTTAGGTGGTGTTTTGGTGCATGATAAGGCAGATGTAGTTGGGGCACTTTAGAATCATGTGCTTAGTGCAGATGATCTGTTAGATTATTCTGGCTTGGAGAGAATGGCGCTGCAGGGAGTGACGAGAGGATCTGACCGACAAATGGCGCTGCAGGGAGTGACGAGAGGATCTGACTGACACTGAAAACTCCAAGAAAAGGCCAGACGGACACATAATCAGACTGCTAGTGGTGCCATTAGTTTCAGGACTCTTTGCTGGATGTTGTAGATGAGGATAGAACATGCATGGAATGTCCTGAGTGCTGTGAAGTCAGTTCTTGACTCAGCTCAACTTTCAAAAACAGTAATGGAAGACATGGTCCCTGGAAGAAGAGGTAACGGTCGACCAAAATAACAGGCAACACAGGGAGCTGAAGATATCTTGGGCATGAAAATGCATGGAAAGGAGAGCCGGCGAAGGATGGAGAATATATCCAGCTGCTTGTGAAAGTGACACTCTGAGACCCGGCAAAGCATGGAGTATATGTCCAGGTGGTTATGAGAGTGACATTCTAAGACCTGGCAAAGGATGGAGAATATGTCCAGCTGGTTGTGAAAGTGACATTCTAAGACCGGCAAAGGATGGAGAATGTGTCCAGCTGGTTGTGAAAGTGACATTCTAAGACCTAGAAAAGGATGGAGAATGTGTCCAGCTGGTTGTTAACGTGACATTCTAAGACCTGGCAAAATATGGAGAATGTGTCCAGCTGGTTGTGAAACTGACATTCTGAGACCTGGCAAATGATGAAGAATGTGTCCAGCTGGTTGTGAGAGCGACACTCTGAGACCTAGCAAAGGATGGAGAATGTGTCCAGCTGGTTGTGAAAATGACATTCACAGACCTGGCACAGGATGGAGAATGTGTCCAGGTGGTTGTGAGAGCGACATTCTGAGACCCTGCAAATGATGGAGAATGTGTCAAGCTGGTTGTGAAAGTGACATTCTAAGACCTGGCAAAGGATGGAGAATATGTCCAGCTGGTTGTGAAAGTGACATTCTAAGACCCGGCAAAGGATGGAGAATGTGTCCGGCTGTTTGTGAAAGTGACATTCTAAGACCTGGCAAAGGATGGAGAATGTGTCCAGCTGGTTGTGAAAGTGACATTCTAAAACCTGGCAAAGATGGAGAATGTGTCCAGCTGGTTGTGAAAGTGACATTCTAAGACCTGGCAAATGATGGAGAATGTGTCCAGCTGGTTGTGAAAGTGACATTCCAAGACCTGGGAAAGGATGGAGATTGTGTCCAGGTGATTGTGAGTGTGACAGTCTGAGACCCTGCAAAGGATGGGGAATGTGTCCAGGTGGTTGTGAAAGTGACATTCTAAGACCTGGCAAAGGATGGAGAATGTGTCCAGCTGGTTGTGAAAATGAAATTCTAAGACCTGGTAAAGGATGGAGAATGCGTCCAGCTGGTTGTGAAAGTGACATTCTAAGACCTGGTAAAGGATGGAGAATGTGTCCAGCTGGTTGTGAAAGTGACATTCCAAGACCTGGGAAAGGATGGAGATTGTGTCCAGGTAGTTGTGAGTGTGACAGTCTGAGACCCTGCAAAGGATGGGGAATGTGTCCAGCTGGTTGTGAAAGTGACATTCCAAGACCTGGGAAAGGATGGAGATTGTGTCCAGGTGGTTGTGAGTGTGACAGTCTGAGACCCTGCAAAGGATGGGAAATGTGTCCTGCTGGTTGTGAAAGTGACATTCTAAGACCTGGCAAAGGATGGAGAATGTGTCCAGCTGGTTGTGAAAGTGACATTCCAAGACCTGGGAAAGGATGGAGATTGTGTCCAGGTGGTTGTGAGTTTGACAGTCTGAGACCCTGCAAAGGATGGGGAATGTGTCCAGCTGGTTGTGAAAGTGACATTCTAAGACCTGTCAAAGGATGGAGAATGTGTCCAGCTGGTTGTGAAAGTGACATTCCAAGACCTGGGAAAGGATGGAGATTGTGTCCAGGTGGTTGTGAGTGTGACAGTCTGAGACCCTGCAAAGGTTGGGGAATGTGTCCAGCTGGTTGTGAAAGTGACATTCTAAGACCTGGTATAGGATGGAGAATGTGTCCAGCTGGTTGCGAAAATGAAATTCTAAGACCTGGCAAAGGATGGGGAATGTATCCAGCTGGTTGTGAAAGTGAAATTCTAAGGCCTGGTAAAGGATGGAGAATGTGTCCAGCTGGCTGTGAGTGTGACAGTCTGAGATCCTGCAAATGGCTTGCTATATGATGATGATTGATGATGATCATATCTGTGTAAAAATCATCCTTTAAAAAAAAACGTTAGTTGCATATCCTCAAATCAACCCTCGCATGTTCTGGCCGTTTGTCATTTCTTGGCAGGTTTACGTTCAGTAGCTTGCCATTCCATTCTGAACCACCGACACTCATACTATTTGTATGAAAATCACAGCAAAGCGGTCTGCTGCCAAATCGCCTGCAGATGTGTTTCAAATGCGGTATGCGGGATTATGAATTGCGTCTGTAACCCCCCTCGCCACAAAGCTGGCATCCTTGACTTGGGGATGTAAATTACAAGTACCTCAGAAGCCAGAGTGGGTTCAGCCGATGGCAGGGATGTATTCCACTCGCAAAAATGAGTCCAGTTTACTAGACATACTAGCACGTGTTTGGACTATGCGTCAGTTCAAAGCGAGGGAATGCCAAAAAAAGTGTAAAATAATTTATATAATATTAAACAACTAAAAATTGTAACTGAAAATAAATCAAACAATAATTCAAAGTGTCAGTACGGCTGTTTGTACCATGCCCAAATGCTGATGTACAGTACATGCTATTTTCATGATTTTCCCTTGGCCTGTAGAAAAAAATTGTCTGTTGATATTTGCAGTCATGATTGTACTTCTGGTCCTTGTGATGGCTAATGAGTTAGGCTTTTATTATTTAAACTAACTAGTCAATTTAGAGGTCTGTTTATTGTTTTTCCATGTTGAAATTAGTGATGAAAGCAGTATCTCAATTGTTGTTAACCATCCAGATACTTCATCATGGGAAGATGAGTACGATGAAGGTATTCCAGATGCTTATTACAGTGGAAATGGCCAAAGCTACAACTGTGGTAAGTGTCAGTTCATTCAGCACATATGTTGTCTTAATAAATGCTTGTTTACTATAGATGTTACTCCATAGCAGATACTGCCTTGGCAGCGTGGATTGTTAGACCTTCTCAAATATCACTGACTGACACAAAATGATTGCTTCAGGCACTCCAGTCTAGAAAATTGCAAGTACTACAGACACTGCAGTCTGAACTTTACAAACAATATAAGATCACCATACAGTGTATATTGTCTCATCTTGACATGCCTGAAAAGAGAGAGCTGTTCAACTAGCTGTGGAAGATGCAACAGAAGAGTGGTCTGGTGTACCAGTCACAAACCACCAAAAGAACAGAATCATCAAATGAATAAGACAGCTACCAACATCAGATGATTATTTTATTATGAACAGACCCAAACAAATAATTTTTCTGTGCCCAAGAATGGGACACAGTCATCTCTGCAGTCACATGTATAAAAATATCAGATTGACAAATTAGCCATGTGAATTGGCACCCCAGACAGATTACATACTCCAAGACTGCACCAAGCACGATATATCAAGACAAACCTTCTGGCCTAGAGAAACAACTGTGAAAGTATAACTTCTCGGACCACTGAGCAAACTAAAAAAGACTGAAGTTTGTATAAGATGTAGACAATTTTTTTTTCAAGCAAACAAAAAAGAAATTAAATCTCAGTGTCCTTGTCATGATGAATGAGGAAGACAAACCCAGGACCTTGATGTTGCTAAGCACTCACTCTGATCAATTTTCTACCATGGTTCCAGTTGCTATGAAAATCTTCTGTTAACACTGGATACTTGGTTATTGTTCACTTGATGCCTGCTGTTGGTTTTGCTTCGATGGGATTTCACCTTCTTCTCCTTGAGCTACAGTAGCATTGTTCTTCATGACTTCTTATACTGCTTTCTCATAGCCTCAGTTTGGGTCGTTACATCCTTGGTCTGCCGACTGTTGCTGGTAGACTCAAGGTGTTGCAGGCGAAGGCATACCTCAGAGTAGTTGCTGACACAGGTCACCAGTTGCATGAGGCGCTGGACGCAGTTAAAGGTCAGCGACTGATAAGAGGGAAATCATGGATGGCTCAGGCGGAGGATACGATCAGACAGGTGTGCATCTTGGAGAACATTAGGAGTGGAGTGGATCAGAGTGCCAGCGGAGCAGTCAGACTTGTGCAGAGTTATAATCACATTGAGCCGGGCGTGCATGGGGTGGCCAGCAGGGGCCGCGGAAGAGGAAATCCAGCAACTAATTCAGAATAATGCACTCCCGGGTGATGTGATTATATACACAGATGGTTCAGTGTTGAGAGGCAGGAGAAGTGCCTGGGGGTTCTTAGCAAAAGCTAATGGTCGACGTTTGGTGCAGGAGAGCCTGGCATATGATACCTCAACATCTAGCTTAAGAATGGAGGTGGAGGTGGTCAGTGCAGCTTTCCGCTGGATGGAGAATATGATACACACACACATCGTGATTGTAACTGATTCAGAAAGTATGAGAAAGGTGAAGACAGGCATGCTTCGGACAGAGTAGCAGTCTTAAATTCAACAATAAAAAATAATAGACTCACAAATTATGAGAAAGGTGAAGACAGGCATGCTTTAGACAGAGTGGCAGACTTCAATTCAACAATAAAAAATAGAAAAATAGAGAGCATCTGTTGGAATTTTCCTCAGGACATGCAAGTGTGTTGGGAAATGAGCAGGCTGTCAGATTTGCTGGGTCTGCATCCTTAGTTGGTGTTTTGGTGCATGATAAGGCAGATGTAGTTGGGGCACTTTAGAATCATGTGCTTAGTGCAGATGATCTGTTAGATTATCCTGGCTTGGAGAGAATGGCTCTGACCGACAAATGGTGCTGCAGGGAGTGACAAGAGGATATGACTGACACTGAAAACTCCAAGAAAAGGCCAGACGGACACATAATCAGACTGCTAGTGGTGCCATTAGTTTCAGGACTCTTTGCTGGCTGTTGTAGATGAGGATAGAACATGCATGGAATGTCCTGAGTGATGTGAAGTCAGTTCTTGACTCAGCTCAACTTACAAGAACAGTAATGGAAGACATGGTCCCTGGAAGAAGAGGCAACGGTCGACCAAAATAACAGGCAACACAGGGAGCTGAAGATATCTTGGGCATGAAAATGCATGGAAAGGAGAGCCGGCGAAGGATGGAGAATATATCCAGCTGCTTGTGAAAGTGACACTCTGAGACCCGGCAAAGCATGGAGTATATGTCCAGGTGGTTATGAGAGTAACATTCTAAGACCTGGCAAAGGATGGAGAATATGTCCAGCTGGTTGTGAAAGTGACATTCTAAGACCGGCAAAGGATGGAGAATGTGTCCAGCTGGTTGTGAAAGTGACATTCTAAGACCTAGAAAAGGATGGAGAATGTGTCCAGCTGGTTGTTAACGTGACATTATAAGACCTGGCAAAATATGGAGAATGTGTCCAGCTGGTTGTGAAAGTGACATTCTGAGACCTGGCAAATGATGGAGAATGTGTCCAGCTGGTTGTGAGAGCGACACTCTGAGACCCAGCAAATGATGGAGAATGTGTCCAGCTGGTTGTGAGAGCGACACTCTGAGACCTAGCAAAGGATGGAGAATGTGTCCAGCTGGTTGTGAAAATGACATTCTAAGACCTGGCAAAGGATGGAGAATGTGTCCAGCTGGTTGTGAGAGCGACACTCTGAGACCCAGCAAATGATGGAGAATGTGTCCAGCTGATTGTGAGAGCGACACTCTGAGACCTAGCAAAGGATGGAGAATGTGTCCAGCTGGTTGTGAGAGCGACACTCTGAGACCTAGCGAAGGATGGAGAATGTGTCCAGCTGGTTGTGAGAGCGACACTCTGAGATCTAGCAAAGGATGGAGAATGTGTCCAGCTGGTTGTGAAAAGACATTCTAAGACCTGGCAAAGGATGGAGAATGTGTCCAGCTGGTTGTGAGAGCGACACTCTGAGACCCAGCAAAGGATGGAGAATGTGTCCAACTGGTTGTGAGAGTGACACTCTGAGACCTAGCAAAGGATGGAGAATGTGTCCAGCTGGTTGTGAGAGCGACACTCTGAGACCCAGCAAAGGATGGAGAATGTGTCCAGCTGGTTGTGAAAGTTACATTCTAAGTCTTGGCAAAGGATGGAGAATGTGTCCAGGTGTTTGTGAAAGTGACATTCCAAGACCTGGGAAAGGATGGAGATTGTGTCCAGGTGGTTGTGAGTGTGACAGTCTGAGACCCTGCAAAGGATGGGGAATGTGTCCAGCTAGTTGTGAAAGTGACATTCTAAGACCTAGCAAAGGATGGAGAATGTGTCCAGCTGGTTGTGAAAGTTAAATTCTAAGACCTGGTAAAGGATGGAGAATGTGTCCAGCTGGCTGTGAGTGTGACAGTCTGAGATCGATCCGGCAAATGGCTTGCTATATGATGATGATTGATGATGATCATATCTGTGTAAAAATCATCCTTTTAAAAAAAACGTTAGTTGCATATCCTTTAAAGGATTTTGCAGTCAGCCCTCGCATGTTTTGGCCGTTTGTCATTTCTTGGCAGGTTTACGTTCAGTAGCTTGTCATTCCATTCTGAACCACCGACACTCATACTATTTGTATGAAAATCACAGCAAAGCGGTCTGCTGCCAAATCGCCTGCAGATGTGTTTCAAATGCGGTATGCAGGATTATGAATTGCGTCTGTAACCCCCTCGCCACAAAACTGGCATCCTTGACTTGGGGATGTAAATTACAAGTACCTCAGAAGCCAGAGTGGGTTCAGCCGATGGCAGGGATGTATTCCACTCGCAAAAATGAGTCCAGTTTACTAGACGTACTAGCACGTGTTTGGACTATGCATCAGTTCAAAGCGAGGGAATGCCAAAAAAAGTGTAAAATAATTTATATAATATTATACAACTAAAAATTTTAACTGAAAATAAATCAAACAATAATTCAAAATGTCAGTACGGCTGTTTGTACCATGCCCAAATGCTGATTACAATACACGCTATTTTCAAGATTTTCCCTTGGCCTGTAGAAAAAAATTGTCTGTTGATATTTGCAGTCATGATTGTACTTCTGGTCCTTGTGATGGCTAATGAGTTAGGCTTTTATTATTTAAGTATTTTTGTCCTTGTTGCTAACTAGTCATTTTAGAGATCTGTTTATTGTTTTTCCATGTTGAAATTAGTGATGAAAGCAGTATCTCAATTGTAGTTAACCATCCAGATTCTTCATCATGGGAAGATGAGTACGATGAAGGTATTCCGGATGCTTATTACAGTGGAAATGGCCAAAGCTACAACTGTGGTAAGTATCAGTTCATTCAGCACATATGTTGTCTTGATAAATGCTTGTTTACTATAGATGTTACTCCATAGCAGATACTGCCTTGGCAGCGTGGATTGTTAGACCTTCTCAAATATCACTGACTGACACAAAATGATTGCTTCAGGCACTCCAGTCTAGAAAATTGCAAGTACTACAGACACTGCAGTCTGAACTTTACAAACAATATAAGATCACCATACAGTGTATATTGTCTCATCTTGACATGCCTGAAAAGAGAGAGCTGTTCAACTAGCTATGGAAGATGCAACAGAAGAGTGGTCTGGTGTACCAGTCACAAACCACCAAAAGAACAGAATCATCAAATGAATAAGACAGCTACCAACATCAGATGATTATTTTATTATGAACAGACCCAAACAAATAATTTTTCTGTGCCCAAGAATGGGACACAGTCATCTCTGCAGTCACATGTATAAAAATATCAGATTGACAAATTAGCCATGTGAATTGGCACCCCAGACAGATTACATACTCCAAGACTGCACCAAGCACGATATATCAAGACAAACCTTCTGGCCTAGAGAAACAACTGTGAAAGTATAACTTCTCGGACCACTGAGCAAACTAAAAAAGACTGAAGTTTGTATAAGATGTAGACAATTTTTTTTTCAAGCAAACAAACAAGAAAAAGAAATTAAATCTCAGTGTCCTTGTCATGATGAATGAGGAAGACAAACCCAGGACCTTGATGTTGCTAAGCACTCACTCTGATCAATTTTCTACCATGGTTCCAGTTGCTATGAAAATCTTCTGTTAACACTGGATACTTGGTTATTGTTCACTTGATGCCTGCTGTTGGTTTTGCTTCGATGGGATTTCACCTTCTTCTCCTTGAGCTACAGTAGCATTGTTCTTCATGACTTCTTATACTGCTTTCTCATAGCCTCAGTTTGGGTCGTTACATCCTTGGTCTGCCGACTGTTGCTGGTAGACTCAAGGTGTTGCAGGCGAAGGCATACCTCAGAGTAGTTGCTGACACAGATCACCAGTTGCATGAGGCGCTGGACGCAGTTAAAGGTCAGCGACTGATAAGAGGGAAATCATGGATGGCTCAGGCGGAGGATACGATCAGACAGGTGTGCATCTTGGAGAACATTAGGAGTGGAGTGGATCAGAGTGCCAGCGGAGCAGTCAGACTTGTGCAGAGTTATAATCACATTGAGCCGGGCGTGCATGGGGTGGCCAGCAGGGACCGCGGAAGAGGAAATCCAGCAACTAATTCAGAATAATGCACTCCCGGGTGATGTGATTATATACACAGATGGTTCAGTGTTGAGAGGCAGGAGAAGTGCCTGGGGGTTCTTAGCAAAAGCTAATGGTCGACGTTTGGTGCAGGAGAGCCTGGCATATGATACCTCAACATCTAGCTTAAGAATGGAGGTGGAGGTGGTCAGTGCAGCTTTCCGCTGGATGGAGAATATGATACACACACACATCGTGATTGTAACTGATTCAGAAAGTATGAGAAAGGTGAAGACAGGCATGCTTCGGACAGAGTAGCAGTCTTAAATTCAACAATAAAAAATAACAGACTCACAAATTATGAGAAAGGTGAAGACAGGCATGCTTTAGACAGAGTGGCAGACTTCAATTCAACAATAAAAAATAGAAAAATAGAGAGCATCTGTTGGAATTTTCCTCAGGACATGCAAGTGTGTTGGGAAATGAGCAGGCTGTCAGATTTGCTGGGTCTGCATCCTTAGTTGGTGTTTTGGTGCATGATAAGGCAGATGTAGTTGGGGCACTTTAGAATCATGTGCTTAGTGCAGATGATCTGTTAGATTATCCTGGCTTGGAGAGAATGGCTCTGACCGACAAATGGTGCTGCAGGGAGTGACAAGAGGATATGACTGACACTGAAAACTCCAAGAAAAGGCCAGACGGACACATAATCAGACTGCTAGTGGTGCCATTAGTTTCAGGACTCTTTGCTGGCTGTTGTAGATGAGGATAGAACATGCATGGAATGTCCTGAGTGATGTGAAGTCAGTTCTTGACTCAGCTCAACTTACAAGAACAGTAATGGAAGACATGGTCCCTGGAAGAAGAGGCAACGGTCGACCAAAATAACAGGCAACACAGGGAGCTGAAGATATCTTGGGCATGAAAATGCATGGAAAGGAGAGCCGGCGAAGGATGGAGAATATATCCAGCTGCTTGTGAAAGTGACACTCTGAGACCCGGCAAAGCATGGAGTATATGTCCAGGTGGTTATGAGAGTAACATTCTAAGACCTGGCAAAGGATGGAGAATATGTCCAGCTGGTTGTGAAAGTGACATTCTAAGACCGGCAAAGGATGGAGAATGTGTCCAGCTGGTTGTGAAAGTGACATTCTAAGACCTAGAAAAGGATGGAGAATGTGTCCAGCTGGTTGTTAACGTGACATTATAAGACCTGGCAAAATATGGAGAATGTGTCCAGCTGGTTGTGAAAGTGACATTCTGAGACCTGGCAAATGATGGAGAATGTGTCCAGCTGGTTGTGAGAGCGACACTCTGAGACCCAGCAAATGATGGAGAATGTGTCCAGCTGGTTGTGAGAGCGACACTCTGAGACCTAGCAAAGGATGGAGAATGTGTCCAGCTGGTTGTGAAAATGACATTCTAAGACCTGGCAAAGGATGGAGAATGTGTCCAGCTGGTTGTGAGAGCGACACTCTGAGACCCAGCAAATGATGGAGAATGTGTCCAGCTGATTGTGAGAGCGACACTCTGAGACCTAGCAAAGGATGGAGAATGTGTCCAGCTGGTTGTGAGAGCGACACTCTGAGACCTAGCGAAGGATGGAGAATGTGTCCAGCTGGTTGTGAGAGCGACACTCTGAGATCTAGCAAAGGATGGAGAATGTGTCCAGCTGGTTGTGAAAATGACATTCTAAGACCTGGCAAAGGATGGAGAATGTGTCCAGCTGGTTGTGAGAGCGACACTCTGAGACCCAGCAAAGGATGGAGAATGTGTCCAACTGGTTGTGAGAGTGACACTCTGAGACCTAGCAAAGGATGGAGAATGTGTCCAGCTGGTTGTGAGAGCGACACTCTGAGACCCAGCAAAGGATGGAGAATGTGTCCAGCTGGTTGTGAAAGTTACATTCTAAGTCTTGGCAAAGGATGGAGAATGTGTCCAGGTGGTTGTGAAAGTGACATTCCAAGACCTGGGAAAGGATGGAGATTGTGTCCAGGTGGTTGTGAGTGTGACAGTCTGAGACCCTGCAAAGGATGGGGAATGTGTCCAGCTAGTTGTGAAAGTGACATTCTAAGACCTAGCAAAGGATGGAGAATGTGTCCAGCTGGTTGTGAAAGTTAAATTCTAAGACCTGGTAAAGGATGGAGAATGTGTCCAGCTGGCTGTGAGTGTGACAGTCTGAGATCGATCCGGCAAATGGCTTGCTATATGATGATGATTGATGATGATCATATCTGTGTAAAAATCATCCTTTTAAAAAAAACGTTAGTTGCATATCCTTTAAAGGATTTTGCAGTCAGCCCTCGCATGTTTTGGCCGTTTGTCATTTCTTGGCAGGTTTACGTTCAGTAGCTTGTCATTCCATTCTGAACCACCGACACTCATACTATTTGTATGAAAATCACAGCAAAGCGGTCTGCTGCCAAATCGCCTGCAGATGTGTTTCAAATGCGGTATGCAGGATTATGAATTGCGTCTGTAACCCCCTCGCCACAAAGCTGGCATCCTTGACTTGGGGATGTAAATTACAAGTACCTCAGAAGCCAGAGTGGGTTCAGCCGATTGCAGGGATGTATTCCACTCGCAAAAATGAGTCCAGTTTACTAGACGTACTAGCACGTGTTTGGACTATGCGTCAGTTCAAAGCGAGGGAATGCCAAAAAAAGTGTAAAATAATTTATATAATATTATACAACTAACAATTGTAACTGAAAATAAATCAAACAATAATTCAAAGTGTCAGTACGGCTGTTTGTACCATGCCCAAATGCTGATGTACAATACACGCTATTTTCAAGATTTTCCCTTGGCCTGTAGAAAAAAATTGTCTGTTGATATTTGCAGTCATGATTGTACTTCTGGTCCTTGTGATGGCTAATGAGTTAGGCTTTTATTATTTAAGTATTTTTGTCCTTGTTGCTAACTAGTCATTTTAGAGATCTGTTTATTGTTTTTCCATGTTGAAATTAGTGATGAAAGCAGTATCTCAATTGTAGTTAACCATCCAGATTCTTCATCATGGGAAGATGAGTACGATGAAGGTATTCCGGATGCTTATTACAGTGGAAATGGCCAAAGCTACAACTGTGGTAAGTATCAGTTCATTCAGCACATATGTTGTCTTGATAAATGCTTGTTTACTATAGATGTTACTCCATAGCAGATACTGCCTTGGCAGCGTGGATTGTTAGACCTCCTCAAATATCACTGACTGACACAAAATGATTTCTTCAGGCACTCCAGTCTAGAAAATTGCAAGTACTACAGACACTGCAGTCTGAACTTTACAAACAATATAAGATCACCATACAGTGTATGGTGTCTCATCTTGACATGCCTGAAAAGAGAGAGCTGTTCAACTAGCTATGGAAGATGCAACAGAAGAGTGGTCTGGTATACCAGTCACAAACCACCAAAAGAACAGAATTATCAAATGAATAAGACAGCTACCAACATCAGATGATTATTTTATTATGAACAGACCCAAACAAATAATTTTTCTGTGCCCAAGAATGGGACACAGTCATCTCTGCAGTCACATGTATAAAAATATCAGATTGGCAAATTAGCCATGTGAATTGGCACCCCAGACAGATTACATACTCCAAGACTGCACCAAGCACGACATATCAAGACAAACCTGGCATAAAGAAACAACAGTGAAAGTATAACTTCTCGGACCACTGAGCGAACTAAAAAAGACTGAAGTTTGTATAAGATATAGACAATTTTTTTTCAAGCAAACAAACAAGAAAAAGAAATTAAATCTCAGTGTCCTTGTCAAGATGAATGAGGAAGACAAACCCAGGACCTTGATGTTACTAAGCACACACTCCGATCAATTTTCTACCATGGTTCCAGTTGCTATGAAAATCTTCTGTTAACACTGGATACTTGGTTATTGTTCACTTGATGCCTACTGTTGGTTTTGCTTCGATGTGATTTCACCTTCTTCTCCTTGAGCTACGGTAGCATTGTTCTTCATGACTTCTTATACTGCTTTCTCATAGCCTCAGTTTGGGTCGTTACATCCTTGGTCTGCTGACTGTTGCTGGTAGGCTCAAGGTGTTGCAGGCGAAGGCATACCTCAGAGTAGTTGCTGACACAGATCACCCGTTGCATGAGGCGCTGGACGCAGTTAAAGGTCAGCGACT
Source organism: Cepaea hortensis (assembly GCA_963921405.1). Taxonomy (NCBI): domain Eukaryota; kingdom Metazoa; phylum Mollusca; class Gastropoda; order Stylommatophora; family Helicidae; genus Cepaea; species Cepaea hortensis. Next base: position 27,660,904 of record OY992881.1, on the reverse strand, counting down.
GATAAGAGGGAAATCATGGATGGCTCAGGCGGAGGATACGATCAGACAGGTGTGCATCTTGGAGAACATTAGGCGAGTCTGGCATATGATACCACAACATCTAGCTTAAGATTGGAGGTGGAGGCGGTCAGTGCAGATTTCCGCTGGATGGAGAATATGATACACACACTTCGTGATTGTAACTGACTCAGAAAGTATGAGAAAGGTGAAGACAAGCATGCTTTAGACAGAGGGGCAGACTTCACTTCAACAATAAAAAAAATAACAGACTCACAAAGTATCATGAGAAAGGTGAAGACAGCCATACTTTGGACAGAGTGGCAGTCTTCAATTCAACAATAAAAAATAGAAAAATAGAGAGCATCCGTTGGATCCTCATGACATGCTAGTGTGTTGGGAAATGAGCAGGCTGGCAGATTTGCTGGGTCTGCATCCTTAGGTGGTGTTTTGGTGCATGATAAGGCAGATGTAGTTGTGGCACTTTAGAATCATGTGCTTAGTGCAGATGATCTGTTAGAGATATATACTCTAATATAATATTTTATATTAGAGTAATTAACAGATTATGTATTGTTGCTGAATTTGAAATTAACATTGTTTGAAATATTTGTATATTGCTTGATAATTATAGATTTTAGGATGGAATCCCAAGATTTTTCACAGGTATTGACTGGAGTTGGCGGGGCAATATCAAGGTTGGATGCAGTGTTAAGACAACAAAATGTAAACAGTGATGTTGAAAGATTTAGTGGTCAAGCAAATCAGTTTAAGAAATGGATCATTTCTATTGAGAAACATGCATATTTAATAAACGCTACAGATGGGGAGAAAAAGAATTTGGCATACAGAACAAGTACAAGTCCAGTTTCTGACCATATAAGAAGAAAATTAGAAGCAGCAGGAGGTGAAACCTGGGAAGAATTTAAAGATGATCTCGCAAGAAAATATGCTGAAATTACTGATCCACAACACGCATTCTCAGTATTGCGACAGACTAGACAAAGCAGCACAGAAAGTGTCCAGTTATACAGTGACAGGTTAATCAATTTAGCTGAAGAATCATTTTTAGGACAGAATGTACGAGCTGAAGAAGTGGAACGGATGTTAGTAGGGATTTTTGTTGATGGGATTAGGTCAGATGGATTGAAATTTAAATTATTAAGAGAGAATCCTGCAAGATTGTCACAAGCGGTAGATATCGCTATACAAGAGGAAAGCTTGAGGAGGAGGTTTAGGTTAAGAGTAGGACGAGAGTTAGGTAGTAGTTCAGAAGATAGAATTGAAGAACCTATGGAAATAGGACAGTATAGACATGGATGGAGAGGAAGACGAGGAGAAATACAGATGGTACAAAGAAACGAGAACGCATATAATCAAGATAGAAGAGGACAAGTGAGAAATACTGTAAGAAACATGGAAGGAAACACAAATAACTCGAATGTGGTTTGTTGGGGGTGTCATAAACGGGGGCACATTTTTCGCTTTTGTGGTAACAGAAGTGGCCCATCGAATACGCAAAATAGTAGAGGTGTTCAGTCGAGTATACAGAATAGAATTGCAAATGGCAGACCAGTAAATTGGAATTCTGGAGAAATACAGAGAAATTTTAGAAGGTCAGGAAATCAGGAGAATGGGCATCCCGCTTACTGAATAGGGTCGGCAGTAGGAGGGAAGATAGTAAGATCCAAAAAGGGCATCAATATATTAAAAACCCAAAGGATGAGTATAATAGAACATTTAGAAATAAAAAACAAGACGAGGTAAAACAATTGTCATTAAATATGGTAGATCCTAGCTCATGTATAGTACAGATAGGAAAATATAAAGTTAGAACATTAGTGGATTCGGGAGCACAAGTTAGCGTGATTAAAGAAGCATTTTTATATCGAATGTTAAAAAATTGTAAAATATTTAGAATTCAGGAGAATCTTCATTCGGTAACGGGACAAAAGTTAGAAGTGATAGGACAAACGATGATAAATTTGAAATTAGGAGGGATAAATGTCAGGCATATGTTTCATGTGGTTAAAGAATTAAATAGAAATATGATATTGGGACGAGATTTTTTATTGAAAAATGGGGTGAGACTTTTATTTGATTTGCATAAATTAAAATTCCAAGATGTTTACGTAGATCTAGAAGAAGATATGCATGTGTCGACACTAGTTAGAGTTAAAACGACCATGAATTTAAAACCACAGTCAGTTAATCTGATACAAGCAAGACTGAAGAGAAACCCGTATTATGTAGCAGGAAACATATTCAGAATCACGGAATTGCAAAATGAAATAATTGATGAGCCAGGTTTAGAAGTTCCGGATGGAATAATAGAATTAGATAAAAGTTTAACATTTCCAGTAATGGTTATAAATAACACAGGTAGAGAAATTAAATTATACAGAGGATGTGTAATAGCCAAGCTAGAACATAACGTTAGTGACATATTGGCAACAGATAGAGTAAATATGGCAGGTATAAGTTATTCAGAAACCTCTAGTGAAAGAATTAATAATAGATGCGGATGCAGAAGAAAAGGGAACGTAAGAATGGATGAATTGATCCATCCATATAGAAGAAATACAGCACAAATACATTCACTAGACAAAGTAACAAGAGAAAAAGAATTGTTAGCACAATTAAAAACTTCGCCAGAAAATAAGGAAGTGTTAGAAAAACTTATAAAGCAAAATCAAGATGTGTTTGCGATAAATGATTTAGAATTGGGTAAGACACAAACAGTTACGATGGAAATAGACACGGGAGATCATCCACCAATTAGTTTAAAACCATACAGAACTCCATTAAGAAATAGAGAAGTCGTAGAAAAGGCAATAGAAGATATGTTGAAAGCAGGCATAATAACAAGGTCAAAATCAGAATGGTCATCTCCGGTCGTCATAGTAGCCAAATCTGATGGTTCGAACAGGTTCTGCTGCGATTATAGGGCGTTAAATAAAATTACTAAGAATGTAGCGTACCCATTGCCGGTGATTGATGATATTTTGGGGTTACTTAATGGCTCTACATATTTCACAACGCTGGATGCAAGGGCAGGATTTTGGTGTATTCCGATGTCGAAGGACGCGCAAAAGAAAAGTGCCTTTTGTACTCATATGGGTTCTTACGAATTCTTACGTATGCCATTCGGTCTCAAAAATGCACCATCTCACTATATGTTCTTAATAAATGAAGTACTAGACGGTATGCAAAGTTTTGCCCTGGCATATATTGATGACGTATTGATTTTTACGAAAGGAGATGTAGAGAATCATTTGAAACATGTTAGACTAGTATTTGACAGATTAAGAAAGCATGAAGTTAAATTAAAGCTAAGTAAATGCCAGTTTTTAAAGACAGAAACAAAATATTTAGGTTATATAATAAATAGGGAAGGTATTAAACCAGACCAGGAAAAGATAAAGGTTATTAAAGAGTTACCTCCTCCCACTAACGTTAAGGAAGTGCGTGCTTTTATAGGAACGTGTGCGTATTATAGGCGGTTTGTACCAGCCTTTTCAAGGATAGCAATACCTATTACGAATTTAACGGGAAAATACGCTAGGTTTAAGTGGGATGATGAGTGTCAAAAAGCGTTCGAACTTTTAAAAGATAGCTTAACAGTGGTACCATTATTGACACATCCAGACTTGAATAAACAGCTAATATTATACACAGATGCTTCAGACAATGCAATAGGAGCATGTTTGGTTCAACCATATGAAGGAGAAGAATCTGGAATACCAGGGGTTAAAAATGAAAGACCAATCTATTTCTTGTCTCATAAACTCAGCAAGACTCAAAAGAAATGGCCAATTATTGAGAAAGAAGCATATGCTATACACTACGCTCTTCAAAAATTAAATTACTATTTACATAACGCCAATTTCATTATTAGAACTGACCACATGCCATTAAAGTCGATATTAGAAGCACCAATACAAAATAGGAAAATACAAACCTGGGCATTGAATTTACAAGGGTACAATGCTAGGGTTGAATATGTGTCAGGGAAACATAATACGTGCGCCGATCTTTTGTCTAGAATCCCGTACCCACAGTCATCAGGAAACACGGAAGATGAAATTGAACCAGACATAGACGATCGAAACTGGCAAGTAAATATATTAGATTCTGCCATAATAAATAGGGAAGAATTTGAGAGTTTACCATCGGATCAAGAGTCTGAACCTAGAACAGAAGACCCACATTTAGAACAGTTTGATATGAAAACAGAACAAGAATTAGATCCAAAGATAGTACAGATAAAAAGAAAACTGAAAGAAACAGGGGAAAATAGTTTTAAAAGAAAGTTTGTAGAGTTACAAGAAGACAATCAATTATATTATATCAGTGAAAAAGGTGAAGGAGTAAGAAAATATATTCCGAAACATTTAGAACAAGAAGTCTTAAAGGCATATCACGATAATAATGGTCATTTTGGACGAGATAAGTTAGTGAAGGCTATTAGCAGTAAATATTACTGGCCGAATTTATTTAAAAGCGTATATGAATATGTTGAAGCATGTGAAAAGTGTAGGTTAAGAAACATGAAGATAATCAAATGTCCTTTACAAGATACTGATATTCCTCAATTTCCAATGCAGAAAGTAAGTTTGGATATTTCAGGTCCTCATCCAAAAACATTGTCGGGAAATGTATACCTACTACATATAGTTGATTCATATAGTCTCTGGCCAGAAGTTTATCCAATTCCAGACAAGAGTGCTGATTCAGTTATAAATATGCTTTTACAAGAATTTATACCAAGGTTTGGGTGTCCACAAATAATACTTACAGATAATGGGAAAGAATTTGTAAATAAAAAGTTTGAGAAATTGCTAAAAGATTGGAATATAAAACACATTAGGACTTCATATTACAGACCAACTTCTAATGCTAAAAATGAGAGACAACACAGAACACTATACAATATTCTAGCGAAAAATGTAGAAGAACATAACACGATATGGATTGGGATCTTTATTTGGGGATAGCATTAGCGGCGATACGTACACACGAAAATGAAGGAACAGGTTTCTCACCATTTTACTTAGTACATGGAAGAGAACCAATATTGCCAATTGATAATTTATTAAAGCCTAGGAGAAAATATCTGGGGGAAGATTTTCAAGAAACAAGGTTGCAAGAGATGCATAAAGCACATGTACGTTTAAGAAATAATATAATTAAGGCTAGAGAAAGACAGAAGAAATACGCAAATAAAAATGCACACTTACAAGAGTTTAACGTAGGTGATAGAGTATATTATAAAAAACATAGAAAAAACTCTAAGTTTGATGCTCATTGGGTCCCGGGATACTATATTCTAGAAAAAAAAGGTCCAGTGTCGTATACTATTAAGAATCAAATTTCAGGGCATGTTGCACGTTCACATGTAGAACACTTAAGGCGGGATAATGAAGAAAGGAATGCAGAGAATAATAATAATAATTATTGTTCCGAAGAAATATTGTCAGGTGGACAGTTTGTCAGACAAACGGTATATCCAATACCTATAGAGAATGGAAAACAAGTAACAACAGCTGAACAAGAAGAAACGGTACCAAAAACAGTCATGACAGAGGAAAATAACATGTATGACGATTATATTAGTGAAGAGTCGGTCAGGGAAAATATCGAACCTCCATTTATGAATACTTCTTCTTCTTCTTCTTCGTTCATCCGGAGTTTTTTTTTTCGGATGTGATTGCGTTGTGCCTGTTTACAGCAGAGCTGCGTTCTTGCGCCGTTCGGCCGACACATCCGACTTCTGCGGGCATTTGTTGACCGGGTTAACCTTCCCGGGGGTTTCTTAGGACGTTTGACTCTCACTGTTGTGGTGTTATCCCCCATCCCAGCTGGTCCATATAGAACAGCCAAAGATCCTGGTCAGCCCTCAAGGGAAGGCAGGGGCAGACCATGGGCATTCCCCGCCATCCAAGGAGGCTTCCATACTTGCAGAGCCGATACATAGCGCTCTGGTACTGGGCTCACCCAAGGAATCGTCACGTCCTGCACATGGCTGCTTAGCCTCACTTCCGTATATTGGGCTTTCCGTTCACCATAGGCTGTTCTTCCGGAAACCAGAAGTATGCAGTCTGCAGATGACATCCACACAGTGAGCTTTCGATTCGGACTTTCCATGTAATGGATTTGCTATCCAAGCAATATTCCATTTCGTGCCACTAGGACACTTTTCCACCTTTTATGAAGTCCACACAGTGGGCTTTAGATACGGACTTTCCACGTAATGGATTTGCTATCCAAGCAATATTCCATTTCGTGCCACTAGGACACTTTTCCACCTTTTATGAAGCCCACACAGCGAGCTTTCGATTTGGACTTTCCACATAATGGATTTGCTATCCAAGCAATATTCCATTTCATGCCTCTGGGTCTTCATGCACCTTTAAATGTCAACCTGTATGTAGTTAAAGTAAGCTGCGGTCAACTTGAGCTTGTTGATATCTCCATAGAGCTTGTCCTCAAATGAAGCAGGTGTGGGCCAAAATATCTTTCTCTGTTCTGCATACGTTGGGCAATCCTGCAGCAAATGTTTTGCTGTCATTTTTCCAGTTCTACAATTACATTCATCGGTATCTCCTATCTTTAGTTTATTGAACAAGTGGTATTTCAGCCTGTTATGTCCTGTGCGGAGTCTGAAGATTGCTACTTGTTCTCTTCGGTCGAGTTTGTAATATGCATCATCCTTCTGATGGCCTGGATGCTCTGATTCCCATTTGGTTCTATAAGTGCTTTTTATCGACCTCTTTGCCTCATTATAGGTTATGTCTATGTCAGGCTGTGGTAGTCGTCCGCCCTCTTTTGCCAGTCTGTCAGCCTCTTCGTTTCCAGGTATACTGCAATGTGATGGGATCCACTGTATTACAACTTTTTTGGATTTCTGGCATAGACCATGGAGTGCTGCTCTTAGGTCAGTTAGTTCTGTGCTGTTATTGCTCTTCAGTATTGAGACAACTGACTTTGCATCTGTGAAGATAGCTATTTGCTTCTCTTTATTTTCCTCCATCAGGAGCATTTCTGCTGCAGTTTTCAAAGCCTCCACCTCCGCTTTGAAGTTACTTGAAAATTTTCCAGTTGCCATTGAATGTGTTTTTTTCACTCCATTTTTTAAATTTAGGAGAATTCCTCCTCCATTCTCTATTGAATTTTTGGCTGATCCATCTGTATATGCATGGGTCCAATTCCTGCTTGGGTAATGTTCTTTTATGTAGTTTAGGGTTATTTCTCTTCTTTCGGTTTCATGCTGAGTGTTCTTTTTCTCAATACCAGGAATGTTTTCTATCATCTCAGGCAGTTGCTGCTGTCTCCAAGCTGGGAACTTGTGTGCATTGTAAATGGGTTTGACTGTTGATATGTTAAGTATGGGATCTGCCCTAATCTTTCGTTTTGCAGTTTCTACAAAGTTGCTACGCTTCAGTCGTCCCTTTCCAAAACCATTAAATCTGTTGTACATAGGGTGGTCTGTCAATCTTCTAAATTTTTCTGCTTGTTGCTGGGCTCTGCTATCTCTTCTATCCTGCATTGGTTGTAAACAAGTGATCTTTTCTAATTCATTAATAGGCGTTGTCTTCAGGCTTCCAGTTATGATTCGCATTCCTTGATTTTGGACTCTACTTATTTTGTTAAAGTTTGACTTAGCTGCTGTTGCCCAAGCTGCAATGCCATATTCCAGTACTGGCCTCACCCGCCCAGTATATAACTTCTTGAGAACTTTCTCATCTGCTCCCCACGTTGTACCAGCAAGCTTTTTCATGATTGCCATTCTTTGCCTTGCTCTTGTTCGATTTTTCTCAACCTGTGTCTTCCATGTCAGGCGACGATCAAAGGTGACTCCTAGATAGTTTGGATTTTCTTCATGGCGCAATATTTTTCCATTCAATACCAGCTTAGGTTGCTGAGTTTTAGTTGAGAGGGAGAACACTGTGCATGTTGTTTTCTCCTCACTTATCTTCACTAGCCATGATTTTGACCAGTCCTCTAGCGCTAATAGGGCTTGCTGTATTCTGCTGTTAGCTGTACTAATATATTCTTCAGATGTCCATATGGCTAGGTCATCTGCAAAGGATGATGTGTGTACTCTGGCTGGAAAATTTTCCGTGATGTCGTTTATATATGCTAGGAATAATGTTGGTGAAAGAACTCCTCCTTGGGGGACACCTTGCTCCAACAGCATCATTTTGCTGGTTTGTCCTTGTACTTTTGTCCTGGCAGTTCTGTTCTCAAGGTAGTGGCTGATCCATTTGTACATTTTCCCGCAAACATGCATTTTTTGCAGTTTTACTTTCAGTCCTTCCTTCCATACTTTATCAAATGCTTTTTCTAAATCTATCCAGACTGCTAGTGTGTGCTTTTTCTCTTGGAAGGCATCCTCTATTTCCTGAGCTATATAGGTTATTTGATCTTCAGTGGATCTGTACTTTCTGAATCCTGCTTGGTGTGGTGTTAAGAGTTTGTTTTCTTCCAGATGCCATGTTAGCCTGCCATTGATAATGCGTTCCATTAATTTTCCTACACAGCTAAGTAGACTGATAGGTCGATAGCCATTTGGTTCTTCCAGGTCTTTCCCTTTCTTTGGGACTGGTATTAGTATAGCTTCCTTCCATGCCTGTGGGACTATTCCTCTCTTCCAGCTGTTATTTAGGACTGCTAGTAGTTTCTTCTTTGCCTTGGTGCCTAGTCCTATTAGCATTTCATTTGTGATTCCATCCTTTCCTGGTGATTTCTTCTTTTTTAGGGTATTCATTGCCTGTTCCATTTCTTCCATTGTTAGATTTGCCATCATATATTCTGCTGCTGTCTCTGTATTTCTATGATGTATCTGTTTGTCTTTGATTGCTTTCTTCTGTTCGGTTGTAATATCCATGTGGTTTGCATTTGCATAGTGTTCCATTAGTGCATTTGCAGCCTTTTTTCCTGTAAGCAAGGCATTTCCTTGTTTAATTGTTATTTGTTTGTTTCTAGGTCCTTCATTGTTCATGGCTTTCACTAGTTTCCATAGTTTGTTTCCATCCCTGTCAAAATTCAGGTTTTCTGTTTTTTCCCTCCAACAATCTCTTGTTGTTTGATTTACTGTTCTTTTATATTTTGCTGAGATGGCTTTGAGAGAGATGTTCGCTTCAATTGTTTGTTCTCTCTCTGCTGTCTTCCTGGCATCTTCAACTTTGTCCTCCAAACTTTGTAGTTCTTCAGTCCAGTATGGTTTGTAATTTTTCCTCGCTCCTCTAGGAATGGACTCAGTGGCTGCCTGTATTATCGCTCTGTTTAGACTTTCCACCATTTGCTTTATGTTGCCATATCGTGTATTTATGTTTTCACAATATTTGTCTGTTAGTATGGCAAATCTGTCCCAATCTGCTCGTTTGTAATTCCAGCGGGGCAAGGGCTTTTGCTCCTGTGGAACATACTCCATATTCATTTCAAGCTTGATTGGTCTGTGGTCACTACCTGCTAATTGGTCCAGCACATGGCGATCGATTTTGTGGAGGATGTCTCCTGTGCAGAAAGCTAAGTCTGGAGTAGAAGTGGTAAGCCATCTTCTGGAGTAGAAGCTCGGTGTGTCATCCGCTTTGTTGAGTAGATGGAGATTTGAGTCTATTTCCCAGTCCTCCAATTCATCTCCTCTTTTGTCAGTATCTGGGTATCCCCATCTTTCTGAACGGCTATTAAAGTCTCCGACAATAATGCAGTTTGTGTCAGTTATTTTCATGTTTGAGAGTGTAAGGTCCTTATCTGCTGGGCTATACAGATTGTAGATTCTTATTTTCACGTCCTTTATCATTATATCAACACCTATAATTTCCGTTTGGTTGTCAGAGATCACAGATACTTCGCTGCAAGGTATTGTATTTCGTGTAAGTATTAGAACTCCTCCTTTGTGTCCTTCGCGGTCGAAACGTGTGGCCTGATATCCTCTGACTGAGAATTTGTGATTGGCGTAGAGGTGTGTCTCTTGAATGCATGCCACATCTATTCTATCTTTATGAAGACGCTGTGTTAGGGAGTCTTTCTTCTTGTAAACTCCTTCGGCATTCCACTGTAGTATGTTGAGTGTCCGGGGTATTTGGTCAATAGCTCTTAACCTACTCCTCTGTGCCTTGACTCCACAGCACAGGGGAAGGTGACCACCAGTAGTCATGGGTGGACCCCCTCGAGGCAGGGGACCCGGCACTATCGCCGCCTGATGGGACTTCACGGGATTAGCACCATATCGATTAATTTTGATTTGTGACATCATGAATTAAGTTACGTTGCACTGCTTTGTCAAGCCTGTGGCTCAGTACATCCGATTTCGACAAGCATTTATTCGGGATGCTTTCCCTAGCCTTTGACTGTCCCCAGTCTACCTACAAGGCAGCAGGTTTTACGTTGCACTGCTTTGTCAAGCCTGTGGCTCAGTACATCCGATTTCGACAAGCATTTATTCGGGATGCTTTCCCTAGCCTTTGACTGTCCCCAGTCTACCTACAAGGCAGCAGGTTTTACGTTGCACTGCTTTGTCAAGCCTGTGGCTCAGTACATCCGATTTCGACAAGCATTTATTCGGGATGCTTTCCCTAGCCTTTGACTGTCCCCAGTCTACCTACAAGGCAGCAGGTTTGTGTGTCTCTTCGTCTGGTCCCTCTCCCTTGACCTGTCCGACATGGGTGGCCCTACCAGTAGCTGTGCTACCGTCGGCATAGCTCTTGGGGTCATTGGGACGCACAAGCCCCTCTACCTCGTCACGGTGGACACACAGCAGAGGGGCATTTATGAATACAAGACAGGCAGTAAAAAGAAAGTTGGATAGACAGAAAGAAAAAGAAATTAAGAGGCAAAGGAAACTTAGAGTGAGTTCTTCAAGTGGTGAAGATATGCCAGTATTTGAAAATTTGTTGAGACGGCAAGACAGGAAAATTAGATTGGATTTAGAAAAGAAGAAATTAGCGGTTGCTAGTAATGGATATACAGACGGGGAAGAAGAAATGGATGAAAAGTCAGAAACTGATGAAGAAGCTGATATGAAAGAAGATAGCTCTCCTCGGGAGGATAGCGACATTGATGTAGATATTGCAATTATAGAAAAAAATTTGAAGTTATTAAGAAAATGGAGAAGAGATAGATAAATAGCTTGGTAGAATATTCTGCAGATGGCAGATAGAAGAAGAAGTTGGACACGATATTTTTGTGTTTACAAAGAAGGTACTTGGTGGAGTTTTTTCTAAAACGGAAAATTATTATTGGGTACTCATAATATGGTCTTGAAATTCATAATGTATGTGTAAATTGATTAATGTGTGGGGATAAATATGATGAGGGGATTGATATGGTTTGCTCAATTGTTGGGACTACAATTGTGTTTTATGAAATGTGAAAAATAAGTTAACTTAGATGGTTATTTTTACAATGTTTTGGTTTTATTGAGTGTGTTTAAAATGATTATTACTTTGAAGTTCAGTTAGAAGATGAATTAAAGTGGTGGTTAGTGAAGTGACTCAATATGTAGTAATGGAGGGGTATGTTGTTATTACATGTGGGGTATGCAATGTATATACAAGGTTTATAATAGGAGCTGGGTTGAACAGCGTTTAATGGGAGAATATGGGGGGAATGCCAGGTTGAGTTTTGGCATTTAAATAACTGGATATTGGAAGAAGAAGACTGTACTTAACAGTATAATAATAGTTAGGAGGTTTTTTTTGTTGAAGGAATGGTAAACGGGAAATTGATGACCTGAATAGTACAAAGGCTGGCAGTTTTGGATTGACATATTTTTTTTTGATAATAACAATTATTATTGACGGAAACTGAAGATAAATTTGGAAACTTTATTTTTTGATAAAGTTTTGAGAATGTATGGGAAGAGAAAGGTGATTACTTCTTACTTTTTCCTTACTTTTTCTTTCTTATTTTTTTTGGTGCGCACCAACCCAAATCTAATCTAACTATGTTTTTTCTGTCTATCCTAGAATACTGAGAGTGTGAGAATGTGAATAAAGGGGAAATAAAGGATAAGGGAATATCTTCAGTTTTGTCAATCATAATTTGGATGGACATTTTAAAGTAAAAGCGGTTCGCTTATGGAGACTTTTGTATTGTGGGGAATTTTATGGAGAGTTTTGTAGAAAGTTTTCTAGAGAACTTTATAACGAGTTCTGTAGAGAGTTTCGATATTATGGTCTCTAGTTAGCAATTGGCTATGAGGAGATAGGAGAATTGAGTTAGGAAATATATAGAATTGTTGTTATTGTAGAATAGAGATGTAAAGTTAACTAATTAAAAGTTGGGGTTGAGATTTTTTCAAGGAAAAATTCTCTTTGAAGAAGGGGAGGCATTGTAACAGTGAGGGAATTAGGTTAGGAGTAAAGAGTTAAGGAATGCTGCGCATTCCTTGACTAGGGGGAAAACCATAGTGAACGTGTGTGCACGAATGAAGAAGGGTATCTAGGAAAACACACACGTCACTTGGGGCCAGCGAGAAGACATGTCAACACCGGGCAGGGAGTCTACCATCATGTGTGCTGTAGTATAACTATTCGGCCAATAAACTATGTTTATAACAACGCGGAGCTGGTTGTGAAAGTGACATTCTAAGACCTGGCAAATGATGGAGAATATGTCCAGCTGGTTGTGAGAGTAACACTCTGATGCCATATTGCTGCTGACAGGGTTGTTCCATAATTATGAACTTGCAAACATCCAACAAAAAGTATTCTCGGCTCGCGCTAATAACTTCAACAGCAATGTGAACAAAATGAAGAAGATAGGATTTTCCGACGTTAGTCAATCAAAAACTGCCGTTTAATATTTCTGTAGCATACAAGGATTTAACGTGTCCAGTAATTATTATTAGCACCCACTGGGCCTGTTATACCAGGTCTGCAGTAAGTCTTATTTACAGCTGATAACAATTCTAAAGAATCACCAACCTTGTTGTTGCAACTGTTTATCTGTTTGGCTAGATAGGCTATATGTCCTCTAATATCATTTCTCTCTCTCCATCGGTTATGTCTCTTGCCGTTCTGGAAAATACCGCTATTTCCTTTCGCCATTGGTTCATTTATTCGTGGCGATATTCTGCATCCTGTTGCTAACTCTCTTTCTCGTCAGTCAGTAATATTCCGCCACTGATTTAATGCCAAGTAACTATCAGTCTAGTTCATTTTAGTGTCATCCAAAATTGCACTGCCTTCTAGTATTCATGTCCCCATAAGTCTGCCGTTGTTGGGCTAATCGCTCTGTGACGTTTTCATGTTTCCAATGCGTCTCTTAGTTTCTTATCGTATTTGGCGTCAAGGCTTTTCTCTAATTTATATGACGTCGGTCTTGTTTGCACTCACTATATGGCAGTATGCCACCCTCCCCTTTAAAATGATGAAATAATTTTCTGAATCGCGATTAATGAACCTGACATATAGCAGTGCAGACATGATGAGTCATATCTATGCTTGTAAGATGTTATGGCCCCCTATCAATCACACACAAAATTTAAAAAATATTATACGACGGGCACGCACCCCTGTCTACAATCCTGCGGTAGACATCATGTAGACAACCCATGGGGAGGCTGTACTAACTATAACAAATTAGTCCCTCATTTGTCAAATCTGCCAAGCGTCCAAACTCTAGCTAAAATAACTGGAGTAAGGGGACGTGTGTGATTCACAGGCACCAAGTCATCAATACTAGTGAATACTCTATAAATGTCACTGAATTATTCATCTACTGCTAGATCCATATTGCATATATATATATAGGTGCGGTGTTCTGCCTTCGTTGTAAATGTAATGGTATTCTGCCTTAGTTGTATACTAGTGCAATCTCATGACTGTCCATCTTTCTAGACTTATTTAGCATCGACATGTTGACCATCAATAAATTGGTTTGTAAGCAATGTAATGGTACTTATTCTCTATCTATGGCGTAATCTTAAAGTGGCGTAACCTTCCAGGCATTGTATGTTGATAGCGATCAAGATTATAAGCTAATTATCAGCAATATTAATTAATCAATTATAATAACTCAAAACGTAAACACTTAATTATACTAAACTGAAATCCTATGAACAATCTAATTAATCTAATCCACAGTTCTATATCGCAATCTATAGTCCATGTTATTGCTCATGATTAAATTAAAGTTGTCACCTTTCTATCACTCGCCAGTGTCAATAGAGTTATATATATAATCACTATTTGTAATTTTAGAAAACACATGTTCTAAACAGAATAATAATGTCATCAAACCATATACGAACGCAATCCTTTCGAATGAGTAACATGCTTGTAAGTTCGTTGACCATAAAGAACCAAATCGCACCATCTGAGTATCTGACGTATGCGGAAAAATAACAGCTTCATCATGCCGTCAATCATGTCATATCATGTCTCTGGCAAAGAACGAAAAATAACAACATATGTATACAACCGAATAATACTATGACAAATTTAGTAATTTGTTGTTTGTTGTGGAATTTGCCATCTAATCAGGTGTATTTGCAATACAAATCAATCAGCCTAAATACTAATATATAACTGAACGTAGACAACTATTAATAAAACAAAACTGCTGTGTAGAAGATCTAGAGTCGACTAAGAAGATCGGCTAAATTGTTGTCCTGGAATGTGACAGATATCAAATTCATAGTCTTGTAAGAGGAGTGAAATCCTTAAGAATATGTAAGGAAGTAGACCAGAATTATAAATAGAATATTCGGATTCAACAAGAATGTTCTACCGAGTACATATCTATAGAATGTATCAACTCTCTTTATTATTGATATAGTTAGTTAGTTAGTTATCAGTTGGGGTATCTTCGTTGCACTCCGGACATGTCCATAGGTGCTCAGATCCTCCCCCCAGCATATGCATCAGCGTCCGGTGGCTAATAGTGCCAGTTCTGTGTTGGTTGACGAGGCGCTTTGTTTTCCCAATGTACCTCTCGCGTCTGGCTGTGCCGATTCTTACTCCCAGGTCTTTCATCCTGGAAAGCGATGTGGAATCACTGGCGTCAAAGTCCTCTGTTCTCGCCATATCTTTAAGGGCGTTAATAACATCGGCACGATCCATGGGCTGGCCATCTACAGGGGGTGCAGAGCCAGCCAATTTATCAGCTCGTTCATTTCCCTCGACTCCCGCATGTCCCGGGACGAAGATGAAGGTGACTTTGCGGACAACAGACTTCCGCAGCGACTCAGTCCACTGTCTACGTACAGATCCAGCTTCGACCTTCTGAATCATGCTCATTGAATCACTTAGTACACACACGTTGGTATAATGCTGTGATTCCAGCCATATGAAAGCCTGTGTAACTGCCATCACCTCCATCGTCATGCTGCTCGTGGTCATAGAGTGGGCACCACTGGATTCTTGAACGGTTCGGCCCGCTGAACGGGCTGTAAATGTTTGTTAAAAATTATTGATATAGTTAACAACAAGTGTCTGAAGAATAGAGAACTGGAAGTACTTTACCAAGATGAACTGTGAAAGCATGACTGAGATAGTGTGAACAATTCTGGAAAAGTTTGTTTTCATATCAGCGAAATTTGGAACAACTTATTTTGTAAGATCCTAATGTGACTGTAGTGAAAAATGTGCTGATAAAATTAATTACTACTTTCATTCTTTCTTTCACTCATTCTATTTTTCTTTACTCCTTTTTTCTTCCTTTCAAACTTATGGTGTCTCTTTTCTGTATGTATGCCAATATCTGTACCTTTTAACTTTGTTGACTTGAACAATGTTATAGTTTTCACTCGTGTGTATACTGTGTAATGCATACGCTGTAATGAGGTATGTTTGACAAATCTGCACCAGAAATAAGCCAAGTAAATCGAGTAAGCACAGATAAGTGTAATTTGTTTATTGTAATATTCTTTGCATTCATTTAACCATTCTATAAACATTTTTCTGGCTTGTGTGTACCTGTTAGTGACACATTTCTTGACTCCTGTGTGCGTGTTTATGATATGCATTTTGATTCGTGTGAATTCGTTTGCAATATGTTTCATGACTTGTGCATAAGTATTTGTAATGGCACAAATAACATATATCTTCGTTTGTGAGTAAATGTTCGCAATGATGCATTCAACCTGGGATAGGGTTAATTTAACTAAAGTCATGATATGGGCAATAATTATGGTTACAATATCCCACTGACACTGTTTAGTGGATCTTATCTGTTGTTTGTTACTATTGTGTGTAACCCTTGTTCTCTTTTTGTGATGTTTTTGAATTATGTCATTTGTCGACATTTGAGGTTGCCTGGTAGTTTGCTTTTGTTTTTCACTTATACTCACAGAAATAATCTTATTTAATGGAGAATTCACTTTCCTGTGTTTGAATTTGTTCACCTTGTGAGTATTATGTTGTACACATTTTTGTACTGTTGTGTTGTCTCTCGTGTTACACCGTGTTTGTTAACAGTTGATGTAACCTGTTTAAATCGCATATTTTTTTCTTGTGTCATGTGAATTTGGGTTCTTGTGAGTGCCTTGTTAGGTTTGTGTTCAATGGTCACTCCTTGAACGTAATCTTTGACATTTGGGATATTACCATTTATCAACCCAGCACACGGGTTTGGTAATACTGCTGCACATATTTTACCTTCATAGTATGGGCATTTTATCATGACCCATGCGGTCTTGTATGTTTCTATGGTACCCCTAAATGTTCTGCAATAAATGTTATCATGTGTGAAGTCTTTTTTGTTTACTAGTTTG
Source organism: Cepaea hortensis (assembly GCA_963921405.1). Taxonomy (NCBI): domain Eukaryota; kingdom Metazoa; phylum Mollusca; class Gastropoda; order Stylommatophora; family Helicidae; genus Cepaea; species Cepaea hortensis. Next base: position 27,644,184 of record OY992881.1, on the reverse strand, counting down.
TGACTAACTCCCGCAATAACAGATCCTGTGTCTCTAAAACAGGTTGTTGGTGAACCATTAACCCACGCTTGGTGGATCATAAGAGTACCTTTATGGGTGCATACTGTATTAGCTTCATGTATATGTCTCTTGTGGTCTGATGTGATATTATTATCATCATCATCATCATCATCATCATGACCTTCCTTACTTGTTGTATTATTGTATGTCTGAATAATAGCTGCATGTGTGTCCTATATGTCATCAGAATCACTACTGGAGAACACATAAGCAGTACTCACTTCTTTCCAAGTATTTCTCATCGCACACGACTTACTGGTATGCCCGTAAGCCCGACAAGAAAAACATTTATCACTCCTCTTGTAGGAGTCACACTTACTTCTTTTCTTTGCCGTGATGTCTCTCAAGTATGCAGCATACCCAGGATGTTGATCACACATTTCCAAAGACCCGTGTGACAGTTTACAATGTTGACATCGTGTGAAGTGACCCTTTCTAGGTCTGTCGGAATCTCTATTTGAGTTCTGATCTGGACCTCTGTTTCTATTTGAAAATTTCTTAAACTTACCATTACCTTTGTGATTCTGGATTCTGGCGCTAGTCCCTATCACAAGTTCTGGTTGTGCGCATTCAACCATTTATTTACGTGAGTATTACTTCGTGTCGGCCACCACAGGCGATACAACAAATACCACACAGAGTAGCAGCAGCATGCTTTGTGATTAATGAACAACAATAAGACGCCATTACACATCAAATACCAACTCCAACAGTTAATAGTGATAACGGTTGGCAAGCTATACAAATAAATCAAAACCTGTCAACACAGGATAAAGATAAACTTATGTGAGCGATACAAGAATTTAGTACAATTTTTTCTGATAAGCCGGGACAGACATCGCTTATAAAACACAAAATCACATTACTTTCTGATATTCCTGTAAAAGTGAAACCATATCCTATTCTGATACATTATCTAGAGAAAGTTACAGCTAAAATATCTTAACTAGATCAAAGTGGTATCATTAGAAAGTCAATTTCAAATTAATGTTCTCCTGCAGCAATATGGCATCTGAGACCCGGCGAAAAATGGAGAATATGTCCAGCTGGTTGTGAGAGTGACATTCTAAGACCAGGCAAAGGATGGATAATGTGTCCAGCTGGTTGTGAAAGTGACATTCTAAGACCTGGCAAAGGATGGAGAATATGTCCAGCTGGTTGTGAAAGTGACATTCTAAGATCTGGCAAAGGATGGAGAATATGTCCAGCTGGTTGTGAAAGTGACATTCTAAGATCTGGCAAAGGATGGAGAATATGTCCAGCTGGTTGTGAAAGTGACATTCTAAGTCCTGGCAAAGGATGGACTATGTGTCCAGCTGTTTTTGAAAGTGACATTCTAAGACCTGACAAAGGATGGAGAATGTGTCCAGCTGGTTGTGAGAGTAACACTCTGAGACCCGGCAAAGGATGGAGAATATGTCCAACTGGTTGTGAGAGTGACACTCTGAGACCCTGCAAAGGATGGAGAATGTGTCCAGCTGGTTGTGAAAATGACATTCTAAGACCTGGCAAAGGATGGAGAATGTGTCCAGCTGGTTGTGAATGTGACAGTCTGAGATCCGGCAAATGGCTTGCTATATGATGATGATCACATCTGTGTAAAATTCATCCTTTAAAAAAAAAACGTTAGTTGCATATCCTTTAAAGGATGTTGCAGTCAACCCTTGCATGTTTTGGCTGTTTGTGATTTCTTGGCAGGTTTACGTTCAGTAGCTTGCCATTCCATTCTGAACCACAGACACTGATACTATTTGTATGAAAACCACCGCAAAGGGATCTGCTGCCAAATCGCCTGCAGATGTGTTTTGAATGCGGTATGCAGGATTATGAATTGCGTCTGTAACCCCCTCGCTACAAAGCTGGCATCCTTGACTTGGGGATGTAAATTACAAGCACCTCAGAAGCCAGAGTGGGGTCAGCCAATGGCCAGGGATGTATTTGGGAAATACCACTCGCAAACATGAGTCCAGTTTACTAGACGTACTAGCACGTGTATGGACTATGTGTGACTTCAAAGCAAGTGAATGCCGCCCCCCCCCCCCCCCCCCCCCAAAAAAAATATGTGTAAAATAATTTATATAATATTAAACAACTAAAAATTGTAACTGAACATAAATCAAACAATAATTCAAAGTGTTAGTACGGCTGTTTGTACCATACCCAAATGCTGATGTACAATAAATGCTATTTTCAAGATTTTCTCTTGGCCTGTAGAAAAAAAATTGTCTGTTGATATTTGCAGTCATGATTGTACTACTGGGACTTATGATGGCTAATGAGTTAGGCTTTTATTATTTAAGTATTTTTGTCCTTGTTGCTAAATAGTCATTTTAGAGATCTGTTTATTGTTTTCCCATGTTGCAGCAGCAGCAACTTCACCGCAGGCGGATATAATATCACGTTTCATTCAAATTAGTGGTGAAAACAGTATCTCAATTGTTAACCACCCAGATTCTTTGTCATGGGAAAATGAGTACGATGAAGGTATTCCGGATGCTTATTACAGTGGATATGGCCAATGCTACATCTGTGGTAAGTATCAATTCATTCACCACATATGTTGTCTTGATAAATACTTGTTTACTATAGATGTTACTCCCAGTGTTGCCATCTTCCTTTGTTGAAAAAGCACCAAAATCGACCCAAAAAAGCACTAAAAAGCACCAAAATTTTTTAGGAAGCACCAAAAAAAGCACCAACTGTTTTTGTTACAAATTTAACAAGGTAGCACAGTATAATTTATTATTATCACTTCATATTACAATGAAGTTTATTCCAGATCCGCCAAATCCCAATCAGAACTACTTTCGAGCCAAAAAAGCACCAAATTGCAATACTATTTTTGGGGAAAATCACTAAAACAAGCCCTGGCGGTATTCATTCAAAATGTTATAAAGTAGCACATTATAATTTATTATTATCACTGAATATTAGAATGAAGTTTATTCCAGATCTGCCAAATCCCAGTCAAACAACAACTCTTCAGTTTCTGTAGCTATTTCCTGTTGTGTTTGCTCCTGTGATGATGAGGAGGATGATTGAAAGAAACATGTATATGCCTCCTATGATCCAATTTGTCGCATGACAGCATTTGCCATATCTTTTCATTCCATATCTAATAGTCAAAACAGCTGTCAAACTCTTTATGCTAAGTCTGTTCCGCAATTTTGATTTTATAACTCCCATCTGACTGAAAATACGCTCCACGTCCGCATTAGAATGAGGTAAAATGAGCAGAGTTAAAGCTAAATCTGTAAGATCTTGGAAAGGATTTTCACCGGTGGCATCCCTGTATGAGACTATTTCTGCCCACAGTCCAAGTGTGTCAGAGGTCTGTGTCCACTGCATATGATGAAGTTTTCTCCACTGGAAATCGATGAGGGTGAGAGTAACTGCATCTTCTACAAACATTTTAGCAAGATCCAATATACAGGGCTTCATTGGCTGTAGACATTCACTTCCACTAAGACATGACATGGACTGCAACACTCGAACGTTATCGGGTGTACGTAAACGCAGCTGTGTCAATAGCTCTATTAAAAACTGGATGCACCTTCCACGAATTTCTTTCTCATCGGGAAATTTGTAGTCTGCTATTTCTTTCTCAAACTCATAACCTAGATTGGGATTAGGATCTAAATCTTGAATAGCATCACTTTCTGTTATTTTTTCCCCAGGAATATCAATCTTTGAACTGATGGAATCAATGAGCTGGACAAGATCGCTGTGTAGTTTTGTTGGATCCTGTATATCTGCTTCGAATTTCTTATTCACACTTTGAACTTCTCCGAGAATATGCTTGAGAAATATGAGATACACATAGTTTTTCATGTCGCTAAACATAGAATGTAGAATTTCTGCTGTATAACAGCGCTCGTTGAGTCTTGCTACATCAAAATGAGTTCTGAGCTCGACCGACTGCTGCAATATTCTGACAATGGCAGATAGAATGGACATCCATCGTGTCTGGCTTAATTGAACAATCTTTAGCGGATGTTGTCCATCATTTATTGAAGCAAAAAGCTCCCTGTACTTTGCTTGACGAAGACTTGAGTGAGATAACCAGTTATATGTTTCTCTAACCATGAACTCTATGTTCCTGGGAAGACAACTGCATCCTGTGACACTGCCAGCTGAAGGGAATGACATACACACCTAATTAGTACCAGTTGAGGAACTTCAGATTTTAATTTTGTATATACTCCATTGTTTACACCTGTCATGACAGACGCATTGTCAGTGCCGAGTGCAACTAGTCTTTGCAACTCAAGTCCATTCTTGTTTAAACAATCTTTTAACGCATTGCATATTGCCTGTGCGTTGCAGTCACTCAGTTCAACTAAATCTAAGTAAGTATCCACAAACTGCTTTCTTGTCTCTGAATAGTACCTAATAGCTACTCCAAGTAGCTTAGTTTCAGAAATGTCATTGCTCTCATCAATCAATAAGCTGTATTTACTTTTGCCAATATCAGCTGTCAAGTCTGTTGTGAAATATGGTGCAAGTACATTTGAAATAACTGCTCTGCACTTAGTTCTCCTAAGCTTAAAGTTCTTGCAACCTTTGCTGTCACCAAAGTGTACCTTACAGAATTCACTTAAATGGTCAACAATGCGAAGCGAACAATGGCCAGCTATGAACAAACTCATGCATCCTTTTGTTTCTTTGACATCATCTTTCAGTTTGTCAAATGCAATTGTTGTTTGCCTTTGTGTACTGAATGGTTGTTCGGCTTTCTGATGTTTCGTTGTATTCTTGTGCCTCTCAATATCATTTAACCTGGCTGTAATTGAACATTTGCACTTAAAAGTCGACAGGGTCGACTTCATTGCTCCGGGCTTTATCCCATATGGCTCGGTCTCTTTCCGCAGGACGGAAAGCGTCGCACAAAGCACGAACTCCATAGCTTTTAGCGACGACCCACAGGAGTCTCCGAAACATTTAACTCGTAAACCGAAGGGTGCGGCCCGGAATCGAACCCACAACCTTCGGAGCACGACTTAGTATTATCCCCTTCTACTTAACAACCATTTTTGAAATCTCGTGTCACTGAGCCACTGTTCTCTGAAATGTTGACAATATTTGTTGCTCATGGTGAAACACAAATAAGCTTAAATGAAAGGATCATGTAGACACCACAAAATTATGAACTCGATTACAAGCTAATATATTGTCATTTGGACTTGTCTGCAAAATGGCGTTCGCTTTCAGCTAAATCGTATTAAAGGGAGTTAAATTAGTTGAATATTGTGCGGTAACGTACTAAGACTGTTTTACTCTCTCGCTTCAGTTCAAATTCGGCTTTTTAGTGTTCCCAAAATGAATTTTAAAGTAATTTTTACCCACCCCCAAAAAAGCACCAAAAAGCACCAAAAAAAAATTGTGAAGCACTAAATTTACGTGGCCGCGCTAAAAGGAAAGTTTTCGCACTAACTGACTTGAAAAAGCACTAAATTTAGCGTGAATAGTACTAGAATGGCAACACTGATTACTCCATAGCAGATACTGCCTTAGCAGAGTGGATTGTTAGACCTCAAATATCACTGATTGACACAAAATGATTGCTTCAGGCACTCCAGTCTAGAAAATTGCAAGTACTACAGACACTGCAGTCTGAACTTTACAAACAATATAAGATCACTATATAGTGTATTGTGTCTCATCTTGACATGCCTGAAAAGAGATAGCTGTTCAACTAGCTATGGAAGATGCAACAGAATAATGGTCTGGTGTACCAGTCACAAACCACCAAAAGAACAGAATTATCAAATGAATAAGACAGCTGCTAACATCAGCTGTAGATGATTATTTTATTATGAACAGACCCAAACAAATAATTTTTCTGTGCCCAAGAATGGGACACAGTCATCTCTGCAGTCACATGTATAAAAATATCAGATTGGCAAATTAGCCATGTGAATTGGCACCCCAGTCAGATTACATACTCCAAGACTGCACCAAGCACGACATATCAAGACAAACCTGGCATAAAGAAACAACAGTGAAAGTATAACTTCTCGGACCACTGAGCGAACTAAAAAAGACTGACGTTTGTATAAGATATAGACAATTTTTTTTCAAGCAAACAAACAAGAAAAAGAAATTAAATCTCAGTGTCGTTGTCATGATGAATGAGGAAGACAAACCCAGGACCTTGATGTTGCTAAGCACTCACTCCGATCAATTTTCTACCATGGTTCCAGTTGCTATGAAAATCTTCTGTTAACACTGGATACTTGGTTATTGTTCACTTGATGCCTGCTGTTGGTTTTGCTTCGATGTGATTTCACCTTCTTCTCCTTGAGCTACAGTAGCATTGTTCTTCATGACTTCTTATACTGCTTTCTCATAGCCTCAGTTTGGGTCGTTACATCCTTGGTCTGCCGACTGTTGCTGGTAGGCTCAAGGTGTTGCAGGCGAAGGCATACCTCAGAGTAGCCACAGACACAGATCACCCGTTGCATGAGGCGCCGGACACAGTTAAAGGTCAGCGACTGATAAGAGGGAAATCATGAATAGCTCAGGTGGAGGATACGATCAGACAGGTGTGCATCTTGGAGAACATTAGGCGAGGAGAGGAGTGGATCAGAGTGCGAGCGGAGCAGTCAGACTTGTGCAGAGTTATAATCACATTGAGCCAGGAGTGCAGGGGGTGGCCAGCAGGGGCCACGGAAGTGGAAATCCAGCAACTAATTCAGAATAATGCACGCCTGGGTGATGTGATTATATACACAGATGGTTCAGTGTTAAGAGGCAGGAGAAGTGCCTGGGGGTTCTTAGCAAAAGCTAATGGTCGACATTTGGTGCAGGAGAGCCTGGCATATGATACCACAACATCTAGCTTAAGAATGGAGGTGGAGGCGGTCAGTGCAGCTTTCCGCTGGATGGAGAATATGATACACACACACATCGTGATTGTAACTGACTCAGAAAGCATGCTGACTAGGGTGAGGACAGGCAAGCTTCGTGCAGAGTGGCTTGCTTTGCTTCAGAAGTCACGGGTGACAAGCATCATCTGGATCTTTTCTCCTGGGTATGCTGATGTTCTGGGGAATGAACAGGCGGACAGATTGGCTGGCTCTGCATAACTTGGTGGAGTATTGATACATAAGGCAGACATGGTTGCGGCCTTGTGGGAGCACGTGTACACCTCGGAGGAGCAAATGGATCACCATGGTCTGGGAAGAATGCGACAGCGAGGAATGACGAAGGGATCTGGCCGACGATCGACGCTCAGAGGAAAGGTGACACAGACATATAATCAGATTGCTACTGGTACTATTGGTGTTGGAACTCTTTGCTGGCTGCTGAGGATGGGGACGGAGCGCTTATGGGAATGCTCCGAATGCTGTGATGTCGGTTCCAAAATCAATCAATCCATCCATCAATCCTTCCCTTAAGGACCTCGGTAACCTTCTGGAGGTTATATTTACTTATAATGTGTATATATATTATTCAGTATAGAAATCGGCCTGTTTAATTTACACAATACAGTTTAAAACACCTTTTCTTCCACAGGTTTGAGAAGCCACTTGTCAAATGAATGTCCTTATCTGTCTACAGATAATGACGGCACAGAATGAAAAAATATTCATGTTTTAATCTTAATTTGACATTAGGCTTTTATGGAACTAACTAGGCATATTAAGATTTCTTGTAAAAGGAAATGTTATAATAATGAATGAACTTTATTGGAACATCACTCGGCACATTATTCAATTACCATATACTTCAAATGTTGGCAAACATGTTTAATAATTAGTCATAACAGTAAAGAATTGGTGAATGAATAACCAAAATGGAACGAAGTTTCATCACAATAATCAAGTAGTAATTAATTTACAATTATATATGTAGACAAATTGTCTCTATGTAATTGCTTTCTTAGGCAAACTTTGCTTTTTTTTTTTTTTTTTTTTAAACAAAGTTATAATTTGAATGGCTACATATGCAAATAAGTAATGAACACATTTTATAGAAACAGATTGGAATTGTTCTGATAATATATTTGCACAAGCCTAAAACAAAAATGGCAAATGCATGGTCAGATGAGGGGTTGATGCCTACTCTTGCTGGTCGCAATGAGAAGGGGAGACTGGCCATCTCTTCCTCCATGTATTCAGGCCTACAAAAGGTGAAGGTCCTGACATTTCACAGAACCATGGCAGTTTTTTTTTTTTTTTTTTTTAAATATAAAATTAAGCTTACCTAATTACTCAGTGCTGTGGTTAGTACATTAAAGTAATGGTACAATGGTTAGTAATTAACCTAGGGGTGCTGAGTGGTCTCGAGCTATGGTGTCTGCCTCGAGTGCTGGAGGTCCCAGGTTCAAGCCCCGGTGAGGGTCGGGATTTTTTCACATGGACTTCTAGTAACAAAATTTCCCCTGGTCTCTGGGTAATGACATCAGACGTCTGTGTGCATTGTTACGCACGTAAATAATCCCTTGGCAGTTGGAAATCAAAAAAGAATAGACTAATGGCGCTGCCTGGGCAAAATTTCAAGTTACAAATCTACCCAAAGTATTTCAGGATCTTTGCCTGTGCTACAGAGTTTGTGCACTGAGCTGATATTCTCCAGACTCAGGCTTGAGAAAGGAGTAGAACGGAGAACTTGTGGGTTACATCTGTGTGCAGTGATGTTGATCCATCGACCAAACTAAACTAAACATTAACTTAATGGTACAGTGGTTAGTATATGAACTTACTGGCATAGTGGTTAGTACACTAACTTACTGGCACATTGGTTAGTACAATTAATTACTGGAACAGTGGTTAGTGCAATTAATTACTGGAACAGTGGTTAGTACAATTAATTACTGGCACAGTGGTTAGTGCAATTAATTACTGGAACAGTGGTTAGTCCAATTAATTACTGGCACAGTGGTTAGTGCAATTAATTACTGGAACAGTGGTTAGTACAATTAATTACTGGAACAGTGGTTAGTCCAATTAATTACTGGAACAGTGGTTAGTACAATTAATTACTGGAACAGTGGTTAGTGCAATTAATTACTGGAACAGTGGTTAGTCCAATTAATTACTGACATAGTAGTTAGTCCAATTAATTACTGGAACAGTGGTTAGTACAATTAATTACTGACATAGTAGTTAGTGCAATTAATTATTGGAACAGTGGTTAGTCCAATTAATTACTGACATAGTAGTTAGTGCAATTAATTACTGCAACAGTGATTAATACAATTAATTACTGGCACAGTGGTTAGTGCAATTAATTACCGGAACAGTGATTAGTACAATTAATTACTGGCACAGTCGTTAGTCCAATTAATTACTGAAACAGTGATTAGTACAATAACTTACTGGCACAGTGGTTAGTACAATAACTTACTGGCACAGTGGTTAGTACAATTAATTACTGGAACAGTGGTTAGTACAACTAATTACTGGCACAGTAGTTAGTGCAATTAATTACTGGAACAGTGATTAGTGCAATTAATTACTGGAACAGTGATTAGTACAATTAATTACTGGAACAGTGATTAGTACAATTAACTACTGGCACAGTGGTTAGTTCAATTAATTACTGGCACAGTGGTTAGTACAATAACTTACTGGCACAGTGATTAGTACAATTAATTACTGGCACAGTGGTTAGTACAATAACTTACTGGCACAGTGGTTAGTACAATAACTTACTGGCACAGTGGTTAGTACAATTAACTACTGGCACAGTGGTTAGTTCAATTAATTACTGGCACAGTGGTTAGTACAATAACTTACTGGCACAGTGGTTAGTACAATAACTTACTGGCACAGTGGTTAGTACAATAACTTACTGGCACAGTGGTTAGTACAATTAATTACTGGCACAGTGGTTAGTACAATTAATTACTGGCACAGTGGTTAGTACAATTAACTACTGGCACAGTGGTTAGTTCAATTAATTACTGGCACAGTGGTTAGTACAATAACTTACTGGCACAGTGGTTAGTACAATAACTTACTGGCACAGTGGTTAGTACAATTAATTACTGGCACAGTAGTTAGTACAATAACTTACTGGCACAGTGGTTAGTACAATAACTTACTGTCACAGTGGTTAGTACAATTAACTACTGGCACAGTGGTTAGTGCAATAACTTACTGGCACAGTGGTTAGTGCAATTAATTACTGGCACAGTGGTTAGTGCAATTAATCACTGGAACAGTGATTAGTACAATTAATTACTGGCACAGTGGTTAGTGCAATTAATTACTGGAACAGTGGTTAGTCCAATTAACTACTGGCACAGTGGTTAGTACAATTAATTACTGGCACAGTGGTTAGTACAATAACTTACTGGCATAGTGGTCTGAGTTCAATTCCCCACATAGAGAGATTTGTTTTACTTTCTAGTATCACAACGAAGCCTAGCCTCAGAATAGGTACTAAAGATTTATCTGACAAAGATGGCCACCATAGCACCAGCTATATCAGACCTTGTATATTATTCTATTGTTCAGCGCTAAGCTTATGATCCAAAGGGAGTAGCAACGTGTTACCTTGGTTGTGTTGTATCTGTGTTTGTTTAGTGTACCCTTGTTTTTGTCTGTCTATTGTTTTCTTGGTCTTCCTCTGGCCCTATATCCATATGTTGTTTAGTTGTATGTTCTTACTAGCAGTATTTGGTCAGGTTTCATTTTCATATTATGTCCAAACCACTTTATTTGTTGGGTCAGTGAATTCACTGTATGTTGTTATGCTTATCTGATGTCGCCGTTTTGCCTTGTCTCTTCTGAAAACCCTGTATCACACTCAGTCAATGAAAATATTGGCTTTGTCCAATATGGTTTAACTCTTAGAGCTGCCTCATGTTTGGCACAGGATCGTTCATTCTGAATATTAATTTAATGTTAAAGTTAAGGGCAGCTTTTATATGAATTTTCATCATTGCCATTAAGTACCTTGCCACCTGCCGTTGGTTGATCATATCTCTTTAAATCTCAAGATCTCTTACATTCGAATGTATACATTTGTTTCTTATTTTTCAATTCCACCTTCTTGTTAAATATGTTCTAGGTTTTCTCATTTCACCAAGTGCACAAAACATAATGTTGACTGTCTTTGATGTTTGAGGTAAATTATCTGTGGCTGTTGCTCATTTAGCCTTTTGGCTGTCCCAAAAATTTTAGCAGTTCTCTGTGACACGACAGGTGTCTATAGCTTAGGGGTAATGAACAATTACAATCAGGAGTGGCAAACTACTGAATGTAAAATAGCCAAAAGATGATTGATTGTGACGATCTGTTAAAGGACATGCAACTAACTTTTTGTAAGACCAATTTCTATGGCTTCTTTTTAAGCTTCTTTACTAATTGTCTGTAATTTGCAGTCATTTGTTAAAATTGCCTCTTTTTAAACATGCAAGCATTTTTTTCTAGAATATGAGTCTTCTTATGTTGTTATAATTGAAGGGCCAGCTATTTCCGAGATTTTCTATAAATGGTTGTAATAATTAAATATATGAAATAAGGATCTCCCATAACAAATATTTAAGAGCCACAACAGTTTAGTGGCTAAACTCTAGCCTGCCGGCCCAGTGGTCATGAATTTGATTCACATGGCGGCTAATTTGAATTTTTCATATGAACGTAGGCTTCCTGCTTGAACCGGCCTAAAATGAGTACCAAGAAATGTCTTGCGAAGGAAAGGCAGTTGGTGTGATACTGACTGACCATTGGTCTAAACAAATATGTGGCCGCACCGGCACCATGTGCCCAATGTGCCTTAAAGCATGTAATGGATACCTTCACTTTACTTACTTATCACAAACACAGGAATATATGTGTGTGTGTGTGTACCTCAAGTAAGGATCTTATGTCACAAACACTTACCCATGGGGGTGGGGATGAAAGGAGAAGTAGAGAAGAGCAGTATTGTAACATCTTGCGCAGGTCATAAAGGACAACTAAAGTGGATTGAAGTGCTGTGTAAACATATACTGTTATTTGCATGTGAAACATCAACTATAAGCAGACTAGCTCCGAAACAAGCCTGTGGAAATGTGGTTTCTGAAGAAAAGGCAAAGAATACCATGGTTGAAGAGACAAACCATTTAGCAAGTTCTACAAGAAACAAATGAAAACTGTAAATAGATTCAATAAATTAGACGTAGGCAGTAAGCCGGTCTCCCTGGCCAAGGGGTTAATGACATTGTTCATAATCCTGCATATCCATGTGGGGAAACAGCAGCTGCGACAATCGGCAGCAGTTTGTGCTGGCAAACTGAAAGGGAAAAGATCAAAGGGAGAATAAATACCAGGATGGCTTGGCCACATGGCTAAGTCAGGTCTGATCTAAGATTAGTGATCAAGAGAGATGGTGAACCATACACTTATCAGCATGGCACATGATGAGCATTTAGCATACAGGACTGAGCAAGGGATGTATTAAATCTTCTGTCTTACAATCAGAATATGTGTATGTCAGAATCATCTATCCTTATCCAGTGGCTTGGCCTGTGCAGTAGATTCCCCCCCCCCCCTCCTCTCCCACAACAGTCTTTCCAACCTACTCTCTTTGATTCCTATAGTTTTCTAGGTAACTTAAATTGCAATTGCTTTCCTGTGACGAATAGGTTACGAATGCAATTTGTAATCCTGCATACCGTGTTCAAAACACAGTTGTGGGTGATTTGGAAGCATACCGCCTTGCGTTGGTTTCCATAAAATTGTATGAGTGCCTGTCATTCAGATACAATGGCAAACTGCAGAATGTACACTTCTCATGAATCTCAAACAGCGAAAATAAACATGCTGCAGTTGACTGCTACGTCCTGTAAAAGGATATCAATTAACTTTTCCTTCTTGGCAGTCACCATATAGTCATTTGCAATAATCTCCAGAGATTTGAGATGTCTCACAAACATGAGACATAACTAGCAACAGTGTGTCAGCTGCCATAGTCTCAAGAGATCTTCTGCCTACTTTACAAACATAAGAATAACCAACAACAGGATGTCAGCTGCCATAGTCTTAAGAGAAATTCTACCTACCATCACAAACATGAGACATACACATAACCAACAGTATGTCAGTTGCCATAGTCTCAAGAGATCTTCTGCCTACCATCGCAAACATGAGACAACCAACAACATTATGTCAGTTGCCATAGTCTCAAGAGATCTTCTGCCTACCATCGCAACCATGAGACAACCAACAACAGTATGTCAGTACTGTCCAGCTCATGTGGTGTCACATGACCCTGGCTGGAGGGATAAAGGGAACCTCCACTTTGCCCAAGGCTGTCTTGATGGCTAGCAGGAAGTGATTTACTTCTCCTTACCCACCATCCAGAAACACTGATAACATTTCAGTATCTAAGACAACTATCACATAAAAGGAGGACGTTATCATCTTTAATGTGCAAACGTTGTCCCTTGTTGAAAATGTAATGGCTATTAATTCATCATGTGCCAAGCTGGTAGCGTGGGTGGTCATGCTTTGCCATCTTACACGATCACCAGAGTCATGGATCAGCTCTGTGTTCTTCTCCCAACCATGCCACTTGACCAAGCCATCCAGATATTTACAACTCTGCCTTCCCCTTATTCTTTTCCCCTCAATTTTGCCAGTTGTCACCAAGTTCTCCTCATAACGTGCTGAAAAAGTTTTGACTGCCTATGTCTAATTTCTCTAATCAGTTTGTGGCTTTCATTTGCCTCTTGTAGGGCCTACTCATTGGATTTTCTGTCTGTCCATGGTATTGTTTGCATTCTCCTCAGAAACCACATTTCTACAGCCATCAGAGGTTTTTCATCTTGTTTACTCATTGTTCACATTTCACATCCATATAAAAGTACAAGTTCAATGCAGCACTTCAACTTTTTTTTCTCATTGAAATTGGCATCTAGTCATTTAGTAGGATGTGTAATGGCTATAGAAATCATTTTGCATGATAGATTTATATTTAGTCCCTTCTGTCACATAATGTTGTTACTTAAAAATAATACCTGTTTGCTCAGGAGGAGCTAAAGTAACAACTGAACAACTGTCTAGGATATGAATTTAAAAAGCAACTAGCAAAGCGGAATGAAGTAAAAGATCAATTAGGCCTTCTTTTTCTTTGTTCTCTTTTGAGGAGAGTTTGTCACACCTAGATATGCACCTCAAAGACCAGTACGTCCAACTTTGGCATACATTTGTGTAAGGTTTGCTTCGTGTAGACATTCCATCCAAGGTCATGGGTTGTATCTACTCATGGCTAGGTTTTTTTTCTTAATATACCAGGGCAGCGGCCTCTGCTGTTTCCAACTGCCACTGGATTTTTCATGTGCACACAGGACCCCAAACTTATCTGAGAAGCCTGAGTATCTAGTCTTACTACTCAAGGGATTATGGGGATGTGTGATGTCATTAGACACCTGTGGTTCTTTTAGACACAGCTAACCTGCCTTCCTAAAACAATAAAGTAATAACTAGGGTATAGTGAGTTAGCATACTAACCAGTTGGGACAGAGAGGTAACATTCTCTTAAGAGCAACAGTTTCTGATTTATGTTGATGAAACATCACTGCAGATGTGATAAGCCTATAAGTGCTCTGTCTCCCAGCAGAAGCGAAAATAATGTGGATGCTGATTGTCCCTGTTGTGAGCTGGCTAGCTATAGGTCAAGGCCTACCTCCGGGAAGGTTAACCCGGGCAACAAATGCCTGAAGAAGTCGGACGTGTCAGCAGAAAGATGCAAATATCGTAACTCCCCTGTAGACCGGCACAGCGCATTTACGTCCAAAACAACATTCCGGATGAATGCAGAAGAAGAAAAAGAACCAACTTCATCTGTAGTCGTTGTTGTGAGTTTGGTATATGGTGCTGACCCATATTGTTAGACCAGTCGTTACTCGGTGGAACCACTTATACTTCCCTGGACATTTCCTATTACCCATTTAAGACTCAGTTGACCTGAGGGCTCAGGTCAGTGGAATTAATCCCAGCCTCGAATATTATTTGAAGACATGACCACAAGGCTGGCAGTTAAGAGTGCTAGCCACCATGCTGCCTTGGCTCCCATCTATAATTTAGTGCCTGCAATATCCCAATGCTAGATGCTTATGAAGCATCTGTGAGCCTCTAAATAACCTGAACAACAGCTTCACACAAGTTCCTGAAGGTTTGTAGCTTCTACGGCAGCAGCCTCTCAAGCCCTTGTCATCCATTGTGAATTCTCCACAGTTTGGACTGAGTCTCATCTCATCTCATCATGTTTCTCTTGTACATCATTGTAGTGTTGAGGTGAAGCACAAACAGTGTCTGTTTATGGGCTTTATATATCATGATTCCCATGGATTCTGTTATTTCTTCTGTTCATCGTTCCCTACTTTAGTCCTGATTTCTTCATTTCTGATTTTCTCTCATCTTGATACATTGAGTATTCTTCTCAAGAATATTATTTCTGTTGTAATTTTGTTTTCTCTTTTTCTGTCATTATCCTGGTTTGGCATTGTAGCATAGAGTTGGTAGGAAGATTTATGTTGTTGAATGCTTTTTGGTATCTATTGATTTGTGTTTGTTCTTTAGTATTGGTGCCATTTATCCAGTGAGTTGGTTTGCCTTGTTGCATCTATTTTTGATCTCATCTTCTGATTTGCCATTTGATATTATACTTCCTAGATACTTGAAGCTCTTTACTTGTTTCAGTGGGTGTTCTTTTAGAAGAATATTTGTTGTTTGTTCTTTTTTGGTTATAGTCATTGAGGAGCCACTGACCGAGTGGTTAAGAATGTCGGGTTCTCCCTCAGGAGACCCGGGTTCGAATCCTCAGTAAGGTGTGGATTTTTTTCGGTCGAGGGCAAAAAGAAAATCCTAACCTGCACAGTTTGCGGCGATTGCACTAGCCAGGCGGCCTTAATTCCTCAGGCTCAAGACCCCCATGCCCTACACTGCAAGGAACTATAGGCAGTAGATGAGTGTTTTGACAGTCATTACCTACGTTTTACTGATGCTAATTTTCATGTTATGCCCCTTACACACTTCGTCACATTGACAGCCTTCATCTCCATTCTCATACTGGCTAAGGTCTAACCTGCACCTCAAAAGGCATTTCTTCTTCTGCTGCGTTCATCCGGAGTGATTTTACAGACATAAATGCGGTGTATCCCGGTTATGCGCCCTTAAACCAACACATCCGGGGAGGGGGGGGGGGGGGGGGGGCATTTAAAACGTGTAACAATCGTAACTAATTTATTTCAGATGGATGTGTTTTATTTCACTCTACGAAATGTTTTGATGAGGCACTAGAAATAGACAATGTCTAAATGTTCATGCTTTCACAACAGCATTTATTTGTATATGTTTCTAGGGTTTTAAAATTAGCCCATGAATTGTATTGACAAAAAGGCCAAGCCGTGTTGTTAAATTCCATAAACATTTTCACCATTTCTTGCATGTGTAACATGTCTACATAAATAAAAACCTGAACATTGAACTCCTTGCTTCTTTTATGTTGCTGTTGAAATGAAGCGTGATCTACATGTTTTAAAAGGCTAAGACACACAGACAATATATTACAAACACCTTAACAAGAGTCTTAAAAGTCGAGAGGATCGACTTAATTGCACTGGCTTATATCCCATATAGTTCGTTCTCTTTCCGTAGGGCGGCCTAAACACCAGAAAGAGGCAGTCAATATTCTTTGGTAACATTCATTAAGGGTGTGGTGAGTTCGGCCACATGCAGAAGGTTAAGGCCGTTCCGTTATGATGCATATAGAGCAGTGGTTCTCAACCTTTTTTGGCCTGTGCCCCCCTTCACCATATTTTTAGAACGTCATTCCCCCCATTCCTATCAAAAATTTGGCCCGTGCCCCCCTTCACCATATTTTCAGAACGTAATTCCCCCCACCCCTATACAATATACGTAAAAATGGAAGGTAAATTTAATAGCATATACTAAAACAAGTCTAGACATCCACATAAAACATGATTTGTGGGTCTACTTACTTTATAAAATGAATTTTAGAAGGATGAGACATACATAACTGTAAAGTATGCAGGGAAAAACAATATCAAGTAATCGGTTCTTGTATTAACGCGATCTTGAAATGGTCTTCATCCCCCCCCCCCTTGGAAACCCTAAAATCCTCCCCCCCCCCCTGGGGAGGGGGGATTCCCCACCGGTTGAGAACCACTGATATAGAGGGATAGCCTGTACCTCGGCCACCAGCGAGCTCTGTGCTGGTTTCACGGAACCCCTGGCAAGACTTCTGCCATACGCCCACGTCGTAGACCATGGATAAATGGTCATCACTGGCCTAAACCGAACTGGCGAGGGATCTCGGAGTTGGTGACTCCTAGAGATGCGGTGATCAGAATCGCATCTGACGCTCATCAGCACCCCACAAACCATGGGTAAATGATATCCGTTGAGCGCGCATCTTACTAAATTGACAAAATGGTTCTAATGTCCTTAACATTCAATTCCTACTAGATAGCCTGCTCCGTGGTGAAGGTTTTACGGATGCAGTTCGTAATACCGCATTCGAAACAACGGGAAGATTTGGCAGCAGACCGCCTTGAGTTTGGTTTTTTTTAAATAAAATGGTATGGGTGCTAGTGTTCAGAAAGCAATGGCAAACTACTGAACGTAAACTTGCCAAGAGATCACAAACAGCAAAGAACGCTGGGATTGACCATCGAACAAATTCCTACTATATGACAGCTCGGTTAAAACATAGCGTGTGGGCGTCATCAAAGTCTGCAAACTGCAACCACTTGGCCCCTGAAGGTGCAACCTGGGGTGGAAACTCAAATTACGGAAATGAGGTTAAGCAGCCATGTGCAGGATGTGATGATTTCTTGGATGAGCCCGGTATCAGAGCGGCGTGTGTCGAATCTGAAATTATGGAAGCCTCCTTGGATGGCAAGGAATGCCCAGGGTCCGCTCATGCCTTCCCTTGAGGACCGAATGGCTTATTTATGGCTGTTCCCAATGGGCGAAGGGTTTGTTGACAGTGGATAGAGGGACAAAGATGACATTTTAACACCCATTGACCGCGAAAAGTCCTTCGAAATACACGAAATGCCACCCCAGTCAACAAACGCCCGCTGAAGACGGATGTGTCGACCGAAAGGTGCAAATATCGCAGCTCTGTTGTAAACTAACACAACGCAATTGCGTCCACAACACACACAAAATTTCGGGCGAAGGATACTAATAATTATTTATTGGCCATGTTATGAGAAAACGGAAGCTACAACTGGAAATATTCGTGGAAAGAGAGACAGAGGAAGACCGAGAAAGAAGATTCTTGACAGCCTTTTGTTATAGCATGGGAGCGTATCAGTGTACGAATTGATGCTTGCTGTTGGAGATCACAATATGTGAAGCGTGATCACGCAAGATATTTGGTGATATAATGATGACGCAGTTACATATTTCGTGGTTCAGGCATTTTTAAATTGAATAATATTGTAATAGAATAAAACAACAGTGCTTTAGAACAACTCCATCTCTGTATGTACATTTCTCTGTATCTCTGTGTGTACATTTCTCTGTACATGTATCTCTTGACTATCTATTAGGATGTTGATTGTCGGCACTTCGGTCATACAGTGCTCAGAAGTCAAAGAAACAGCAGACGAGGGAAGGTGAAGGAAAGGAAGAGAGTAGAAGGAGACAGTGGTTTTGTAATATCTTGTAAGACTTATATCTAATAATGTTACACTCCCCTGACCTCTTGGATATTGAGATTGGATACTTTGCCTTCTCGAAAGGACGAAAAACAGGAGGTCTTATGTGCAAGTTATGCACGTTAAAAAAATCCCACGGCAGTTGGACATTGCAAAGAGTAAGCTATAATTCAAAATTCAATCAATCAGGTGTCGTCTCCACAATGAATGTTGGCTGCTATGGATCTCCAACACGGTCTGTTTCTCGCCCTGACTTCACATTTTATCAGATTTCTGGTCGTCCATTTCTTTGTGTTATCCTCCCACTTGTATAGTTGTCTGCCTCTTGCTCGCTTGCCCTCCAGTATGGTTGTTAAAAGAGTGGTATCTCTTTTAACGTGGCCGAAATTTCACTTGCCTCTTTTTTTATTTCTTTCATCAACTCTCTTTTTATTCCTAGTTTTTTCTAGAACCTCTGTATTTGATTGTTTTTCCTTGCAAAATTATTATTAAAGAAACCCTCCCCACGAGCATATAGAGTTGAAATCCGTCTAGAGCTGGGGTGTCACATTCAATCGCTCAGCGGGCGAAAACTCAAATCACACGTAAGGCTGTGGGCCGAACAGGATAAACATTCAATAAGTCTAAAATTAAACCTTTTTTAAACATTAGTATAAATTAACACAGAAAAAAGCTTGAACAGCTTATGTTTTTCACCAAAGCAAAGTCACAAACTGAAGCTGCTGTGAAAGCAAGTTTTATTGTGGCGGAGGAGATCGCAAAATCAGGCCGATCATTTACAGAAGGAGAGTTTCTGAAGCACTGCATGATGAAAGTGTGTGACGTCTTGTGTTCAGATAAAAATCAGATGTTTGCAAAGGTAAGCCTTAGCAGAAATATGGTTGTTGATCGGGTTTGTGAGATGACCACTGATGTGAAAACACAGCTGATCGAAAAAGGCTAAGACTTTGTTGCATTCTCCCTTGCTGTCGATGAAAGTATTGACACGACTGACACTGCACAGCTCGCCATATTCATCCATAGAGTGGACTCCAGTTTGAATGTTACAGGCGAAATATTGGACGTGAAATCCATTGCATGGGACAACGACAGGAAATGACATTTTTGACAACGTATACGAACCTGCCTTGGGACAAACTCGTTGGACTGACAACAGATGGAGCGCCGGCGGTGTGGCGAAAAATGTGGACTAGTTGGAAGGATGCGGTTAAAGATGCAGGAGAACTGTACTGGTGAATTGATAGCATATCACTGCATCATACACCAAGGATCGCTGTGTGGTAAAGTCCTCAACATGGAAGATGTAATCCTCACTGTCAGCCCTACACAGATTGGAAGACTTGAAAAGGTACACAACGAAGCCATGTGCACATTTTGGCCTGCACGAGAGACACCAGCTGTGTAGCAATGAGATACCTCCTTGACTTCCCGACAATGAACCACAGGATCAAGATCTGGAGAGCTCGTGCATGCTTAAAAATAAGTGCAGATGAGCGGCACCCTATGCATGAAGCTATGTTCAGAAAAAAGGGTGACAGGCTAAAGAGGAGCAAATCATGGATGGGTAGGACGGAAGATGTCATCAGACAGGTCTGCAGTCTTACCAGTATCAACCCCGGCAAGGAATGGGTGCCTGTGCCTCCAGCTTTAAAGTGCACTTTCTCCTGCATTATCACACTCGACAGGCGGTGCAGAGAGCATAACCCTGCCGCTGTCAATGCAGAGGTCAACGCGCTCATCTATGAACACTCAGATAGCCCCCGAAGTGCTTATCTATACTGATGGATCTGTTGTAAAGCAACAGAGAAGTGCGTGGGCATTTACAGCCTGTTCAGCGGGCCGAACCGTTCAAGAATCCAGTGGTGCCCACCCTATGACCACGAGCAGCATGACGATGGAGGTGATGGCAGTAACCAGGCTTTTATATGGCTGAAATCACAGCATTATACCAACGTGTGTGTACTAAGTGATTCAATGAGCATGGTTCGGAATGTCGAAGCTGGATCTGTACGTAGACAGTGGACTGAGTCGCTGCGGAAGTCTGTTGTCCGTAAAGTCACCTTCATCTTCGTCCCGGGACACGCGGGAGTCGAAGGAAATGAACGAGCTGATAAACTGGCTGGCTCTGCACCCCCTGCAGATGGCCAGCCCATGGATCGTGCCGATGTTATTAACGTCCTTAAAGATATGTCGAGAACAGAGGATTTTGACATCAGTGAAACCACATCGCTGTCCAAGATGAAAGACTTGGGAGTAAACACAGGGTTCTGCTCTCTGCACCGTCTGTGGAGTGTAATAATGCAGGATCTACAGATCCTTTGGTCATCCTCTTCTTACCTGTGATTCAGACGAGTTACGACATGGGCGCCTGTCCGTCTTTCTTCACTTCTTGTCTCTCTAAGGTACTCTGCAGATTGCGGCACTGAACCGCCACAATTTCTGAAGTCCTGCAACTCATTCCTTTGGGCTGCCCAAAAGGGCCCAGATCCCCGCTGCTCCCGGAGTCCCACTCTCAACTGTCTATTCTCTCTTGTTCAACTCCTCGACTCATTGGATCCCTACCTTCTACCAATGCAGGTGCCGCTCCGCTTCCTACCGTCTCGCGGACTTGTCTTCCCCTAACGTCTCGCGGGAAAATCTCCAATCATTCCATCGCACGTTGCCTGACTAATCTGCATACCTACATAGCATGTATAAATTTATCTAGCTCGCCACGTCCTGACCTAAGGTTAAAGTTCTGGTTTTGGGTAAATAGTCCTGCCTTAAAGTAAATTTCTCAGGTCATGTGCTTTCTTACTGCCATAAATCTGCCACCTACGGTACCTGCTTTTGTCTCTCTACAGCCCAGTTTAATTCTGACCTCGTTTGTACCCATACACTCTGTGGCATCTGTTGTTTCCTGACAGCTTGAACCCAAATATCGGTTACATTTTGCCTCTAGCTGACTGAAAAATGTACTTTCATTACCAACGAAAGGTGACCTAGAGTTTATTCGGTCGCGTATCGATTTCCTTGAACTTTCTTCTAACTATTTTTCAAAACACACAGGTCGATGCCCTTTATTTTCAAATTCTTCAACTTGCCGGTCTTATTCTGGCGGTGTGGGAAAGCTCTCTCCCCCACCCCGTCACATAAGAAACACCAGATGGAAGGTGCACAACAAAGATTAAGAGCAAAATAAAGCAAGCGAAAGCTGCTTTTCAGAAAATGAAAGGTATCTTATGCAGTAATTCACTATCATAGAATGTAAGAAAAAGAGTGCTGAAATACTATATAAGAACTGTGTTGATGTATGGCAATGAAACTGGTAATGTAAATGTACAAATTAGGAAGACCTTGGAAGCAAAAGAGATGAATGTTGCTAATTTTTTGGACTGCTAGAGTAACTAACAACGACTTCCTGAAAGATGCTAATGAAACTTGAACATTATATTCAACAATAAAAATGAGACCACAAGGCTCTCTTTGGTCATGTGATAAGAAGCGAGACATTGGAGAACATTGTGACGACTAGAAAGATCAAGTGGAAGAGAGGCAGGGTTATACCAAGAGAAATTATGCCGGATATACTGAAATGGTGGCATGGGGAATATCATCAGCAGAGTTTATCCAGAAAACCAAAGACCGAGATACGTGAAGAGACACGAACGCCTACGCCAGCTGGCAAGGTACTTGATGATAATGAATTGAAGCCTGTCACTCTTCCCGGAGCAATTCTATCTTCACCTTTCTCATTACACTTTGTGCGTTGTCGTTTCTCTTGTGTGCTCCCCCTCCATCTTTTCTTCCAGTACATCCTCAAGAAGCTGTGTCTTTTTATATGGCCAGAAGTACCTTAATTGCCTGCCTTTGATGGCATTGGATATTATTTTAATACATCCCTTTAAAAAAAATACTTCTTTGTTTTCATTTGCTGTCATGATATTCTCCATATTCGTCTATATAACCCCCTTTCGACAAGATCAGTTCCACCCCAACATTATCTAGCGAGAGCGTTAGTGTAATCGCTGGAAGGATCATCATCATCAGCTTCCACGTTTGCCGTAATCGCTGGGAGGATCATCATCATCAACTTCCAGATTTGCCTTCAAGCGTCGTGGGGAGGAATAATTGGCTGCAAGGATACGCTGATAATATCTGGAGCTGGATGAGACTAGGGTTTGAGGCTTGCGCTCGTCGTCACCTTAAGTGAGGGAAACACTGGTGGCATATTCCTCGCGAGCATACAGGCCTAAACAAAGACATAGTTCTAGCACATCATAGACCCATGGCAGGTTTCTAACATTGTGTATTCATTGTCTATGTTTCTGCTGCTTCCTTTTCTTCTTCCTACTTTTTTTCTTCTCATCCTCCATTTACTTCAGTGAAGTGATGAGGGGAGATGTACAGATCGTTATGCGCTCTTTCTTATACTCTTTGTAAGTTAGTATTAATTTCTATAAGGTTATTCTGGAAACAATCACTCCATCTTTTATGTGGTATTCCTGTTGCACTGCACCATATTTCTTGAATGTAGCTCTCTGTAGCAGATTATATTTGTTTCTCCGCCCTACTATAAAGTGCATTAAATGTAACACTTGATCACTCTTAGTTTTAATTCGTAATTTAGTTGTTTAATTGTGAGAAGCTATTTCACGTTATTGAACGATGCTTTGGCCATTCCTAAGAAAGAGACAAACGGCATTGTCGTTGTTCCTTTACCTCAACCCCATTCAACCTCAAAAGATAAATTATAACTAGGGCCATTCCCAGTCTTAAACTAATAATCATATTACCAAATCAGCCAAAGTTCAGACATCAGTTTGGAAGGGATTGTTCTCTACAGGAGGTAATAACCGTATATTATAAGAAGAGAAAAATTGAAACATGTGACAACAGGAAAGATTAGTTGATCTTTCAGCACGTTATGGAAAATTGTCGGCATACCACTAATTGATAATTTTATTGGAGATCGTAAGAAATGAGGAAACATGTTCGCCATCACCAGTTGGCAACGTACTTCACTACTACTAGTTACTAGTGCTATTAACTCAAGTATTACTAGTAGGCCTACTAGGTGTGCTACTAGAACTCAAGTAACTGCACTAGTATTAAGAATTACTACTGTTGTTGCTGTTTTATCATACCCGCTTGTCACAACCACTGTTGCTACTATTACTATGCAACTGCTCTACTTCGGATAGACACAAAAGAACATTCTAGTACGATTCGTGTGTCTTTCTTGTGGGGTCCCCCCCCCCCCTCCCTCGCTTTGAACTCAAGCTTAGTTAATACACGCTATGTATTGTAGTGATGGACTGAATTTTGCATGTGGGCTAGCTTTCCCTATTGATAGTGCCCCTCGCCATCAGGCGAACCCACTCAGACTTCATAGGTACTTGTAATTAACGTCACCAAGTCAAGGATGACAGGGCAACATTTTGAGGTTTAATTGTTTCTAATTTCAAAGCCTTAGCACCAAAAGTCGGCACCATTTCCGGTCCAGGATTGCCAGATTGGCTTTTCTAACGCCAAATCTGATAAATCTGGCTTATTAAAAACAGGTTTGGCGTCAAACTATCAGTTTGGCGTTTTGGCTAATTTCTTGGCTTTAAAAAAATAATAATTTGTAATGGCATAATAATTAGCTATAAATTCCTCTTTTTTTTTTTAATTGGTCAAGTTAATTTGTATCTTGTTTTAACACTTGTTAGCTAAAACAAATGCAAAACAATAAGCTTAGTTTATACTGCTTTTGGTTCATTCTTGAGAACGAACGTAACAACTAACAAGCATTAAACACGTACGGTTTTCGTACTGTACTTGTACTGTTCTATGCGCACTAAAGCACTGCGCATCCACCTTACTGTTCAGTTAAGTTTTCAAATTCATTATACCTTCAAGGCAAGTATTTCTTATTATTGAGCCCATTATCATGCCAAAGTGGAAACCATCTTATGATCTTCTTCTTCTTCAGCATTCCGAGCCATTGAGGTTCTTTGCTGCAAATACAATCCGTCTCCATTCGTCTCTCTGGTGGACCTTCTCTTGCCAGTCGTTGATTCCAAGTGCTTGTAGGTCTGTACATGTATTATCTCTCCACCGCCTTCTTGGTCTACCTCGGGGTCTACGGTCATTTATTTCCTGAGTGTAAGCGAGTTTTGTTTCCCTATTACCTTCCATTCTTTCTATATGCCCCAGCCATTGTAGTCTATTAGCCTTCATGATACCAGTGATTAGCGGGGACTTAAACAGATCATAAATGTCTTTGTTGCTTCTTCTTTTCCACTCTCCACTTTGTGTATCCCTAATGGGTCCAAAGATGCGTCTTAAAATTTTGTTCTCAAAGGTTTGTAACAAGGCTTCGTCTCCTTTCGTTGTACTCCAGGTTTCAGAGCCATACAGCACAACTGGTCTGATCAGTGTTTTGTATATTGTGATTTTGGTGTTACGAGATAGCGCCTTTGATTTTAGTAGATGTTGTAGTGCATAGTATATCTTATTTCCAGAGTTGATTCTAGTTTGTATTTCTTCCCTTATGATGTTGGAGCAGTTGAAGATTGTACCCAGGTATTTGTATGTTTCCGTTCTTTTAATGGTCATATTATCTATTTGTATGTGGCCAGAGTTTATAGCCATTCCGTCTCTTGAAATTACCATATATTCTGTCTTATCTTGGTTGATAACCAGCCCCATCTGTTGGGCTTTTCCCTTTAAAATGTTCCTCCAATATCACATTCCTCCTTTACCTTCCTTACAACTTTCTCTAGAGCCAGATTGAAGAGTAGCGGCGATAGTGCATCACCCTGTTTCAAGCCAGATGTTATTTGGAAGGAGTCTGATTTCCTGCCTTTATATGTTACTATATTATAAGTATCTTCCATGCATAGTCTGGTCATGTTGATTAACTTCCTTGGTATTCCAAATTCCTGCATAGCATTCCATAGACTATTACTATGGACACTATCATAAGCCTTTTTAAAATCCACAAAAATGTTATGGAGATCTCTTTTATATTCCCAATGTTTCTCGGCTATTTGTCGTAAGATAAATATCTGATCTATTGTTGATCTGTTTTGTCTAAAACCCGCCTGGTAGTCACCTAATATGTCTTCTGAATATGGTTTTAGTCTATTTAGTAATACTGCGGATAGTATCTTATAGCTTGTGGACAGTAGTGATATTCCTCTATAATTTCCACATTGGAACTTGTCTCCTTTCTTAAAGATAGGTATCAATAATGACTCTTTCCAGTCATGGGGTAATTCTTCTGTCCTCCAGATTTTTATTATTAGTTCGTATAGCTTTAGATGTAATGCATGGCCACCTGCCTTTATAAATTCAGCAGCAATTCCATCAGTCCCAGTTTCCTTATTGTTTTTAAGTCGTGTGATTACATATAGGATTTCTTCAAATGTAGGTTCTTCAATTTGTGGTTCGCATGTTAGAACCTCTTCCTGTGGGAAAATGTGACTTGGAGCTTCACAATTTAGTAATTCAATAAAATATTCTTTCCATGTGTTGCACATTTCCTCATTGGTATTTATCATATTCCCATTTTTGTCTTTTAAACCATATGTGTTTTGTTGGTGCCCTCGTTTCATTGACTTCAGTTCTTTAAAAAAATTTCTGGATTCATTTTTCTGGTGATTAGTTTCCATATCTTTGATTATATTACTCATATATTCTCGCTTCTGCTGTCTGACTACTTTTGTAGCCTCTTTACATTCATTTCTATAATGCTCTTCCTTTTGGATGTTATTGATGTCATTTAACCATACATGTCTGGCATTCTTCTTCCTAATGACTGCTTCTTCACATTTTTGATTGAACCATCTGTTCTTTCTATGCGTGGTTAACACACCGAGACATTCTTCTGCGGTAGACTGAATTGTATTCTTGATGTTCAACCAAGTTTGGTCAACGCTTTCCTCCAGCGGGTTTTGCAGAGTTTCAAGTTTACATTTTATTTCATCTGTAAATTTCTCTTTGACTGTAATGTCTTGCAGTTTTTCTCTGTTATATGTTGGGTGTAATCTTTGTAATTTAGTATAGAAAGCTCTCTTAAGTTTTATTTTAAATTTTGCTCCAACGAGGAAGTGGTCACTGTGGCACTCAGCTCCTCTATAACTTCTGACTTGCTGTATGTTTGATGCATTTCTGTTGTTAATTAAAATGTGATCTATTTGATTATAGGTTCTCTTGTCACATGATTTCCAAGTTTGTTTGTGTATATCCTTTCTTTGTAGTCTGGTACTGCTAACCTGCAGTCCTTTGGCTTCTGCCAGGTTGATGACTCTCCATCCATTATCATTTGAAGTTGTATGTAGGCTTTCCATACCGGCCACTTTTTTATTAGTTTGCTCTCTACCTATTTTTGCATTGAAGTCTCCCAGCACAAAAAGGATGTCCTGTTTGGGGGTTTCTTCTATGACATCTTCCAGATCATTATAAAAGTCTTCTTTAATATCATCTTCTTTCTCTTCAGTAGGTGCATGTACATTAATCATCGTTATATTTTTCCATTTACCTTTTATTCGTAATTTACTAATCCTGTCATTAAAAGCTTTAAAGTTTAAAACGTTCCCCCATAACTCTTTTTTGATGACAAATCCTATTCCTAATTCATGTTTATTTTGGGTGTTTCCTCCATATATTATAATCATTCCATTTTGCTCTAAAGTACCCTCTCCTGGCCACCTTATTTCTTGAATTGCTGTTATATCCATTTGATATTCACCCAGCACGCGGGTTAGTTCTTCGGCCGCTCCAGCTCGATATAGTGTCCGTACATTCCATGTTCCAAATCTCAAAAGTCCTTTAACGTTCCAAGGTCGTTGTCCAGATAAGTCAGTCCGATATCGAGGCTCATGTATTTGTTTCGTAACAAAGAAAGGTGTTACTAATCGGAAATATAATGACCAATGGGAAAAGACATTTGTGTGGCTCAAGAAATCCACTGATGGTTCTGAATAGGCATATTGCAAATTGTGGCGGTGTGATCATGAAACAACAGAAAAAAAAAACACAAGCGGAGCGCGCCATCTCTCTCTCTCTCTCTCTCTCTCTCTCTCTCTCTCTCTCTCTCTCTCTCTCTCTCTCTCTCTCTCTCTCTCTCTCTCTCTCGCACACACACACACACACACACACACACACACACACACAACACTTGATAAAGTCAAATTAGCAGCGTTACAAATTGCTGTTAGTATGGAATGCCATAGTGCCATACGCACCATCGATCACTTAGGTGAAATAATGGTAGCCCATGGATGTGGCAGCACTGTTGGACAGATAAAATTGCACCGAACGAAGTTGATAGGCCCTATCACTAATAAGAAATGTTATTTCACCATCTTTAAAATCTGATATAATTCTAGATCTGCAAAACAAGAAGTATACACTAATCATTGATGAGTCCACTGATGTCTCGACCCAAAAGTATTTGTACATTTTAGTTAGATACCTCAGCGATACAAGAAATGGAATTACTAAATACTACTAGTTTTCTAAGTTTGATTCCAGTTCAGGGGACTACATGAGAGAATATATTTAATTTGATTAACAATGAAATTGCCCATTTTGAATTTGGCTAAAGAAAATCACACTATTATTGAAAAGCAAAACATAAAATTGCCTTTTATAGATTGGAAGGAAGAAGAACAATTTAAAGAAAATGGACTGCCCAAAGTTACAGATCAGTTCTTGCAAGGAGTCATGAAACTGCCAGTGAGCGTTTATGACACAATGGGTGTTCATTGCGGACTCCATTTCTCCCGCATTCGTCGGGATGCTTTCCTCTTGTATGCCAACGAGCGGATGCGGCTCTGGCTTTATTTACAGTGATGTTTCCGATGCCTAGGGGTTCTTACTTCGATCACCATCATCATGTCATCACCCATGGCTAATTTCTTGCGTCGCAAGCCTTCTGTGTAGAGCATCTTCATCGTGTGCAATATATATATATTTGTTCTTCCTTGTTCTTGCGTTTGAGCACATAACTTCTTCTGGCTCAACCTTTGTCATTAGTTACCTTTGCATTCTCTCTTCACTCCATTCAAGGATCATTCAAAGCTTCAAAATACATTTGGGAAGGTTTTAGAGAAGATAGTCGCTGTCAAGCTGCAAGAGTTTTTGGAAAGGAGGAAGCTTCTTCCAAGAGCCCTAGGGAGCTACAGGCCAGGAAAAGATGCCTGGTCAAATGCAGCCACTTTTGTCTTTGACGTTTATGAGGGGTTCCAGAGTAGACAGGAAACTATGGCGGCAGCGCTTGATCTCGAGGATGCGTACAATAGAGTTCGATATGATATTTTGATGATCGCACTGATGGAGAAGGGGGTCAATCCCTGGTTGGTGAACTGGATAGCGGCCGTCCTGCATTCTCGTCGGATTGCTCTCCGCCTGGGTGCATGGACCTCAGAGCCACATATTTTATCCCCGGGACTGCCACAGGCATCCGCAATCTCACCGGTGCTCTTAAACGTGTATACGAGCAAAATTGCAGACATAGAAGCACCAGGGGTTGGAAGGATAATAACATTTGCAGATGATATTCTTGCATATAGGCAGGGGAGAGATAGGGAGCAAACAGCCCAGGAGCTTCAGGCGACAGTAGACAAAGTGATTGATTGGTGCGCTGAAATGAGTGCTGTCATCCACCCGGAAAAGGCAGCTGTTGTGTGGTGCTCCCTGGACAACAGGATTGTAAGAGCTGATGTCCCAGGCCTCATGATAGATGGTGGAAGCGTCAACAGAGAGAACAAACTGAAGTATCTGGGAATCACATTTGACAGGAGCCTGTCCTTCAAGGATCTTGTGGAGACGGTTGTGACAAGATCTCAAAAGGGTCTCAACGCACTTAAAATTATGGCTGCAATGGACATAGAGCAGAGGATGCTTTTCACGCTATACCAACACTTGGTCCTCTCAGTGATTGATTATGGACTAGGACTGCTCACTGTCTCAAAGAGTCAGGTGGTGAAATTGGAGCGCATACAGAACGAGGCTATACGGGTCATTCTGTGATGCACCAGAGACACCCCAGTGGTGTGTATGCGTTACATCCTTGGTTTGCCTGTTGCTGGTAGGCTCAAGGTGATGCAGGCGAATGCATACCTCTGAGTAGCTGCTGACACAGATCACCCGTTGCATGATGTGCTGGACGCAGTTAAGGGCCAGCGACTGATAAGAGGGAATTCGTGGATGGCTCAGGCGGAGGATACGATCAGACAGGTGTGCATCTTTGAGAACATTAGGAGAGGAGAGGAGTGGGTCAGAGAGCCAGCGGAGCAGTTAGACTTGTGCAAAGTTATAATCACATTGAGCTGGGAGTGCAGAGAATGGCCAGCATGGGCCACGGAAGTGGAAATCCAGCAACTAATTCAGGATAATGCTCACCCGGGTGATGTGATTATCTACACAGATGGTTCGGTGTTGAGAGGTAGTAGAAGTGCCTGGGGATTCTTGGCAAAGGCTAATGGTTGACGTTTGGTGCAGGAGAGCCTGGCATATGATACCACACATCTAGCTTAAGAATGGAGGTGGAGGCAGTCATTGCAGCTTTCCGCCGGATGGAGAATACGATACACACACACATCGTAATTTTAACTGACTCAGAAAGCATGCTAAGTAGGGTGAGGACAGGCAAGCTTCGTGCAGAGTGGCTTGCTTCGCTTCGGAAGTCGCGGGTGGCAAGCATCGTCTGGATCTTTTCTCCGGGGCATGCCGGTGTGCTGCGGAATGAACAGGCAGACAAACTGGCTGGCTCTGCAAAACTTGGTGGAGTATTGATGCATGATAAGTGGGACGTGGTTGCGGCCTTGGGAGGGGGGGGGGAACGTGTACACCTCGGAGGAGCAAATGGATCACCATGGTCTGGCAAGAATGCGACAGCGAGGAGTGACAAGGGGATCTGGCCGATGCTCGACGCTTAGAGGAAAGGCGAGACGCACATATAATCAGATTGCTACTGGTACTATTGGGGTTGGAACTCTTCGCTGGCTTCTGAGGATGGGGACAGAGCGCTTATGGGAATGCCCCGAATGCTGTGATGTCGTTTCCTAAATCAATCAATCAATCAATCAATCAGTCAATCAATCAATCAATCTTCACTCCAACGACGATGAATAGAATGTAACTATTCATGAAACAACGACAACGACGTTTTCCACAATTGATGTTCATCTAAGCACATTATACAATGCAATTACACCTGCACATATTCAACACCTGACAAAACCCACGAAGTTCTAACACTTAAAAAAACAAACGGCATAGTATTTAGCCGTTGCTCTGTACACATCTATCCATGTCCATACTGGACGATGGCTGAACGCAAATTGCTCTTTTTGGACTCGCCTCGTGTCCACCGAAGCGAGTTCCCGTGTTTTCACGCTTTGTGAAAAGTATCCACTATTCACGTTCCAGGTGTCCAATTCCTGAAAACTGCCATAACCTTTAACCTAATCTAAATTGGGTTATGGCTTAACTATGCCATGACGTAACTCAGGTCATGGCAGAAACATCCCCAATTTAAAGAGCGTGCTTCTTTTGCTCTTACTTGCTTAATAACACCTATTAGAAATGCTGTAGTGGAGAGGATGTTCTCTCTCTTAGACGCAGTTATGGAAGCAGAGGTGTTTCCAAGGCACCAGGGCTGGGTTCTATACTGGCCAAGACCTATTGACGCGTCCTCCCCGAGCCTCCTGGGCAACATGTCCCTTCGGGGTCCTGGCTGAAGTCAGTAGGATCGTTGATTCCTCCGAAGTCGGAGAGTGTCTGCCTGCACGGCGAGGAACCACCAGTCTGCACACCAATAAGCCAGACATGGGACAACGGATACTCACGCAAACCTCAGGTCGTATATGACATCACACCGATGTTGGACAACAGGATGTCTTCATCCGACATACAGGACTTCGCGCTGGAGTTCACAGCCAGCGAACACAAGCAAGCAAGTCGCAATTATTAGAATTAGAGTAGTACTATCATCTTCAATGATAGACTTCGAAGACTTCAAAATGAGTGTCTAGTTGGTCGTGCGTCGAAGTACATTTGTTCCTGCAGCGAGACGCCGTCGTCATTTGGAGGCAACAGGTTCGATCCCGGTTGGTAACTATTATAGCTTTCAAATTTTATGTTGTCTAGTGCGTCTTCTAATCTATATTTCCTTCTTCTTCTTCTGTGAGCGCCAAATAATACTATGTGTGTCTATTTATGTAATCGTGTTAGTGGCCCCAACGGTACTCCCCATTTATTTCTTGTATCATCTTGTTACTTCATACAAAATGTTGCATGATTTCAAAGCTGAAATTTTATATTCTAAGGAATCCTGTATTGAATTTCTCAACAATGAAGAGACATACTTATTTGAAGACGAGGTTTTCATGTGATGTAAATATATTTTTAATAGATATTTTTACTGTGTAATGTCTTTTTTTGGGCGTTTTTATTTCATGACTTGGCTTTTTAAAATAAAAATCACAGTGATCTGGCAACCCTGTTCCGGTCTCTTGGCAATCTTTAAGACAAGAGAGTTACACAGTGAGGGAGTAACAGTTTTTTGAAGACCAGCAAGTGTGATTACAATAAAAATATTATTGATATCACAGTAAGAGAAAACAGTGTGCATAATTTAGAAGAACGTTGTCCGCGATAGATTGACAGTTGTTTTTGGGTTTCAGACTGTGCTGCCATGGCTTCAACCCCAGAGCAGACTCGTAAGATAGAAAGACTGGTAAGTATTTACTATTTTGGTAGATAAAACTTAAAAAGACTTAAACTTAAAAGATATGATCTGATATGTATCCATTCAATCATTCATCACACGCCATGCCGATAAGCGTGGGCGGTCATGTTTTGCCATCTCACTCGATCACCAGAGTCGTGGATCAGTTCCATATTCCTGTCTCAACCATGCCACTTGGCCAAGCCATCCAGGTATTTACTTCTTGGTCTTTCCTTCGATCTTGCCAGTTGTCACCAAGTTCTCCAAGTCATTTCTTCTCATAACATGCCCAAACAATTTTGACTGTCAACATCCATCTCTAATAAATTTATGATCTTCATTTGTTTCTTGAAACATTACGAACTAAAATATAGAAATGAGAAACTCGAAGCTTGTAAATAAGAGCTGAATGTCAGAATAGATGGATCCAATAGATGTCTTTAACGTGAATTTTATTTGCCAAATGAAATAAAATTGACTAGTGAGCGGGAATAAACGAAGTGTCTAATTGCAATTTGATTGCGAATAGACACTTTGTTTATTCGCAATTCGATTGTGAATATAGCCATTCGACCGGCTACCTGTACCGTATAGTATATAATAGTACAGGTTCTATAATATAATATATATAAAAGAACAGGTTCTATGTAGCACTTCAACACTCTTTCTCATTTCAATTGATATCAGTATGTTTTTCATCTTGCAAATGTCTATCTTCGACATTACAATTCTTGTTCTAATCTCTTCAAGGCATCTCCCATCAGATGTTATGACTGTTCCGAGATAGCTGTACCGATTCACTTGTTTAAGAATATGCCCATATACATGTATATTACATTGTGGTATTTCTTCCTTCCTAGTGACGACCATAATCGGTGTCTTCTTACAATTCAATTCTAACCCTAGTTGTTTACTGTGTGCAACAACCGCATCTACTAAATTTTGCAGGTCCTGTTCATTGTCTGCAGTCAAGACTATATCATCTGCATATCTAATGTTATTGATGTATCGTCCCCCAATATTGATTCCTTCCATATCTTCTATATTTCTGAAAATATTTTCACTGTACAGGGAATTTTTAAAAGAATATTTAAAAATTGGGTTTTTACTTATGACATTTGAATCCAACGACATTGTTACATATTTTTGTGTCGTGATCTACAACCAGGAAGTGCAAAGTAATCTACACCAATGTGTTAAGTTCGGTCCGTAAATTGGGAGCTGAGAAATTCTGCCTTCTATTACTGTTTCTCTCACCTCTTCCCCCCCCCTCCCCCTCCGATTTCCATCTTGTTTCAGGATGTTGCGGTCAACATCAGCATCTTTCAGCTGTATGTTGATTCCTAGGCTAGATTACGCTCATCAGCACGCCACGACTTTCTGAGCGACCAACTCCATACTCTCATAAGTCTCTGGTGCGACTCGAACCACTTCCAATTCTCGTGCACTCACATCAACCACGAGAGTATTCGGGATTATGGAGAAAGCTGCTAACCCCTCGGCCAGGGAGCCGGCCTTCTATTACTGTGGCTTGTTTAATTTTAAACTGACAACATAGTACCATATCATATATCATTGTGTCCGGGGTGGCGAGGCCTAACTTGAGGTATTATTTTTCAAAAGGATGTGCCGTGACCTAATTAATAATTAAAAATGGCTGCCAATTGTTTATTATTCATTAAAAGTCTGTCACATTTCTAACAAACCTGGCAAGATGTATACTTTATTGTGAGTTTTGGTAACAGGAAAGTAAAGGTCACATTCCTCTTTCGATAGAATGTCGAGAAGCTTGACTTCATTGCACCAGGTTTTACCCCATATGGCTCAGTCTCTTTCCACATGGTGGCCTGCTGAAAGCACCACACAAAGCACAAGAGTCTCAGAGTCTCCAACAGAAATGCACTCGACTTTTAAGACTTTTCGATAGGATGTGCTGTGACCTAATTAATAGTTAAAAATAGCTGCCCATTTATATTAATTAAATGTCATGTGAAATTTTCGTCGTTAGTGAAAGAACACTTCATGAAAATGTACTCATATTGTCTTAATGTACCCACTGCATTGCGACAGCTTTCTTTTGTTGATTAAATATTATGCATTAATGAAAGTAAATAAGTTTGTAACTGCTGCATAAATTAAGCATTCTCTTTCGCTAATAATTAATTTCTACTTCTCTATAATTACACTGTTCTGTATCTAAAAGTGCACAATTAATAATTAAATACTCATTAAAAAAAAAAAAAAAAAATTTATTTCATAGTATTGTATTTAAATTTAAATAATCATGTACTGCAACATTGCTAAGAAAAAAAAGTACTCTTTACACTACTTACATGTTTACAGATTTGTCTGAAAACTGGCGTTCAAAATTATTTTGAGTCATGTCAAATGCTGAAAAATTATACAAGTACACAGATAAATTACTGTTACAAATGAAACTTGTATTCTGTTTAATTTTAATAGTTAAATTGCCAGTTCTAATTATAAATAATTACAGGTCCACTATAGTAATTAGTATAGTCAGGGCGCCTCCATTTTGAGTTATGATTGCACTATCTTTTTTAATTGCTGAATATTTTCTCTACACAGTAAAAGGAGGTAATTGTTGAAACTTCAAGTATATGTAAAATTTAATGCAGAATTCAAAAATGCATTAAACAGTAACCAGAGACAAAAAAGAAACATGAGTTAAAAACAAAATTAGCTTACCGAACATCATAAAAACTTAATAACTTAAAGAGAAAAAAGTTCTAAGCGACATACGCTTGCAGCCTAGCAGACAGACCACTACTGAATTTATTAGAGTGGTTTCCCATGACATATGCCATGTTGTTTTAGAATACATGAGGTCATAAGCAAGCATGGTTACAAGCCGGAAGTCACTGGAAGGTTGCTAAAAAAAATTCCCGGAAAAATGCTTCCACCTTCCCCCACCCCCTCCTGACAAAGAACGACAACTGACATTGCTAAAAATATTATTAAAAATCATTGAACTCACCAGCAGTGATTGGAACCATGGATGTTTTTTTTAGGTAATGGATTCGCTTTCATTCACTAAATCTGAATGAATCATTTCAATGGCAGAGCTAATTCAGTGAATGACAGTGACTCCGTAAATATTTTTAAAAATGTACCGTTCGATCAATGTGGGTCAGGTGAGCATTTGTAGTAGAAATATAGGGTGCATTTTTAATGACTGTAGTTTTTGAAAATATTACCCTTCCAAGTTTTGTGTTTACCTACTGTGGAGTTCATGCAACATAATAGGTAAATACAAAATGGCAATACTTTTTAAAACTGCACAGTCATTAAAAATACACCCTGTATCATAAGTATGTGCCTTCATACTTCATTTATTTCCCCCATATAGTAATAATAATAATAATACAAAAATGTGTCCCCAAGCAGCTTCCTGTTATGAATGTGATGTAGTAGGACCATCACAGTTTTGTGGGCCTGAATGTACAGAGGAATTAGTGGCCAATTTTTCCTTGACATAGCAGGTGACGAGCCCAGGCATCAAACCCTTGTCCGATCATACTCATGACATCAACACAGTTCCTTATGTACTTCACTAATGCCCCAGTGACCAAGAGCTATGTAACGGTAACGTAGTTGCTAGTAGTTCTCACATTGGACGGGTCCATGAAGTGACCAGACGAAACGATACATAAACATACTGATTTCTAGGTAGCCCAGGGGAAGACTAGCAAAAGCAAACCCAAAAATGTTTGTCCAAGTCGGTTGTACTGAACCACAGGCTTCACAGAACAGTTCAATGCAATGCACTTGATGATTTTACTTTTTTTACCTGAATTATTTAGTATTTACCAAACCCAAAAAAAATCGACATACGCATTGACATGTTAGACGCACTGGTCACAGTGTTATGTTGTCTGTCCATCAAGAATGATGATGACCATTCATTTCATCCAGTGGGGTTGAAGGTATGGAGCCGTGGGTTCTAAGATGGCTGATAAGGCCTATTTTGGCTCGAAATGTTCTTTGACAATGTGGGCAAGGAATGCTTGACGTTTCTGGAGGAGGATTTCCTGCAGTGGTTTTTCTGTCCTGCCTTTTCTTCACAGCTCTTGCAGTCCTGGTTGCCTCACATATGACTGCACCCATGCGTAATGATGCACGCCATGAATTTCGGTCTCTGGCTGCAGCCTCCCAGGTGTCATGATGAATTCCAAAACCTTCAGTGAAATTTTCAGTGTGTCTTTAAAGAGTTTTCTCTGGCCACCTTGGGAGCGTTTACCACAACTCAGTTCACTGTAAAAAAATTCGTTTAGGGAGCCTGTGATCTGGCATGCGAGTCAAGTGACCAGCCCAGCGAATCTGATTCTTCATCAGTAGAGTGTGGATACTGGGCATGGATCCTCTTTCTAGGACTTCAGTGTCTGGAATCTTGTGTTACTGTACAGTTGCTGTACTATTATATCACGCATAAGAATTATTACAATATAAGGTATTAACTAGGCTGACCATGTTTCTTTTAGACATAAAGGACATTGGAGTAACAAGAATGGGATGGGGGTAATGTCAGGTGATTACTATTCTGTATTCATGAAATGGTAATTTGTATGGAATTGTTATTGAGCTTACCGTTATTCTTGTTATTCTTGATTGAACAATCTTATCCAGAAATGTAGGGGGGGGGGGGGGGGGGTGTCACAATCGTACCATGAATATTTTCAATGAAGTAATCTTACATAGCAAATTTATGTCTTCCATTGCATTATGAAACTTATCTTATGTTGCAAATTTATGTCTTTCAATGTGTTGTGGAACGTCTTACTCCCTGACACAATTTTGTCCTAAACAACATTTCCTTTATTGTTTCAACACATTTTATTGTCATATGTGTATTGCTGTGGGTCATATATTCAGTTACTGGTGTCCTTGGGAGTTCACAAAGATTCATTTTTATAGGTTGTTTTTCTAAGTTTTTTTCCATCCGAATAAAAGCTAGACAGATATATTGTCAGACTGCTTCTGGCACCATTAGTATTGGGACTCTTCACCGGCTGTTGCAGATGAGGATGGAGCATGTAAAGGAATGTCCTGAGTGCTGTGATGTCGGTTCTTGACTCACCTGAGTTTTGAAATTTAGCAGAGTGTAGCCAGTTCAGCCAGCTCTTTCATTTACATCTGGCAGGGGATCTTTAAATAATACATGTACATGAGTCCTCTTAGTTTTCACCTTATCTGAGGAGGCTAGATGTCTGATCCACTACTGTAGGATCAATGGGGAGTAAAACATCCTCGGAGTGTCTATTTTGTTTTAAAAAACCTTATTTTTTTTTCATATCCTTTACAGGACATTGCTGTCAAAACCAGCATTTTACTGCTATTGTGATCTCTTGGCAAGTTTACGTTCAGTAGTTTGCCATTATTTTGTGAAATACCACACCATAATTTGTGCCTGTTATTCTTGGGTTAAAGGCAGATGCCATATCTAAACCATTCCCTGTTACTGCCACAAGTGACAGATACTAAATCTAAGCCAAACCCTGCGGCTGTTACAAGTGACAGATGCAATATCTGAGCCACTTCATGATACTGTCACAAGTGACAGCTGCCATAACTAAGCCACTGCCAGCTGTCACAAGTGAAGCCAAATGACAAAAGTTTTAGTATGTTGATTTATCAGTCTGCAATAACCTGTCATATATGGTACATACTTCACTGATTGCATGTAGTAAACTAATATCTACATTTTAAAATGAATTTTATAAATAAATTGTTGTAATGTGTCATCATTGTTTAATTTACTTTCAGAGGGAACTGTTTCTGCTATTGGACCCAAATGAATCAGCATTGTCCGATGCA
The DNA here is from genome assembly GCA_963921405.1 of Cepaea hortensis. Lineage (NCBI taxonomy): Eukaryota > Metazoa > Mollusca > Gastropoda > Stylommatophora > Helicidae > Cepaea > Cepaea hortensis. Next base: position 27,605,956 of record OY992881.1, on the reverse strand, counting down.
GAAATTGAGGAAAAGAAGAAACTTATGGAGAAAATGAAGTATATTGAAACATGCGTCAAAAAGCAGGGAGGTAAAGTTTCAGTTCTGTTAACAAAATATCTATGTTTATTTTTCACTTAATATGCTGTTGTCTGACTACATATGAAATTATTCTATTGTGTATTTGTCACTTACATATCTAGGATTAGTGGTAAATAGCAAATTATCCCTAGATCAGGAAATCAACATCCGGATTGGTAAGGCAGCAACAACAATGAACAGGTTAAGAAAAAGAGTCTGGGAGAACAGGAAGCTTACTGCAAAAACAAAAGTACTTGTCTATCAAGCCTGTGTCCTTAGTACTCTTTCTTTATGGCAGTGAAACCTGGACAACTTACTCACACCAAGAGAAATATTTAAACAGCTTTCATATGCGGTGTCTGCAAAGAATTCTTGGTATTAAGCGGCAAGACAAAATTACAAATACTGAAGTATTGGAAAGATCAGGTTGTGTGACAGTTTATTTCATGCTCAGTCTTCGTAGACTTAGATGGATAGGACATCTTAGGAGGATGGATGATGGAAGAATACCAAAGGACATCTTTTTTGGTGAATTACAGATGGGTAAGAGATCTCAGGGTCGGCCTCTACTACGATACAAAGATGTGTGTAAGCGGGACATGATTGATACAGGCATTGATAATACACATTGGGAGCAAGTCGCAGCTGAACGTGTTGCATGGAGGGCAAACATCAGAAATGGAATAAAGACAAAGGAGAAAATTATTGCAGATAAGTCACACACCTAGCGTTTGAGACCTAAGATGGTGCATGATGGTGGAAATGACCACGTGTTCACATGCACCCACTGTGAACGGACATTTACAGCGCAAATTGGCCTTATCAGTCACATTCACTACCGCCATAGTTAAATGGAGAATGCCATGGACAGACAGAAAAACCAATGACCAATTCCTACAGGAAACAAATGAAAATCATAAACTGATTTTAAAAAATTAGATAGACAGTCAAACTTTTTTGGACATGTTATGAGAAGAAATAAATTGGAGAACTTGGTGACAACTGGCAAGAATAAGGGGAAGACAGAGAAGTAAAACCTGGATGGCGTGACCACATGGCATGGTCGAGACAGGAACACTGAGCTGATCCATGACTCTGATGATGGAGTGAAATGGCGAATCATGACCGCCCACGCTAATCGGCATGGCACATTATGGATGGATGGGAAAATACTAGGCAAGAAAGTCATGGAAAGATAACACAAACAATCTTTATTGTCAGAATTTAATTTTCAGAGGGTCACAAATTGGGTACATAGACCCATCTTACATTTGGCCCTTCCAAGCACTCATATTTCTGACTTCAATTATCTGTTGTGCATGTCCCATTCACATAGAAAACACATTGTCAAATGAAAGCTATGAACATAAACAATGCATATTACCATGTTATGACTCAGGCAAGCAGGAAAAGAAAGAAGTACTTGGAAAGCTTACACATCTGGTTAACAAATAATAAAATATACACAACACCAACTTCAGCAGAATATCAGATGATAGAGCATTGGAGAGTCATGACCTTCAGTGTCTGCTGCAGATTTGAAGAAGAAAGTGAATCGTTTTCATTTATCTTCACATTTTAAATTGTATTTCTTTAGTTTTGTTTTACCTGCAGTTTATGTACTCTGTTATGTTGTTGCTGTTTTTTTTTTTCCACTTTGAACCCAAGCATAGGCCATACTAGTTCACTGGACTGATTTTTGCTTGTGGATTAGCTTTCCCTATTACCAGTGTCCATCACCATCAAGCAAACTCACTCTGACTTCTGAGGTACTTGTAGTTTACATCCCCAAGTCAAGGATGAGAAGTCCACATTTGAGTCCAACTGGCCAATTTAGGGTTTGAGCCCACTGCCTCTACATCAGCACACCAAAAGGTGAAGAGTGTGAGCGGCCATTCAGCCATCCTTAACCTCTATCTTCTCTGTTGTTATAAACACAATTATTTTCCCTCCATAATGTTGTACAATATTTGGTTTCTATGACACAAGACTGTCAGGAATTTTGTCTAGCTATCTTCCTCTATCTCTCGTTCTACAAATCTTTCCGGTTATCACATGTACCAATTTTTGTCTTCTCATAATGTCTTCTTCTTATTCTTCAGCTTTCCGAGCCATTGAGGTTCTTTGCTGCAAATACAATCCGTCTCCATTCGTCTCTCTAGTGGACCTTCTCTTGCCAGTCGTTGATTCCAAGTGCTTGTAGGTCTGTACATGTATTATCTCTCCACCGTCTTCTTGGTCTACCTCGGGGTCTACGGTCATTTATTTATTGAGTGTAAGCTAGTTTTGTTTCCCTATTATCTTCCATTCTTTCTATATGCCCCAGCCATTGTAGTCTATTAGCCTTCATGATACCAGTGATTAGCGGGGACTTAAACAGATCATAAATGTCTTTGTTACTTCTTCTTTTCCACTCTCCACTTTGTGTATCCCTAATGGGTCCAAAGATGCGTCTTAAAATTTTGTTCTCAAAGGTTTGTAACAAGGCTTCGTCTCCTTTCGTTGTACTCCAGGTTTCAGAGCCATACAGCACAACTGGTCTGATCAGCGATTTGTATATTGTGATTTTGGTGTTACGAGATAGCGCCTTTGATTTTAGTAGATGTTGTAGTGCATAGTATATCTTATTTCCAGAGTTGATTCTAGTTTGTATTTCTTCCCTTATGATGTTGGAGCAGTTGAAGATTGTACCCAGGTATTTGTATGTTTCCGTTCTTTTAATGGTCATATTATCTATTTGTATGTGGCCAGAGTTTTTAGCCATTCCGTCTCTTGAAATTACCATATATTCTGTCTTATCTTGGTTGATAACCAGCCCCATCTGTTGGGCTTTTTCCTTTAAGTGAGTCAATATTTCCAATGTCTTTTGTTCACTTTGCCCTATAATATCTATACCATCTGCATAACCAAGCAGCTTGGATGTTCCTCCAATATCACATTCCTCCTTTATCTTCCTTACAACTTTCTCTAGAGCCAGATTGAAGAGTAGCGGCGATAGTGCATCACCCTGTTTCAAGCCAGATGTTATTTTGAAGGGGTCTGATTTCCTGCCTTTATATGTTACTATATTATAAGTATCTTCCATGCATAGTCTGGTCATGTTGATTAACTTCCTTGGTATTCCAAATTCCTGCATAGCATTCCATAGACTATTCCCATGGACACTATCATAAGCCTTTTTAAAATCCACAAAAATGTTATGGAGATCTCTTTTATATTCCCAATGTTTCTCGGCTATTTGTCGTAAGATAAATATCTGATCTATTGTTGATCTGTTTTGTCTAAAACCCGCCTGGTAGTCACCTAATATGTCTTCTGAATATGGTTTTAGTTTATTGGTTTCTCATAATGTGCCCAAGCAATATTTAAAAATATCTCTTTCTATTCACAGAGTATTACCGAATGCCTTCACAGAGTACCAGGTTCAACTTTCAGACTGTCTCGTCCAAGTTTATGCATCTGTTACGTGAATGTGTCTTGTCCCATCAGTGGCCTGAAGCTCTTGATCTGGTACGCAGTCAGTGTCACGAGATCAGTCGTGCCAACAGTGTAATCTGGAAGGTAAGTCTGTCATTTGTAAATGAAAGCAGAGGTGACATGATACAGTCTGGGTGGTAAACCTCTTCTTGCGTGTGTCATTTGTAAATGAAAGCAGAGGTGACATGATACAGTCTGGGTGGTAAACCTCTTCTTGCGTGTGTCATTTGTAAATGACAGCAGAGATGACATGATACAGTCTGGGTGGTAAACCTCTTCTTGCGTGTGTCATTTGTAAATGACAGCAGAGATGACATGATACAGTCTGGGTGGTAAACCTCTTCTTGCGTGTGTCATTTGTAAATGAAAGCAGAGGTGACATGATACAGTCTGGGTGGTAAACCTCTTCTTGCGTGTGTCATTTGTAAATGAAAGCAGAGGTGACATGATACAGTCTGGGTGGTAAACCTCTTCTTGCGTGTGGATGTGGTCAGTGGTGTCAGCAGTACAATCTGGGTGAGTTGCATGTAATGGTATGTGAAGATAGGGATGTCAACTGTGTGGAAGGTAGGCCTGTCATGTTATGTAGAGAAAATAGGGGTGTCAACTGTGTGGAAGGTAGGCCTGTCATGTCATGTGAAGCAGATTGTGGTGTCATATGTGTGGCAGGTAGGCCTGTTATGTTATGTGGAGAAGATAGTGGTGTCATATGTGTGGCAGGTAGGCCTGTCATGTCATGTGAAGCAGATAGTGGTGCCAACTGTGTGGAAGGTAGGCCTGTCATGTCATGTCTAGGAGATTAGTGATGTCAACTGTATAGTGTGTAAGTCAGACCTGTCGTGTTATGTGGAGATCAGTGGTGTCATCTATCAGAGGTAACTGAAGCACCTCTAAAGATACTCACGAGGAGGTAATTCTTCAGTTCACCTTTCTCTTTCAACTCCTTTTGTTTTGCTGCTGAGTTTGTTTGCTTGATAGAGGAAGGGAGGGACAGAGAGGGATTTCTCTGTAGTTGTATTCCTCCTCTTTTACTGTGTATATTTTTGTATTTTCTTTGTTTCCTGTTGTACTCTGCATTCACGTTAAAGGTAAAAGGTAGTCCCGCCGCAGATACTGCTGTTAGTGTTGGGCTCTACATGATGTGAGTTGATGCCATATTGGGCTCTACATAATGTGGGTTGATGCCATACTTAGGTGATGTGACCAGCTCCCTTCCTCACCATCCCTCATTCCCAGAAAATTCTGAAAATGATGAGGTACCCATTAATTGAGGCAAACTGTCGATTGCAATGAGAACATTTTGGGAAGGGGGCGATTTATGAGAAGAAATAGATTTGAAAACTTAATGACAGCTGGTAGACGTGATGAAAAAGACAAAGAGATAAACACCTGGATAGCTTGGCCACTTGGCATAATCAGGACACGAACCTGGTCCAAGACCGGTGGTTATCTAAGATGGCCAAGCATGACCACGTGTTGTTGGCATGGCACATGATGATTAACTGAGTCTAGATTGCTTGACAACTGTGTAAGTTGGACCTAAATGATTCTGCCACTGCTGGGGATTGAACTCAGACCACAGTCTTAGTATACTGAGCTATAGCCACTATGCCATTGTAGCTCACACTCACATTATGTGGGTAATTCACTGTCATGTAAACTATATAATTTATTCACTTATTGGTTTTCCAGGTTGGTCTGGCTGGCTTGTATCAGGACTCTGAGAAGAATGGTCGTCTGATAGAGCAGTTTGTGACGTATGTAGTTAATTATGTTGAAATATATTATTATTATTTTATTTCAAGTATGTTGCATATCCTTTACAGGATGTCACATTCAACACCAGTATTTTTGCTGTTGTGATCTCTTGGCAAGTAATTTGTCATTGGTTTCTGAACGACCAGCACCCATACCATTTAGTTTTTAAAAGAAATTTAAAAAAAAAACTTAACAGTCTGCTGCCAAATCGTCCGCAGCTGTGTTTCGAACGCTGGTGTGCGGAATTACGAGCTGCGTCCGTAACTCCTTCACCACGGACGTTAAGTATATTGAAATTCAATTGTACAAGGGGAAGTCAATAAGTAAGTCACAAATGGCTGTTAAAAAAAATGTGCTGTTCACACACTACTTTCTGTGCTGTACAAACACTACCATCTGTGCTGTACACACACTACCTTCTGTGCTGTACAAACACTACCTTCTGTGCTGTACAAACACTATCTTCTGTGCTGTACAAACACTACCTTCTGTGCTGTACAAACACTACCTTCTGTGCTGTACAAACACTACCTTCTGTGCTGTACAAACACTACCTTCTGTGCTGTACAAACACTACCTTCTGTGCTGTACAAACACTACCTTCTGTGCTGTACAAACACTACCTTCTGTGCTGTACAAACACTACCTTCTGTGCTGTACAAACACTACCTTCTGCGCTGTACAAACACTACCATCTGTGCTGTACAAAAACTACCATCTGTGCTGTACACACACTACCTTCTGTGCTGTACAAACACTACCTTCTGTGCTGTACAAACACTACCTTCTGTGCTGTACAAACACTACCTTCTGTGCTGTACAAACACTACCTTCTGTGCTGTACAAACACTACCTTCTGTGCTGTACAAACACTACCTTCTGTGCTGTACAAACACTACCTTCTGTGCTGTACAAACACTACCTTCTGTGCTGTACAAACACTACCTTCTGTGCTGTACAAACACTACCTTCTGTGCTGTACAAACACTACCTACTGTGCTGTACGGACAATACCTTCTGTGCTGTTCAAACACTACCTACTGTGCTGTACAAAAAATTTCTTCTGTGCTGTGCCTGACTTTAATAATTCTCAAGTATTTTCTTATGGGGTAACCTTAGCTCATCTTTACAATCTGCCTGTTATCTGTTCATTGAAGTCTTGCCTTCCCGCACTCTTACATCTCTTTCCAGTTCATCAAGTGATACCTTTTTATTGAAGCCTTACCGTCTCTCTTGCTTGAAATATCTATTCAGTCCATCAAATGATATCTTTTCTTTTAATAGTTAAAAGAAGTAATGCCTGCAGCAGGATATAACAATAGAAAATAAAAACAAACCCCTGTAACATAAGTTTGTCGTATTGGGGTTTGTTATAAGGTATGTACACTATGCCTGTGTTTATTATCTCTCATTTTTTCACAGGAATCATCTGAACCTGTTTTTCTGTTCTTTCATTAAACCTTGCCGTCCACATCCCCCACTAACATGGTTTTCAGCAAGATATAGTTCACTTTCATTGCACACAGATGTCACCTTAAGTGCTCCAGCTTCCTCATAGTTCATAGACAGAGAATCTTAGCACAGTGCACAAATTCTGTAGCACTGACAGGTGTCAAAATGTGTGTATTTCAGAATCACACATGCCATAAATGTTCTGTTTTGTGTGTATCATTTCTCATTTTGAAATTTAGCCTGGGGAGCAGCCAATTTATCCTGCTGCTTTCGGTTCTCAACTGCCAAGAGATTTGTAACATGTGCACATGTCCTCCAAGTTTTCACCCTTATCTGAGATTTTTTTTATCTGCTACCCCAGGATCAGTAGTAGCCTTCTGGGATAAGGGTGAAAACTAAGAGGTCATAAGCGCAAGATACACATGTAACAAATCCTGTGGCCGTTGAAAATCACAAAGTGATGGTGACTGCCCTGGCAAAATTATTAAAAAAGAAAGCCAGTTACCTTGAATGGAATATCTATCTAGAGGAAGTACACCTGACATGAGTGCATGCTGAAACCTCACACTCCGACCTGTGCATGACAGGGTGTAACGCAATCCTCTTGAAAGAGGAATGAGGAAGAATATCAAGACCACAGTCTTGGTCAGTAGGCACATTAACAACTAAGGCAGAATGTTAGTTGCCTGCTGCCAAGCTAATACTGGAATACCAAGACTAAAGACCAGTCTTGTCAGTAGGCACATTAACAACTAAGGCAGAATGTTAGTTGCCTGCTGCCAAGCTAATACTGGAATACCAAGACTAAAGACCAGTCTTGTCAGTAGGCACATTAACAACTATGGCAGAATGTTAGTTGGCTGCTGCCAAGCTAATACTGGAGTCCAATGGAAAAAAAAGCAAAACATGTGGCTAGGGAGCTAAAAGGGAAAACGACTAGTTTTTATGTTCATCAAATTACCATTGTGAGTCCCAAGTTAAGTATTTTGTTGTTGTTGTTGTTGATACAGACATTGGTGGACAGGTCAGCCTGTATCTGTGTGTGTTTTTTCTTGCCAGCGTCCAGCTTTCTGTGGTTAGTGTGTCAGTCAAGGACCCTTGTACACACCTTTGGCACATTGGACATGTGGTGTTAGAACCATGTTTGTATAGACCAATCGGCACTGAGTGGGTCATGTGGTCAGTGTCATGCTGGCCAGCTGGACTTCCCTAGACATTCCCTGGTGCCAGTTTTAGGCTGGGTCTACCTGGGGCAAGGGTCTCCAGGGTCAGCCATGTTGCAAATTAAACCCTTGGCCACTGGGATGGTAGGTAAGTGTCTAGCCACTATGCAGGGTGTATTTTTAATGACTGTGCAGTGTTTGAAAATATTGCAGGCCCAAGTTTTGTATATACTTATTATGTTGCTTCAACTTTACAGAGGGTGAATACAAAACGTGGACTAGCAATATTTTCAAACACTAAATTAAATTACAAGCCGGCTCCGTGGCCGAGGGGTTAGCAGCTTTCTCCGCTAACCCCGAATACTCTCGTCACGTGACGCGACGAGAATTAGCAGTGGTTCAAATCGCAAAAGTGACTTATGAGAGTATGGAGCCGGTCGCTCAGAAAGTCGTGGCGTGCTGATGAGCGTAATCTAGCCTAGGAATCAACATACAGCTGAAAGATGCTGGTGTTGACCGCAATATCCTGAAACAGGATGGAAACGCGGGAAAAAAAAAAAAAAAAATTAAATTACGCCCTATACCATGGCTTCAGTGTTATGTTTATATTGCATATAACCACCATACTACAACAACTCATTTATGTGCATTTCTCTTGTTGAATCTTTGAGCAGCCACGTATGTTTGCTTGGTCAGCTCAACATAGTGGAAGTTTTGCTGGACTTCTTGCTCTTCCTTCTGTCTCAAGGACAGATTGAAGAAGCTGAGAACCTTATAATGGTAAGACTTCAGTGTGTGTGAGGAAATGTTTTAATATGGCATTCTTATTTAGAACTCAGTATGGTATAATGACTATATTATGGGACATCTATAAATCACTCTCATTACATGACAGAAACAAAACTGAAATGTTATTTCCAACCTGTTCGGCCGTATGGCAATGAAACTTGAAATGTGAGCGCATAAATTGGGAAAATCTTTGGAGCAACAGAGATGCCATTTCTGAGAAGAATATTGTGAATACTTTTGACTGCCAGAGCAACTAATCATTGCCTGGAAATTGCTGGTGAATGTAGGTCATTATAACAACTATAAGAAAGAGACAATCTTCTTTGGTCAGGAAATGAGAAAAGTCGCATTGGAAAACATGATGAATGGAAACATTAGCGGTAGAAGAGGCATACCAAAAGAAATGATGCTGGAAGGGCTGAGACATGTGGCAAGGAAAATTATTATTAATAGAATTGATGCATGATCACCAGCCCATAAGCCTATCTGCTCTTTCATTTCCTACCTCTGAAGTCGGAATGGGTTTGCCTGAAGGTGAGGGACACTGGTTATAGGGAAAGCTAATCAGCATGCAAAATCAGTCCAATACACTAGAAGCATGGCCAAATGGATAAGAATGGTGTTCTTAAACATCCGGTGTGCTGATGCTGAGTTAAGGGGTTCATCGCCTACACCGGACAGTTGGACTAAAATGTTGACCTGTCGTCCTTGACTTGGGGACGTAAATTACAAGTACCTCTGAAGTCGGAGTGGGTTCGTCTGATGGTGAGGGTAACTCTTAATAGGGGAAAGCTAAACCGCATGCAAAATTCAGTCCATCACTACTATAAAGAGAGTGTGTATGGACTACGTTTGAGATCAAAGCGAGCGAGCGCAAAAAATAAAACAAAAAACAATACACTAGAAGTAGTAGCATGTATTTGTACTATGCTTGAGTTACGGCGAGCGAGTGACCAAATACATTTTTGTCCCTCTTGTACCGCATGCCCAAGCACAAAATTGAAACATTAGACAGCTTTGATCCTCAGAGATTCAAACCGCTGCCTTCTGGCCTAGCCCTTTTCAATCTTCACCAGCATACTTATGGCGTCACTGGGAAAACATGCTTATGTTCTCGCTGTCATGTTTGTTGATAATGACTCCAGTTACAGCTTGCAGTTCTGTTTGCACAACTTATAAGAATTGCTTGCCAAAAATTACCAGAATGCAGAATCAAAACTGCTCGGTTGGGCATGATTCTAATGTGGGAGGTAGACCTGTCATGGTGTGTCAGAGGATACCGGGGCACCAATGGAGATACCCACGTGAGCACTGAATATCTTCTTCTTCTGCGTTCATCCGTAGTTTTTTTTTCTTTTTTCAGACGTGATTGTGTTGTGCCTGTTTACAGCAGAGCTGCGGTCTTGCGCCGTTAGGCTGACACATCCAACTTCTGCGGGCATTTCTTGACCGGGTTAACCTTCCTGGGGGAGCACTTAATATGATTGTTCAGCTCGCCTTTCTCTGTCAACTCCCTTTGTTTTGTTGTCTTCGTTTACTTAAAGAGGGTGGGAGGATTAGGGGGGGGGGGGGGGGGGGAGATCGCTTTGTAATTGTGGTTTCCTTGAAGACTAACGATAAATTTCGTTCTTATTGATGAGGTTTTTTTTTCTCTCGCTCGCTTTGAACTCAAGCGTAATCCATACATACTACTTCTAGTAGTGCTGGACTGAATTTTGCGTGTGGATTAGCTTTCCCTATTAACAGTGTCCCTCACCATCAGGCGAATCCACTTCGACTTCAGAGGTACTTGTAATTAACGTCCCCAAGTCAAGGACGATAGGTCAACACTTTAGTCCCAACTGTCCGGTGTAGGGGTTGAACCCCTGACCTCGGCATCAGCACACCAGATGATTAAAAACATGTTCTTATCCATTTGGCCATGCTGACCTACATTGATGAGTTTGACCTTTAGCGCCTTCACCAGCACTTCACGTCATAACCACATTTCCGGTTCAGTTGATTTGTTGGAGTCATACACGCCAATTTCATGAAACACATGTCCGGTCCACAAGTATTCAGATATGTAGTTGTATCGGTATGTTTTTGCTGTTTCTATGCTGATGAAGGTTTAACCCGCAACGTCCATTTTGTTACTTGTTCTAGTAAAGATTTCTGTCTATTTTTTTTGGTGATTCATTCATCTTATTGCTATCCTGTGTAATATTTCCTTCTCTATTAGAACACTGGAAGAAGCTTTCTGTCTGCAAAAGTATCAGTGTCAAAATTTGTTGTCTTTAATTTCATTCATCCAGTTTTTTTTTTATGTGCACAAAAAGATGCAGGACTTTTTCAAATGGAATATTATTTCAAGACCTAATACTTCTGGTGAAGTTTGTCACTTTATGTACAGACATGAGGGGTTTTGGGAAGGACAACGGAATGTATTTCATTAGGTTATTTGTAATATAATTTCTTGAATGTATTATCAGATGTCAGGTCTTAGTCAGATATGACTGTTTAACAGTAGACAGTACTACTTGCTTTCTGCTAGCACCAAATGTTGGGTGGCGTTCACTAAAATCGACACCCCAAATTGTACAAACAGCTTCGGTGGAGGAGCGCAACTGTGAGGGTACAAGCCTATCCTACTGCAAGGAAGTGATACCCTACAGACTAAAAGTCATGGCAGGCACACCCGGCCCTAAGTCTTGGTCTACAAATGGTCTAGGATTGAAGCTCTGACTGTCGGATAGTTAAAGAATTGTTTTTCTGATCCGGCAGCTTCTACAGCTTGTCTTGTTCCAGGTGTATTGGTGTTACCTTTCCTCTGGAGTAAATTAGACAGCCCGAGATAGGGATCATGCTGCATAGGCAACACATGGTTACCACAATTTAACCCAGGCTTTGTGCTATGGAGAGGTATAACTCTATCCCTGGTCCCCGCCATGAGTTATTTTGCCTTTTTTGAAACACTGTGTAACAAACTATCGTCTATCAAGATGCCAATAGGATCAGATGTTATAAATTTGTCATTCGGTGTCATAAAAATGCCAAATTTATCTTCTGTTTTAACAATCACAGGTGCTGAAGAAGAATGACCATTTTGGAAAAATAGTGAGGAATAAGAAAAGGTCTATGGCAAATACTCTGTTCTTTGCCTACCAGGGTCTGGCCTTCCATGTAAGGTGGAAGTTAGCCATCTTTAAAACATCTAAAGATGAGGATGATGCACATTTTGAGGGAAGTCAAGTAGGTTAGTTGATCATTTTGAGGTAGATTACATTGTATACATCTAATTAGATTTTAATTTAGATTGTTCTACATCAAATTAGATAATAGTTTAGTTAAATATCATAAATAGCATTGTGGTATATATAGTTAAAAGTTAAAGTTAGTTGCATATCCTTTACAGGATGTCACAGTCAACACCAGCATATTTTGCTGTTTTGATCTCTTGGCAAGTTTACGTTCAGTAGTTTGCCATTGCTTTCTAAATGACGGCACCCATACCATTTCGTTAAAAAAAAAGACACCAACACAAGGCGGTCTGCTGCCAAATCTCCCGCAGCTGTGTTTCGAACACAAGTATGCGGGATTACGAACTGCGTCCGTAACCCCTTCACCATGGAGACGGCTATATTTAGTTAGCGGTTAAGTGATCGACTTCACTGCACCTGGCGGGCGCTCATGTCTTTCCACAGATCTCATTCTTTGGTGTTCTGGATCAGTCTTACTACTGACATACCCACATGTCACTGTCTTAGACCATCAAGCAGCATTTCTTCCAGTCTGCCTATGCCTCAATTTCTGCTGATTTTTTCCCGCCACAATGTTCTGCAAGCTCCGGTGTCTTTTCCTCACCTTTTGATTACTGGAATTTGTGTAGTTCTCTCCACGAGCTCCACATTGGTGACCCATAATACCATTCTAGTCCTTATGTTATGCACAGGAACCAGTGAAAGAATCCCTGTAGTTGATCTTCTTCTTCTGCGTTCATCCGGATTTTTTTTTTTTTTAAACGTGATTGCGTTGTGCCTGTTTACAGCAGAGCTGCATTCTTGCGCCGTTAGGCAGACAATCCGACTTCTGCGGGCATTTGTTGACTGGGTTAACCTTACTGGGTGTAGTTGATCTGAAATGTTGTATTTGTTACCCTGTTTCTGTTCACACAGAAGTACTAATTTATGTTCATCATCATCATCAAGTGCTGGCTGGCGTATGCGTTCATGACTCTCCACAGATCTCGGTCTTTGGTTTTCTGGATCAACTCCTCTGTTGATATTCCTCCATGCCACCGTTCAATCCATCCAACATCATTTCTCTTGGTCTGCCTCTGCCTCTCTTCCCCTTGATCTTCTCAGTTGTCACTATGGTCTCCAATGCCTCTCTTCTCATCACATGACCCAAAAAAGTTGTTTGCCTCTTTCTTATTGTTGTATATAATATTCTAGTTTCTTTCGCCTCTTTCAGGAAATTGTTGTTAGTTAATTTGGTAGTCCAAGGAATTTGCAACATTCGTCTCAAGAACCACATCTCTGTTGCTTCCATTCTCTTCTTAATTTGTTCATTCACATTCCAAGATTCACTGCCATACAGTAAAACAGGTTCTATATAGCACTTCAGCACTCTCTTTCTTACATTCAGTGATAGTGACTTATGTTACAGTTATATATTCTTGTTTTTTTTTTCTTCAATCACTCTTTATCCTCCATTGGGGTATAGTTTCTCAACCAACTTAATCCAACCTAGGGAGTCTCTGTGGCGAAGTGGTCAAGCCATTTGACTCGTGCTCCGAAGGTTGTGGGTTCGATTCCGGGCTGCGTCCTTCAGTTTACGAGTTAAATGTTTCGGAGGCTCCTGTGGGTCGTCGCTAAAAGCTACGGAGTTCATGCTTTGTGCGACGCTTTCCTTACTGCGGAAAGAGACCGAGCCATATGGGATAAAACCTGGTGCAATGAAGTCGACCCTGAGGACTTTTAAGCGACTTAATCCAACCATTCTATCTTTAGCTATCCCATGCAGCTTCTTTTGTGGCCTTCCCATATCATTTATTTCTGCCTCCACTTCTCTTCTTTGAATGTTTTTTGGGTCTTCCTCTATTTCTTTTGTGTTGTGGATTCCAAAGGTCTTTCTACTTATTCTTTTCTCACCGTATGCTCTATCCAGCACCAGCGTCATTTATTCACCTCTATTTTTCATTGGTATTTGTCTAGTTCTCTCCATGAGCTCTGTATTGGTGACTCTATCATACCATTTTAATCTGTCCATTTTGTGGATGCACTATTAAAGAATGTTTGCAGATTATTTGTTATCGTGTTAGCTGTTTCTGTTTCTGATCCATACAGTAGTGCTGATTTAATGTTAGAATTGAATATTCTATCAAACACACAACATCCACTGCATAGTGAAATTAGGAAGGTGAAGGGCAGCAGGTTAAAAAGAGGATGGTCGTGGATGGGTCAAGCCGAAGACATTCTTCAACAGGTGTGTTCATTTGAGGACTTAGAACCTGGCGAGGAGTGGGTGCGAGTGCCAACAGACTTCTGCACATCCTTTTCAGTTTGCATCCAACTAGATAGAAAATGCAGACAAGAAAATCCGGCTGCTGTTGAGGCTGAAGTACAAGCATTGATTTTCGAGAATTCGCTAGACGGTGACGCTGTCATCTACACAGATGGGTCAGTCGTCCGACATGTGAGAAGCTCATGGGCCTTTACAGCTCGGGCCGGAGGGAGAATTGTGAAGGAGGACTCTGGTGCTTTCACTGAAACCACAAGTAGCCTAACCATGGAAGTCATGGCAGTAAGTAAAGCAATAACATGGCTCGAGACACAGACATTCACTAGGGCTTGTTTCCTTAGCGACTCAATGAACATGATCAAGAGGATAGAGGAGGGGTCGATCCAAAGAGAATGGTTGCTGCCTCTGGAGCGGTCTCGACTGGCAAAGATTAGTTTCATCTTCGTGCCAGGGCATGCGGGAGTACAAGGAAATGAGCGGGCTGACAAGCTCGCAGGTGAGGCTACTGTGGAGGGCGGAAGCGCCATGGACCAGGCCGACATTCTGAATGCTCTACGAGAAGTAAGACTTTTGCGAGAACCAAGTGATGACTGTGAATCTACAACAATGGCCAGACTGCGAGAGCAGCAAATTAAAAGAGGGGTGGCCAAACAAGAACACTACGCAGGAAGCCAAAGAAGATTTATAAACCAACACAGAACTGGCGTCGTTAGCCGCTACACGTTGCGGGATTTGCTGAGGAGGGGATCCAAGCACTTATGGACTGAATGGTTCGATGTGCAATGAGGATGATCTGTCGACTAACTAACTAACTAACTATTGAATATTCTAAGTTTTGTTCTGTATTTAATATCTTTTCATTTCCCAGTGCTATGACAGCTCCTCTTGTTTTTGTATTCTTATTTTAGTATCTTTATCTGTTCCCCCATTTCTGTCCACATTGCAACTGTCAGAAGTCGGGATGCCCCACCGGCTAGATGAAAATCTTATTCACTGGCGAGCAACCCTAATAGTCAGAAACTGACTAGGGACAAAATCTATATGGCTGAACTACAGATTAAGCCCATGAATATCCAACGTACAGCTCCAAGTGGCTCGTTACAAAATGAAATGAACTGTGCTGAATATTCGCCAAGGTATAGGAAAGAGAAGGTTAGCTTAAGATAGATGTTTTAAGTCTAAATATATTAGTGTAGACGACTATCTCAGTCCAGGTTTTCTCCCTGACTGCTCCTTTCCTTGGTGTGTAAGTGAACCCCCACCAATGTACACAACAACACGTATGCACAATTGGAAAAAATATAATGACAGAACTATGAGTTACAAGACTACAACATTTATTTACTAATCATAGACATTGGATGATGGTCAATATGAGGATGATAAAATCATATAACATATTGTGTTGAGAAACATTACGTAACTTTACTTGTTACTTCATCTATCTGGAACTGTGGTCCAGATCCCCACTCTCCAGTAGACTCAACAAAAGAAACAGCTTGCCGGTATTCTGACGATCCTGCCAGTCCTGGCTCTCCCTAGTCAGTAGTCTCTAGTCCTGAGATCTACAACATAGGTGCTCCTTGTGAGAGCTTGAAAGAAAGTCAAGAATGTGTTATATCAGTTCTACATCAGCGCAATCCTAATTAAAACATATCATAACACAAACATATACAATGACCAGTCTGGCCAAGTTTATCTTCCAGCTCTACTGTGTTCACCATCCTCCTTCTCCCTACTGTCTTTAGTCTGGGACGGGCTTTTCAATTGTCTCACACGCCTGTAATGATTACATTTCTGCTGCCCCATGTCCATGTCGCTAATACAGAAATTCTGTGTCGTACAGCCGCTCCGTCCAAAGTTAGTTTAGCAGCTCACAGGGTCGGTAAGGGTATTATAACAATGCCTGATCATCCGGGCTTGCAAGCCGTGACCAGTAGCTGTGCCAGGGTTCCGTGAACTACCCTTCACCATACGATGAAAAAGGTTTAGCACCATATACCCCCTAACACTTGTGGGTAATGTCTGTACCATTACACCTCTGCTACAAATGCAATCGATGGTTAGTGTGCCAATGCGCACACCATAATATAACACTTCATATTGGTAGGCTTGCATATGACAAATCAATATACCAAACATCCAATACACATAAACCTATTGATTAAACTAGACATATGATACTTTAACATCATAGCATAATGCACTAGTTAGTTTATGAAATTACACCTACATACATCCAACATCCGTAAACATTATATTACTTCAAGATGGACATATAATGATACTCAATATAATAGCATCAGTCATTATTAATGAGTACTAATATTGTATAGCTACAAAATGAGATATACAACAGGTCTTAATTGAAGTTACCACACAGACCAGCTATATTTGCTGAGCTGCCCGGTTTAATCACCTGCTGTTGTAAGAATTAAATAAATAGTCAGTTGACTATATTCTGTACAACAAATGCACACACCAAAAAAGCAACTAGTCTAGTTTAGAAAGAGATGGCAAGCATCTGCTACGACACCTCAAGTATATCTAGACAAGACCTGCCTTCCATAAGTTTCTACTTCTCAGAAGAGTAGCACTTACAGCACAATGATATTGAACACAGAACTTAGAAAGAACACTCAAGTAACCTATGACAATGATAGTTCTTGCAATAACCTAGATCAGATATAGACTGAAAATCGGTCCATCCATCTAAGAAACTAAGAGACTTACTATGGGACTAGTTACTAAGAAATAATTCCTAGAAGCCAACATAATATTCATGCATATGACTACAGACATTGAGCTGGCGGCCTACCTGTTCTGAAGTCAAACTTAATCTAACATAAAACAGGCTAGGGACCCTTATTTAAGCTGAGTCAAGCAGACCGTATTATCTCCTTGGCATTCCCGTCATAAATTCTTCTTATCTCCTCCTGACAGTAATTGCAATTAACTCCAAGTCTGTCCAGTCATAAAATTCTTTCTGCATGCACACTAGCCTTCACACCTGTGGGTCTGACCATTATTAGCCCACTGAGTCTTATCAGTGATTTCACACCTTGCGCCTCTAGTCTCTACCAGATGGGGTCAGCCATCGCGGTTGAGTGATTTCCTAGCTATTCTTATCAGGTGTCATGTCAAGGGAACAATTAGGTTCTCATGGTCAACAGCCAGTTTACAACTCTGTGGGTAAACCAGGTTTTAATTACACAGTCCATGGCCCAGTTCATTGTTGATTCAGCATGTCTGGGTCAGCAGTTTCCCAAGGTGTATACTAATTATCTAGTTGCCATTTTACTTGCCATCTGCAAGCTTACGTCATGGCTAGTTGGTTTTAATTACTATTCAGTCCCTTGAGTCTGCCCTCCCGTCTGGCTGGATTGATAACAAATGGGGGTGACTGGTACTGGTGTCAAATTAACTTCCCAAATAGAAAGCCATTCCTGGTGGTTTGTTTACTTGCAGGTTTTGCAAGCTTACGTCAAGACGGTATAGCCTTGAATATAGAGAAAACAGTTTTGTTCGTCTGTTGATTCTCTACATGGCCTATCAAAAGTGAACCGAAAATTGTTCTGGGAAGTAAAGGCTGCCAATTCGTGACAGAGCTTTCCCCTTAAAAAAAAAGTTTCTGCCAGAAATCTTTTGTCAAAGCATGCCGTACCTCCCAGAATAATGCCTAAGCACTCTCCGTTCTGTATCTGCCTAAAGGTTTCCAATATTCCTTGTGGCAATGGGTTGTCCTGCATCTGCATAAAGACGTTCCATTTCCATACTCCCATGATACTTTGGATAGGTCCTTGTACCTGGTTTTCGGCTGGGATTCCATGCAATAGCTTGGTAAAATCCGGTAATTGTCAGGAGGTTGTAATTTTACCCTTCTGGGAAAGATCACAATCAACGGGATTCTTCGGCGCCTCTGGCCAACGGTCTTAGTCCACTCCCTCACATGATTTAATCCTTTCAGCCGAGGATGTACCCGTAGTGAGGTCTTGCATAAGCTGGCCACAGCAAAGCTTGTCTCCGCGATTTTCCTCCATCCATTATAGATCCTTAACAGATTCATCCATATCTTCCTTTTGAAAGGAATAATGTTACACATCATGGTCCCATGATGTAAATTCAACTGGCGCTTTCCTCCTTCAAAGTTGGGCGTAACAATTTTCCCTCCTCGGTGTCGCGGTTTCTTCCCCTGATAATCAGTTAACGGGCTGAGTTTCTCTGCATTAGAGTTTCGTGTGAAAACCGTGCTAGAAATTGGAAATTTAGTGTGCCATGTTGTCCAGCCTTGAGAAATAACATAGTTACTCCAGGGCGATAAAGTGGTGTTACTTTTGAATAAAGTATCCACAAATAGCTGATCTACTCCTATCAAATCGACCTGACTGAAGGGTAGATTGAGTCCTAAGAGTGTTGATTCCAAACCACTCTTGACTTCTGTTACTTCAGGTCCCTGTTGCTGGAATTCCCTGATAACTTCAGCTATAGCGATGCTAGCAGTTTCTACCTCCATCTTGTGTGAAGAGTTTTCTTTGCTAGTAACTACAGACAATGTTGTCTGCACAAAATCAGAATCCATATTCTGGCTCCTAACAATTCCCTGTGTTTCCTGAGTCTCCGAACTGGTATACTGTAAGATAACAACTGGAAATGTTTCCTGGTCTGGATGTTCCTCTCTGGTCGTGCTTTCATGGGCTAAGTCCAGTTGAGGTAAATCCTGTGATGGGCTGGTGTCTAAACAATCCATCACATTACGTAAATCATTTGAACTGATATCTAGTGTCTTTTCCTGAGCTGCAGCCTCAAAGATCACAAAGGGTTCCGGGTCATCCTTCATCCCACTGTCAGTCAAATTTAATCCCACTTCTTCCTCGTCTGGGCTGAAGGGAATAATAAAGTCGGTTACCTTTCGATCTCCGACCTCCTTAAAAGATGTCCTCAGGTCATCTTCCTCTTGAGTTTCACCTCTCGTTGAAGTAAAATGAGATTCCTGGGAGTCTTGTTCTGGCAAACCGTAGTGCAAACAGTTGTCCTCTGGGTAACTGTTACTAGGTAAATTATCTGAACTGATAATTAGTGACTCTTCCCGCGTTGCAGCAGTGAAATTCCCCTGGGATTCTGTTCCTTCCTTCCTCCCTATTTCAGTCAGATGTAATTCCACTTCGTGATTCTGTGAACAGAAGGGAATGTGAGAATCGGCTAGGTCTCCGCCTGCGACCTCATTAAAGGTTGTCTTCAGTTCCTCTTTCTCTCGAGATTCATTTCTCGTAGCAGTCAAGTGGTTTTCCTGAAGGTCCTCTACTGTCAAACGACTATTGCCGTGGTGCAAACAGTTATCACGTTTGTGACTGTTTGAAATGCCCTTGGCACGTTTTTTCTTCCCTCTTTTCCGTTTAGGACTGGGTCGAATGAGAACCTGTAGTTCCCGGTCCACTACCTCTGATTCTGCGGTGGGTGGCAAAGATGTCCCTTCCTTCCTGGTTGGGTGAGCATCCATATCTCCTACCTTATGTTCCGCTAGAAAGGTTAGCTTCTCCGCATTGACTGCTTCCATATGCGTTTTTTCCATCTTTACTCCTTCAGTTTTGCTACGCTCTTGTGCTTCAAAGAACTCATCATTTTCTTTAAACATAATGTCTTCTTCTTGGTCCCACCATTCTAACTCTGCTATGATATATGTTTCTAGTTGCTCTCCCTCTAAGCCTTCTCTTATGCCCCACCCTCTCGCGGTCTCTGAGAAATCTGCGCGCGCCTTCAGATCCTCTTCAAGATTCCGGTAAAGCAAGAACATAATTGCTAATGACTATATTCAGGTTAGCTTCTATGTATATATCAAAAATCAGATCTACTAGAAAGACAAGAGTTAACTACTGACAGTCTACGCTATCCAATGTGTATAGTTTAGCCTCAGCAGTGAAAGACAACTGAAAATAATATTCAAGTAGTACCTGGCGACAGCAGTGAAGTAAGTGTGAGAGATATACTACACAGTAATCAACAGTAATATTTACCTAAATAAACATTAAAATGCACTGCATACATGTCAAAATGACCATGGCATATATTAGCATAAAATTGCAAATCAGTCAAGCAGTTAAATCATCAAACACATCAATGTAAATATGATTAAAGTGTTCAATTATCAATAAATGATTAATGGTAACACTAATTGATAATAGTTAAAACAGTTATCAATAAATGATAGATGATGGTAGTTTTCTCATAAGTTCTTATCTGTTATACTTTTGAAAAGTTATATATGTACTCTGAAACTTCCTCAACTAAAAGTAGCTACACTTGATGATAGTCTATTTTGATGACTGAAGATTACAAGAGTTAACTTTTAAAATCGTATGTCTAGGGTCTAGTACCGGAGTCTATTGAAAGCGAGAAGTCCGAATTCAAATACCGTACGAGAAGCCCAATCTGTCAGAAGTCGGGATGCCCCACCGGCTAGATGAAAATCTTATTCACTGGCGAGCAACCCTAATAGTCAGAAACTGACTAGGGACAAAATCTATATGGCTGAACTACAGATTAAGCCCATGAATATCCAACGTACAGCTCCAAGTGGCTCGTTACAAAATGAAATGAACTGTGCTGAATATTCGCCAAGGTATAGGAAAGAGAAGGTTAGCTTAAGATAGATGTTTTAAGTCTAAATATATTAGTGTAGACGACTATCTCAGTCCAGGTTTTCTCCCTGACTGCTCCTTTCCTTGGTGTGTAAGTGAACCCCCACCAATGTACACAACAACACGTATGCACAATTGGAAAAAATATAATGACAGAACTATGAGTTACAAGACTACAACATTTATTTACTAATCATAGACATTGGATGATGGTCAATATGAGGATGATAAAATCATATAACATATTGTGTTGAGAAACATTACGTAACTTTACTTGTTACTTCATCTATCTGGAACTGTGGTCCAGATCCCCACTCTCCAGTAGACTCAACAAAAGAAACAGCTTGCCGGTATTCTGACGATCCTGCCAGTCCTGGCTCTCCCTAGTCAGTAGTCTCTAGTCCTGAGATCTATAACATAGGTGCTCCTTGTGAGAGCTTGAAAGAAAGTCAAGAATGTGTTATATCAGTTCTACATCAGCGCAATCCTAATTAAAACATATCATAACACAAACATATACAATGACCAGTCTGGCCAAGTTTATCTTCCAGCTCTACTGTGTTCACCATCCTCCTTCTCCCTACTGTCTTTAGTCTGGGACGGGCTTTTCAATTGTCTCACACGCCTGTAATGATTACATTTCTGCTGCCCCATGTCCATGTCGCTAATACAGAAATTCTGTGTCGTACAGCCGCTCCGTCCAAAGTTAGTTTAGCAGCTCACAGGGTCGGTAAGGGTATTATAACAATGCCTGATCATCCGGGCTTGCAAGCCGTGACCAGTAGCTGTGCCAGGGTTCCGTGAACTACCCTCCACCATACGATGAAAAAGGTTTAGCACCATATACCCCCTAACACTTGTGGGTAATGTCTGTACCATTACACCTCTGCTACAAATGCAATCGATGGTTAGTGTGCCAATGCGCACACCATAATATAACACTTCATATTGGTAGGCTTGCATATGACAAATCAATATACCAAACATCCAATACACATAAACCTATTGATTAAACTAGACATATGATACTTTAACATCATAGCATAATGCACTAGTTAGTTTATGAAATTACACCTACATACATCCAACATCCGTAAACATTATATTACTTCAAGATGGACATATAATGATACTCAATATAATAGCATCAGTCATTATTAATGAGTACTAATATTGTATAGCTACAAAATGAGATATACAACAGGTCTTAATTGAAGTTACCACACAGACCAGCTATATTTGCTGAGCTGCCCGGTTTAATCACCTGCTGTTGTAAGAATTAAATAAATAGTCAGTTGACTATATTCTGTACAACAAATGCACACACCAAAAAAGCAACTAGTCTAGTTTAGAAAGAGATGGCAAGCATCTGCTACGACACCTCAAGTATATCTAGACAAGACCTGCCTTCCATAAGTTTCTACTTCTCAGAAGAGTAGCACTTACAGCACAATGATATTGAACACAGAACTTAGAAAGAACACTCAAGTAACCTATGACAATGATAGTTCTTGCAATAACCTAGATCAGATATAGACTGAAAATCGGTCCATCCATCTAAGAAACTAAGAGACTTACTACGGGACTAGTTACTAAGAAATAATTCCTAGAAGCCAACATAATATTCATGCATATGACTACAGACATTGAGCTGGCGGCCTACCTGTTCTGAAGTCAAACTTAATCTAACATAAAACAGGCTAGGGACCCTTATTTAAGCTGAGTCAAGCAGACCGTATTATCTCCTTGGCATTCCCGTCATAAATTCTTCTTATCTCCTCCTGACAGTAATTGCAATTAACTCCAAGTCTGTCCAGTCATAAAATTCTTTCTGCATGCACACTAGCCTTCACACCTGTGGGTCTGACCATTATTAGCCCACTGAGTCTTATCAGTGATTTCACACCTTGCGCCTCTAGTCTCTACCAGATGGGGTCTGCCATCGCGGTTGGGTGATTTCCTAGCTATTCTTATCAGGTGTCATGTCAAGGGAACAATTAGGTTCTCATGGTCAACAGCCAGTTTACAACTCTGTGGGTAAACCAGGTTTTAATTACACAGTCCATGGCCCAGTTCATTGTTGATTCAGCATGTCTGGGTCAGCAGTTTCCCAAGGTGTATACTAATTATCTAGTTGCCATTTTACTTGCCATCTGCAAGCTTACGTCATGGCTAGTTGGTTTTAATTACTATTCAGTCCCTTGAGTCTGCCCTCCCGTCTGGCTGGATTGATAACAAATGGGGGTGACTGGTACTGGTGTCAAATTAACTTCCCAAATAGAAAGCCATTCCTGGTGGTTTGTTTACTTGCAGGTTTTGCAAGCTTACGTCAAGACGGTATAGCCTTGAATATAGAGAAAACAGTTTTGTTCGTCTGTTGATTCTCTACATGGCCTATCAAAAGTGAACCGAAAATTGTTCTGGGAAGTAAAGGCTGCCAATTCGTGACAGCAACCCAAATAGATGTATGATTCCGCCTCATGGAGTGAGGTTTCATCAAGGGATATCTGGTTGTTTTTTGCTAGGTTTAATCTCATAATCTTTGTCTTTCATTTATGAATTTTTAGACCTAATTATTGTAACCTCTCAACAAGTGTGATTAATTTATCCTGCAATATAGTCAAGTGGACATTATTTTTGTTTTGCATTAGTTCCGAAAAAGAATTTGGCTTTCACTGTGTCTCTTCATAGACAGGATAAGTTCTTTTAATCCTTTAGCACTATTTAAGGGGTGAACTGTGTCATGCACATATCTTGAGTTCAGGGGTTTGATTTCCACCTATTACAAATGGATAAAAATTATCTCTGGTCTCATCATTTTTGACATTTCTCATTATATTTTGTGCACATATGTTGAATAGGCATGAAGGTGTGTTTAGATGCTGTGTGCCTTTCTGTTCCACCTTGTTTCCCATAATCCCAACATGCTAGTAATCTGTCATTTCTTGTACCACCTATGCTGTCCTTCCTGATTCATACATAGTTTTAATATTCCAGATACCAGTTTGTCTTAAGAGAAAGGAATTTAATGAGAGCTGCAGACTCCATGCAGCTTTCTCCACAACACTCTCCTCTTGGTTGGCTGGGTAATTCTGTTTTCTTTATGTGATATGTTCTTAGTTGGCTGGATTTTGTGACTGAATTTGTCTACATCATGGGGTAGCCTGGCCTAAACACAACCCTTCCTTAGTCATCTTTTATGACATGCCTGTTTTGGTGCAGTGTTACTGTTCTTTGCTTTCCCATTCAGGCCCCAGTAACACACTGGCGCTGACAGTCTGTGATATGTATTTGTTAGTTAGTTAGTCGACAGATCATCCCATTGCACATCAAACCATTCAGTTCATAAATGCTCGGATCCCCTCCTCAGTAAATCCCACAGCGTGTAGCGGCTCACGACACCAGTTCTATGAGGTTTATAATCTTCTTTGGCTTCCTGCATAGTGTTCTTGTTTGGCCACACCTCTTTTAACTTGCTGCTCTCGCAGTCTGACCATGGTTGTAGATTCACAGTCATCACTTGGTTCTCACAAACGACTTCTCATAGAGCATTCAATATATCAGCTTGGTCCATGGCTTGCCTACCCTCCAAAGTAGCCTTACCTGCAAGCCTGTCAGCCTGCTTATTTCTTTGTACACCTGCATGCCCTGGCACGAAAATGAAACTAATGTATATGTATGGGAGGATAGTTGGTTATGCTCTTTTCTTTCTCCAGGTTAACTTTCTCATAGTATCACATCTTCACTTTTGCATCATATATTAATGCTCACTAGATTTGTATAAAACTTGTGATTCTTCATAGATGAAATCTCACGGCGGATGACTCAACATCACTTGGGTGCAGAGACCGCGCAGGATATTGCTATAAAGGCTGTGAAGTATCTCAGTTCAGTGAAGGACATTCCAGGAGTTTGGGATATATTTATAACTCGTCTTGTTGAAGTAAGTTTTGTGTTGCTGAGGTCACTGTATGATGGGTTGTGTAACATGGTGCTTTTGGTCATGGCTTCTCAAAGATAGGGTGATCATATAAATAGTTTCAGGACCACTGAATACAGCGGCACATTTGATTCTATCATACAGATTTTACCATTTTATGTTCAACAGTTTCCTTAGGCAACCTATATGGAAATGGTTATGTCTTTTTGTATGCTGGAAAACTTTATGTAATTAATTTTTTTTTTATAAATGTAGTATGGCCTTGTGTAACTTGATATATTTGCTTTTGTATGTCGGGAAAAGTTAACATAAGTACTTTTCATACGTAACATAGACTCATGAGACTTGATATACAAGGGGGCTTCAAATGAAAATCTTAAAAGTGTGATAGAAATTACAATAGCCATTTCATTGCCTTGTAACCTGTCAGTATTGTTGTTAAGGATGCCAATAGGGGTAAGCATGTGACATCACAGTGCAGATGAACATGGTGATGTCATAAGGACAGTTTAAAGATGGCCACCCCACTTTTGACATGCACCAAAGAGGAGCAGTGTTCTGTTATCCATTATTTGATCAGTGAAGGGGTGAAACCTATAGACATTCATCGGCAAATGAAGGTTCAATATGGTAATGCAAGTGTAAGAATGGAGTAGGAAGTTTGAAAACAGAGTGGCTTCTGGGTTCCAAATGTTACTGTTATGTAGCCAGGGGCGGGGTTGCGGTGAGCGCCCAGCCTAGCATAAATACCCCAATGGCCTGTGCATTCATCACCACTGCAGCAAATGTCCAACTCCTGGCCTTCCTGGCAGACTTGTTTTAACTAACAGGAGAAGGGGCAGCAGTGAGTCACTGGCGCTGAGAAATAACCAGAACCCTCTAGCTGTGTTTGCATGTACATGCATGCGCAGACACGTGTGTGTGTGCCTACACACCTAAACTCGAGTAAGACCACAATCTGCTCTAGCAAAGGAAAGGTGCTGAAGACGGAGGCAACCAGCCACAAGGCGCACCACAGAAATCAGGATGCCACGCAGTCATGCCGTGACATATGTCGACTACTGCTAAATGTTATGGTGCTCGCCCTGCTTTGGACCCCCAGGCAGGTGCAGTGCCGGGCCCTATGCCTCGAAAGGGTCCAACCACAACTACTGGAGGTCCTTCTCAGATGTCCTGTGGAGCCAGGGGACCTGAGAATAGAAAATCTGGCCATACCAAACAGAGACTAAAAATAATGCACTGGAATGCAGAGGGAGTCAGCAACAAAAAAATAGAACTAGAAAACATCTTGAACCAAGAAATTGAGGGTGCATTCCAAGAGAAGAAGCTGGTGCTTGCTGCATGGATAGATCTGAAGAAGGCCTTTGACAAAGTCTGGAAAGAAGATTTGATGATGAAACTGAGAAACTGTAAAGTCAATGGAAGAATGTACAAATGAGTGAAAGCATACTTGCACAACAGAAGAGCTTGAGTACAGATAGACAGACTCAAGAGCAAGAAAGTACTACTGCATCACAATGTTCCCCAGGGTGGAGTCTTGTCCCCACACTTTTTCTAATCTTCATCACTGATCTTGTTGCTAATCTGCCGCATGGAATTAAAGCAGAAATGTACGCTGATGACCTGGTTCTACGGAGCACAAATAAACATGCATCAGTGACCAGATTGCTACAAAGAGCAGTAGGTGCATTTGTTGCATAGGCAAATAGATAGTGTGTCAGCATAAACACTGACAAGTGCAGCACCACTCTATTTACCCCTCTCCAAAACAAAAGGCAGGGTTCATCCAGATAAATGGAATACCCCTAAGAGAAGATAAAGAACCAACATACCTTGGAGTAACATTTGATGGCAGGCTGACATGGAGAAAGCACATCAACAAAGCAGTAGCAAAAGCCAGAAGGAAAATAGCCATCCTGAGAAAACTAAGTGGAACCACATGGGGAGCCAGTGGGAAAATACTTAGCAAAGTTTATCAACAGAGCATACGACCACACCTGGAATATGGGTCAACTGCGTGGTGTTCAGCATCAAAAACCACACTACAAGAGCTGGACAAGGTGCAAAATCAAGCACTTAGTCACCACAGGAGGGATGAGATCAACCCCTATAGTGGAGATGGAGAAGATGGGGAGGACACAAGCACTGAGAGAGCGCAGAGATACGAAAACGCTAATACAAGCAGAAAAGTTCCTCAGCTTGCCAGGTCACCCTATGAAGAACAGATTTGAAAACTTAGCTATGGGGCGGTTGAAAAGAAGCAGTTTTATCCACCAGGCCAAATGACTCTGCAGAAAAACCACTGATCTGCCCACAGTTGGTATCCCCCTGAAAACTATTCCAGAGCGAATTCCGTGGAAAGATGAACATAGACTATCACTACAAATCCAGACAAAAGTGAGAGGAATATTTCACAAGGAAGAACAGAACAGTGTACAGCGCAGAACAGCCACTCTCAGCTTCCTTGATGAAGAATACCCACAGGACCTCTGGATCCGAGTCTACACAGATGGGTCAGCACAAAATGCTGTTCAAAATGGAGTGGGAGTGTACATAGGATACCCAAATAATACCAGGGACACAGCCAAAGTACCAACAGGAAAGTACTGCCATAACTATGATGCTGAAATTGAGGCAATCAAGATAGCAACAGATAAATTACTAAATAACAGCAATGGTACACAACCTGTGGTGCTATTGACAGATGCAAAATCAGTACTCAAGGCGCTCCTGTCTGGGAAATTGCCAGTACTAAGGACACTACTTTCTGAACTTAGCAGTCAGCATAAGGTCACCATACAGTGGATATCATCCCACTATGGAATACCCGGAAACGACAGAGCTGATCGATTGGCTAAGGAAGAAGCAAAAGAAGAACAGCCTGATGTGCCCATTACATATCACCAAAAGAAAAGAATGATCAAATCAGTCAGAAAGCCACCAAAACCTGCTGAAGATGACTACCACATTATGGACAGACCAGAACAAGCCATTATTCTGCGCCCCAGAACAGGACACACTAGATTACGCAACCACATTTATACAAAATTCAAGATTGGTGAATCAGCTATGTGCACATGTGGATTGGCATCACAGACAGCAGAGCACATACTCCAAGACTGCCCAAAATACAACATGTCTAGGCAAACCTTTTGGCCTAGAGAGACAACAGTGAAAGATAAACTATGGACCGCTGAGCGAACTAAAAAGGCAGCTAAATTCATACAAGAGACAACATTGCAGTTATAGACATATTTCAAGTGAACGAAAGAAGAAGAAGGAGTGACTTCTGTGACAGACTGTTCACGACCGGGTCAGGCACACCGAGTAGTGACCCCAGAGTAGTTGCACACATGACAAAGAATTTTTGTCTACAGGAATCCAATCACTCTATCGGCGCTGGGGGACTTGCATTGAATGCAGTGGTGACTACATCGGAAAATGATACATATGTTCTTTACTTTTTCAGAATATATTCTTCAAAAAAAAAAAACATGTTTATGGTTTAATTTGAATCCACCTTGTACTTGCTTTTGTGTATGTTAGAAAACTGTATTTAGTCACGTTTCTATATATTATGGCCTTATGGAACTTAAATATACTTGCATTTCGTATGTCCGAAAAGTTTACATAATTACTTCTCGCAATTAATAAGGTCTCAGGTAACTAGATATGCCTGCTATTTTGTTTATGTGACATGGCCTCATAAAATATATAGTTCATGCCTGAGCAATATACTTAGGATTCTGATGTCAAGTCAGGACATTGAGCTATTTTTTTGAAAATGGTTCCGTGATCAGTATAACAGCTGAACTTTCAGTGATGTGATGATTTCTCTATGGAAAATTTTACACTGTTTTGCAGATTCATGAGTACTATGGAGAAGTAGAAGATGCTCGGAACATTCTAGTGTCTTACAGAAAAACAAACCCTAAAAATCCTAATGCCCATCGTTACTTGTTTGAGTTTGAATCTAGGCATGGTAGAGATGAGGTTGTCTTGATGCAGTGTTTGCAGGTTGGTGGCTGTATTTAAAAGTAATATTGTGGCTGTGTGCAAGTTTGTGACAACATATGATAGTAATAGTTTTCATGTCTGTGGCAGGATATAAATGTAATAATATTAGGGGACTGAGTGGTCTTGAGATGTGTCCACCTCGAGTGCTGGAGGTCCCGGGTTCAAGCCCCGGTGAGGACCGAGATTTTTTCATGTGGATTTCTAGTAATAAAATTTCCCCTGGTCTCTGGGTAATGAGATCGGACGCCCGTGTGTATTGTTGTGCCGTGTAAAAAATCCCTTGGCAGTTGGAAATAGGAAAAGAGTAGCCTAACGGTGCTGCCCAGGCAAAGTTTTGAGCTGAAAATCTACCCAAAGTATTTTCAGGATCTTCGCCAGTGCTACGGAGTTTGTGCACTGAGATGAGAGTCTCCGGACTCAGG
This sequence comes from Cepaea hortensis, assembly GCA_963921405.1. Lineage (NCBI taxonomy): Eukaryota > Metazoa > Mollusca > Gastropoda > Stylommatophora > Helicidae > Cepaea > Cepaea hortensis. The sequence continues at coordinate 27,576,741 of OY992881.1, read as the reverse complement.
CTTGAGTTAGGAGTAGAACGGAGCACTTATGGGTTACACCCGTGTGCCGTGATGTTGATACGTTGACTAAACTAAACTAAATGTAATATTACAGTGTGCATTTCTGTGGCACCATATAAAAGTCATATTGTTACAGTGTACAAGTTTGTAACACCATATAATAGTAATAGTGTTACAGTGTGCATGTTTGTGGCAGCATGTATAAGTAGTATTGTTACAGTACGCAGGTTGGATAATAGTCTTCAGAATTTACTAGGAAATGTCTGGGAATGGAACTGAATAACTTACCGCTTATGTCATGGCCTAGAATTTGTGAAAGTCTGACACTTCCCTTCCCCCCTAACAGTAGTATATGCTATGGGAGTTTATTTTCCTCTTTCCCTCATTCAACTGTCGAGACATTCACACATATATCAAAAGCACCAATACTGAATCTGTGAAGTACATGATCTTTCAGTATGTTGTATCCTGTATCAATTAAAGGTGATGATTGATGAGGTGATGCAATGCTTGATGAGTCAAATGAAGTGTTTTAGGTACTTGATTCTGCTGAAATGCATATCCTTGTGATGTATGCACAAATTCCATCATAATCCAGTGCCTTGCCAGCTGACATGGGCGATCTTGCTTCTCCACAAATTGCGATCTCTGTCAGCAAGGATCAATTTGTGTATTGACTTTCCTTCCATGCCATAACACAATGCTGTCTTCCTCTATCTCATTTTCCACAAATTTTTCCAGTTGTCACATGTTCCAGTATTTGTCTATAATATAATAGTATTAAATAAGTATACAGTATATAAAATAAGTCTACAGTATAAAATGATGACTGCTTCTTTCTGGTGTTTGCGATAAGTTTTCTCCTATTCTGTACTCTTACTATATCTATACTCTTTTGCTTCCCGCAAAATGTCCAAATTTCTCATTTTGGCAGTCTAATTAGTTTTCAGCATTCTTCTATAAAACCACATCTCCGCGGCTTCTGGGGATTTTTTCGCCTGTTTACTAATTTCTAGGACTCGCCACCATATGTTAAAATTTGTTCTGTGTAACTTGCATGAACTTTTTTTTCTTACTTTCAAGGACAAGGACCTTTTGCACCAAACGTTAATCTGATAGAATGCAGTTTGTGCTTGTCCTATTCTGTTCTTTAGTACGCGTATAAAACATTCAAAATATGTCTATCTGATTTTGTCCAGGGTATTATCGAGCTGGATCCTTGCAATCCTCTGTGTGTGACTTTGTATCATCTTAAAGGTAAGCTTGTTTCATCTTGAAGTTATATGGTTGTTTGCATCACTTTAAAGTTATGTGATCATTTATATCACTTTAAAATTATGTGATTGTGTGCATGACTTTAAACATTCACATGTTTCAACTAGAAGTGTGGCTGTTATTTAAGTTGTGGTTCATTTTATTCCAACATTTCTTTGGTGATATTTGAAAAATGTAAATGAGTCATTAGTCACAGTTCCAACATCACGGTAACAGGTCACCCTATAATGCTCTGTTTCTGTGCCAGCGAATATAACACAGAAGTATGCTCACTGTCCCATGTGAAAAGTGGAGCAGACAGTGGTTTTTATAAAACCATCTAATCAATTAGGGAACCCGTTGAGCCCACTGGGACAGTTACATAACACACATAGTATTGTTTGGCCCTCACAGAAGGAGAAGAAGGAAGTAGAGACTAGAGGACACACTAGACGACATAAAATTTGAAAGCTATAGTTACCGACCAATCTTTTTTTTCTGGGACATGGTTTTGGACATGCACCCGTCGAACCACTATGACAAGTTTAATTTAACAATGAAGCAAGTATAACAGAGTAGGCTAACGAGTTCTCTGGTTTATTATAAATGTTGTTTATTTCTTATTGATGACAACCTGGACACAACATGGCGTCTTCTCTGTTCTGGCTCTAGATGTAAACTAACAACCAACTACGTCACGACTTGAGCATCTCTCTTCCCATTCCATCCCGATGCTCAATCGTGCTGTAGCCTTTTCCCACCTAATACCCAACTTCTGCTACACCTTCCTATGTTTTTCTAAAGAATTTTTCCTTTAAAAATTCTTTACTCCCAATCCCCCTACTCTATTCCCTCTCTTTCCTTACCTCCCACAACTCCTCTAATCTTCCCCAAACCAACTCCAACTTAAGTAAATATTCTATTCTTTAACTCTTCTCCCTGTCATATTATCATATAGTAACCCACTATAAACTTCTTCTTCGTTTCTGCCTCTTCACAACATAACACATATCAATAACCATTAAATCTCAACTTTATGGTCACGGCACCATTTATGGATATATAACAGAGTAGGCTAACGAGTTCTCTGGTTTATTATAAATGTTGTTTATTTCTTATTGATGACAACCTGGACACAACATGGCGTCTTCTCTGTTCTGGCTCTAGATGTAAACTAACTCCTAACAACCAACTACGTCACGACTTGAGCATCTCTCTTCCCATTCCATCCCGATGCTCAATCGTGCTGTAGCCTTTTCCCACCTAATACCCAACTTCTGCTACACAAGATCATCTAATGTAGCAGATTAAGAACAGTCTGAGATCATTCATTAAATTTTTAGAAACTTACATTTGAAACAAGGTCTTCTCTTATAGTGGCAAAATTCCATTTAGCAGACGTGTGTGAGATTTTTTCCAGAAGATTGTTATGGGAGTAAGGTTCTGCAAAGGACATGCTACTGAATGAATTAATGAATTATGAATCAGGGCTAGAGACATTAATGGTTGTTCCAGTATAGACTCACCCAGTAGGGACTACCACGCAACACAATCGATACCACAGATTTGTTCTTGGGATGCCTGTATGTAAATGTCCTTGTGTTTTCAAATGTGATCCGTTTTAAGGGTATATTTATTTATGAGACGATCCTGCTTTTCTTAATGTTTGAGATATCTCTACTGTCCTTTTTCTAATTGTTAAGACATTGGTATCTTGTATACATTAATCTCTTTGTATTTCAGCACCTGGCAATGGCATCTGATGAAGAATTAACTACACTTTGATCTTTAACTTACTAAAGTAATCATCCATTAATATAATTGACAATGTGAAAACATGTGCTACTTATAAGTATCTCTCAGAAAGCAATGGCAAACTACTGAGCATAATCTTGTCTAGTACATCAACAGCAGCTGAAAGATGCTGGTGTTGACTGCAACGTCCTGTAAATTATATGCAACATTAAACAAAAAATAATAATAAGTATCTGCAAGACAAGTAGCACATTTTTTTAATTGTTCTAATGTTTTCATCTTTCCATTCTTCTCATCCCGTCCTTATGCCTTAATGTAGTCACTGCAGCAGTGTCTTCCCTGTTTTTATATGTTGTTATTTGTTTACTGATGAAGGCTAGTTGCCACAACTTCCTGTGTTTTCCGTAATTGTTTTCTGTAAAGCTGCATTACTTTGTGTTATTTTATATTATTTGCATTTCAACAGCCTTACCACAGTTCCACTCATTTCATTAATATAGTTTATATGTTTTGTTTTCTGCACCAACAGAGAAGAATGATAATCCAGGTGCCGTGACGCTCCTGTTTGACTACCTTGACTACTTTCACTGTAAGCAGGATGAGAAAGTCTGGCAGTTGCTGGCAGACAAGTTAAAAAATTACAACAGGTGAGTATTTAATGTCTCGTTTTTTAATCACCTGTGTATAAATAAGGAACACATTAGTTTAAAATACTATATACACTGTGGAGCAACATTCCCTCTAAGCCAAGCTAACATGCAATGCCTCACATAATTTGAGCTCCTAGAGCACATATTTTTGGCTCAGCTCTTATACATATTGCTAATTTAAATCTTTAAAATTAACTTGGGCTCCCAAGTCTGCCCAACCTAACGTCGGAGCCTGGAACTGTCTTGGGAAGTGAAGGCAGTCAATGTGATACTTATCACATTACTCATGGGTGCCGATTGTGATACTGATCACAACACTCATGAGTGCCGATTGTGATACTGATCACATCACTCATGAGTGCCGATTGTAATACTGATCACATCACTCATGAGTGCCGATTGTGATACTGATCACATCACTCGTGAGTGCCGATTGTGATACTGATCACATCGCTGCCAATTGTAATACTGATCACATCACTCATGAGTGCCGATTGTGATACTGATCACAACACTCATGAGTGCCGATTGTAATACTGATCACATCACTCATGAGTGCCGATTGTGATACTGATCACATCACTCATGAGTGCCGATTGTGATACTGATCACATCACTCACAAGTGCCGATTGTGATACTGATCACATCACTCGTGAGTGTCGATTGTAATACTGATCACATCACTCATGAGTGCCGATTGTGATACTGATCACATCACTCACAAGTGCCGATTGTGATACTGATCACATCACTCGTGAGTGCCGATTGTAATACTGATCACATCACTCGTGAGTGCTGATTGTAATACTGATCACATCACTCGTGAGTGCCGATTGTAATACTGATCACATCACTCATAAGTGCCGATTGTAATACTGATCACATCACCCATGAGTGCCGATTGTAATACTGATCACATCACTCACAAGTGCCGATTGTGATACTGATCACATCACTCATGAGTGTCGATTGTGATACTGATCAAATTACTCATGAGTGCTGATTGTGATAATAATCACATCACTCGTGAGTGCCGATTGTGATACTTATCACATCACTCGTGAGTGCCGATTGTGATACTGATCACATCACTCGTGAGTGTCGATTGTGATACTGAGTCACATCACTCGTGAGTGCCAATTGGTCGATGAAAATATGAATCTAGCTAACGCTTTGTTCCCAGTACCCTTGACAGTGTGTAAATGGATCCCGTACTTTTTGTTTTTACTTTTACACGTATCGGTAGTATGTACATCATAGATAAGTTTGTCTCTTTATTTATCATTTCTGGTCATAAAATGAATCCTGCCTCTGTTGGGGGTTGAACCAGGACCATAGTTTTGCCAGGCAAGTACATTAACCACTAAGCCATTATGGCTCTTTATGTTTGATGAAATCAACATTTTTTATAAGTATCATGTTTTGAAAATGTAGTTGACCAAAATCGCAGCCTGTTTTACTCAGTGAACTTCTGATTCCTGTTGTACTGTTTGCATTCCAGCCATAATTTGGATGATGAACTGAAGCAATGCTGGGAGGTTAGAAGAAACTGGTGGCCAAGATATATGTTCAAGGACCTTGGTAAGAAAAAATTTGCCGCAGAGTTGTCTCAGCCAGGAACACTATTGTGGAACAAACGGGTAGTGCAGGAAGCACTATTACAACTAGGTAACTATTTGTGGCTATGTATTGTCAGACTGCATAACTTCATGTTGATATTTTTATTGACCCAGTTAAAAGCTAGTTGCATGTCCTTTACGTGACGTAGCAATCAACTCCCATGTTTTGGCTGTTTGTGATTCCTGGGCGAGTTTACGTTCAGTAGTTTGTCATTGCTTTCTTAATGACCGGCATCATACGACTGTATGGGAACCAATGCAAGGTGTTCTGCTTCCAAATCACCCACAGCTGTGTTTCGAACGTGGTGTGTGGGATTATGAATTGCATTCTTGATTCCTTCACCACAGAGCCGGCTTAGATCCAGTAGCCATGGATGATCAGTACTGTGCACTGTACACTCTAGAGTGTCATCACCACAGAGCTGGCTTAGATCCAGTAACCATGGATGATCAGTACTGTGCACTGTACACTCTAGAGTGTCATCACCACAGAGCCGGCTTAGATCCAGTAACCATGGATGATCAGTATTGTGCACTGTACACTCTAGAGTGTCATCACTACAGAGCCGGCTTAGATCCAGTAACCATGGATGATCAGTACTGTGCACTGTACACTCTAGAGTGTCATCACCACAGAGCCAGCTTAGATCCAGTAACCATGGATGATCAGTATTGTGCACTGTACACTCTAGAGTGTCATCACCACAGAGCCAGTTTAGATCCAGTAACCATGGATGATCAGTATTGTGCACTGTACACTCTAGAGTGTCATCACTACAGAGCTGGCTTAGATCCAGTAACCATGGATGATCAGTACTGTGCACTGTACACTCTAGAGTGTCATCACCACAGAGCCAGCTTAGATCCAGTAACCATGGATGATCAGTACTGTGCACTGTACACTCTAGAGTGTCAGCTTTGTACACCTCCTTTTGACACTGTCAAATGTCGCCCCTCTAAGTGTCCAGCTTTTGCAGTCAGGAAATTGTTACTTTTACCAGTCTAGTCAATGAAATAATGTATAAGGATGGAGTGTCTAGCTTTTGCAGATACAAGGAAATTATTACTTCTGCTAAGCCAGGCCAGTGGAACACTTCATAAGGAACACGTGTTCAGCTTTTATGAATATGAGGAAATCGTGACTTCTGCCAACACCAGATCAATGGAACACTTTATATATAAGAAGTATCCAGCTTTTCTGGATATCAGGAAATTGTAACTTCTGCCAAAGCCAAAATAATGGAACAGTATATGGAAGAAGGGAACATCTGATGAACATTTACATGTAAATTATGTGGATTTCTGCAAAAGGCAAGCATGATTCTCTCTCTTCCAAGACTTGTTGGATCTATATAAACAAGCCATCCAACAGTTGAGCACAGCAAATGGAGTTTGGGTGGCAACAAAATGTAGACAGTCTTTTTTAAGCTGTTTGTCTAGCTTTGTTTGAGTGTCCCTTATTTCAGCTAGCTTAATGTCAGAATGTTTGAGCACCCCAGGTCTCTCTTGTCTTAATGTTTGAATGTCAGAGCACCCCAAGTCTCTCTTGTCTTAATGTTTGAATGTTTGAACACCCCATGTCTCTCTTGTTTTAATATTAGAATGTTTGTGCACCGTTTGTGTCTCTCCTGTCTTAATGTTTGAATGTCTGAGCACCCTCTCTCGTTTGAATGTTTGAGAACTCCATGTCTCTCTTATCTTAATGTTGGAATCTTTGAGCACCTCATGTCTTAATGTTTGAATGTCTAATCATCGAATAAATAAATTAGCCTTGAGTAGAAATATTAGGCAAGGCAGATGAGAAACACTTGGAAAGTTAACCCGGTCAAACAATGCCTGAAGAAGTCATGTGTGTCGGCCAAAAGGTGCAAATATCGCAGCTCTACTGTAAGCAGGTCAATGCAGCTACGTTTAAAACAACATTCTGGATGAACGCAGAAGAAGAAGATAAGAAATATCTAGAAAGTTGTATATGATCTTAAATAGATGTCTGAAAAGAAAAATAGGATAAGCAGCATTAACTTTATGACAAATGAACTGAATAAATAAGCAACTTCATGAAAACATCAGATGATAGAGGAGTGAAGAGTCGTAATCACCAGTGTCTGTTCAAGACCAGGCGTCTGAAGGAGGAGAAGAAGAGGCATTTCATCTTTCTTTGTTCTATCTGTTATGACATTTTATCTGTCTCATGTTGCAGATGAGCCACTGAAGGAGGAGAAGAAGAAGAAGAAGAGGACGTCATTAGACTCTGGGAGCTCTCCAGGTAACTATGGGTAGAGTTTAAAATGTATATGCTGGGTTTTCATTTTCCATTGTGCGTATCACTTTTCCCTTGTATGAGTAATGAATGCAGCTCTGGTTAGCACCAATGCTCTCTCAAAGTTATGATGTGAGCAAAACCATTCTACTTCATGAACTACCAGCATTAAAGTTGTCAACTATCAGTAATCAGGTACCATCTCCACAAGGAAGGTTGGGCTGCAGTGGATCTCCAACACTGTCTGTCTCTCGCCTTGATTGTACATTCTCTGAAACTGCAATTTATCAATTTCTTGATATCTTCCCACTTGTATCATCTACCTCTTGCTCACTTGCTTTCAACCTTACCCTCCAGTATGGATTTTATAAGAGTGTTATGTTTTTTATCATGGTAACAACCCTACATTTGACTATACCTTTCTTTATGTTTTTCTTTTTTGTTCGCTCGCTTAAACTCAAGGGTAGTCCTTACACAATGTTTAAAGTAGTAAGGGACTGAATTTTGCTTGTGGGTTTGCTTTCCCTTTTACCAGTGTCCCTCGCCTTCAGGCAAACCCACTCCGACTTCAGAGGTACTTGTTATTAACGTTCCCCAAGTAAAGGATGGAAGCATCTCACCTTCATATAGGAGAGGTGAGCAACGGCTTGGTTCACACAGCTGGGAGACATTGGCCTAGAGGCATTTGGCCTTGTCCCTCAGTTGAGAGCTGTAGGATGCGTATCTGAACCAGTCATGTACTTGGATTAAATCTCACCTCCAGCTTGCAGTGAGTTAGTGTTGGCCAGGCCCACACATCCGAGGGTAATGGTTTAGAGACATTCAGCCATATTCCTCAGTTGCAAGCCTTAGAGTATGTTACCAGATCAAAAATTAGTAGCATAGTGCATCTGATTTGGACTTTCAACTGCTATCCTCAGTCTACCTGCAGAGCAGCAGGTTATGTCTCTCTTGGTCTGGTCCCTATCCCAAGAACTGCTCGACATGTAGTTGTGCTTCCGTTGGCAGAGCTCTTGGGGTCATTGGAACATGCAAGCCTCACTTACCACGGCAAGGTGGAGACACATCATTTCCCATCTCAATAACAGTATCTTCCAACCTGACCTTTCATGGAAGGCAAATGTTTAAAATAGAGGTTGGTAATTGCCAAATGGATAAGAGTGGGCACTCCAGTGTGCTGATGCCGATGTAGCGATTTCAATCCCTACATTGGTCAGCTGGACTGAAATGTTTTGTGTGTGATCGCTTTCAACTCATGCATCTATATCTATAAAACAGAGTGTATGTTTGTTTGTGGGTCTTGGATGCGTTCGATAACGGTACATCCGATTGAGATGAAATTTTCTACACGTCTTCCTTTCATTCCTGTGCAACCGACTATAATAATTTCTTAATGTACAATCTTCTACTTATTTAATAACATTTACTTTTCCATTTTCATTATATAATGTCTATATAGCAGGGGGACTTCACTCTTGAAAAGTTATTTCAAGGGGCATAACTTTTAATAACATTTCTATATACTTTATAGTCATATTGTTGGACTTACCTGCACTATTGTTAAACTCTTTGTCTATAGTTATTTTTAGGCATATGAGTTATATTAAATAATGATATAATCTTTAAGGTATTTTTAAAGTTTGCATAAAAATAATGCATTATGCATAACATTTTAACCCATCTTTTTCTGCTTACAAAACTTATCAACTGTCATGTCGGTGATTAAAAAGTTTTCATTAAAAATAATGAATGGTGTGTGGAAGGACATTCTTTTAAGTTACTGTGCGCCAGGAGCTGGGCGAAACCACGCCAGGTCAGATAGATAGACAGATAGTCGGGAACGGAAGCTTATTTGACTACTTATGACATGCTCCCCACCAGGGACTGGGTGAAGCCGGGTCAGACAGACAGACAGATAAACAGACAGTCGGGAACGGGAGAGCTTATATGACTACGTATATGAATTAAATGAGATGCTCCCCACCAGGGACTGGGTGAAGCCGGGCCGGGACAGACAGACAGACATATAGACAGACAAACAGATAGTCGGGAACGGGAGAGCTTATATGACTACGTATATGAATTAAATGAGATGCTCCCCACCAGGGACTGGGTGAAGCCGGGTCAGACAGACAGATAGACAGACAGACAGATAGTCGGGAACGGGAGAGCTTATATGACTACTTATATGAATTAAATGAGATGCTCCCCACCAGGGACTGGGTGAAGCCGGGCCGGGTCAGCCAGACAGACAGACAAACAAGCAGACAGACAGACTGATAGATAGATAGATCCCCTCCAGGGCCTGGGCGAAGCCGGGCCGGGTCAGCTAGTAGTCCATAAACCATACCTGATACACCACTGTATAGTACAAATGTGTGCTGTGTCGGGGGGGGGGGGGGGGGGGGTCAGGGGACTGCCTCAAGTGCTGGAGGTCCCGGGTTCAGGCCCCAGTGTGAGGACCGGGGTTTTTTCACGTGGACTTCTAGTAATAACATTTTCCCTGGTCTCTGGGTAGTGAGATCGGACGCCCGTGTGTATTGTTGCGCGCGTAAATAATCCCTTGGCAGTTGGAAATAGAGAACGAGTAGCCTAACGGCTCTGCCCTGGCAAAATTTTGAGTTAAAAATCTACCCAAAGTATTTCAGGATCCTTGCCGATGCTATGGAGTTTGTGCACTGGGTTGAGTTTTTCCGGGCTCAGGTTTGAGTTACGGGTTGAACGGAGCACTATGGGTTACACCCGTGTGCCATGATGTTGATCCATCGACTAAACTAAGGAAAGGAAAACTGATGAGGAAGAGATTATGTGAAGGCCTGTGGCAAAGGGGCTGTGGCCACATTTCATAATACCACACACCACATTCGAAACACAGCTCCAGGTGATTTGGAAGCAGACCGCCTTGCATTGGTTTTCATACAATGGTATGAGTGCCGGTCATTCAGAAAGCAATGACAAACTACTTAATGTAATCTTGCCCAGGAATCACAAACAGCCAAAAAAATGCTGGGGTTGACTGCCACATCCTGTAAAGGATATGCAACTAACTTTTGCATTTCCCATCCCAATAACAGTATCTTCCAACCTGACCTTTCATGGAAGGCAAATGTCTAAAATAGAGGTTGGTATGGCCAAATGAATAAGAGCGGGCACTCCGGTGTGCTGATGCCGATGTAGCAATTTCAATCCCTACATTGGTCAGCTGGACTGAAATGTTTTTTTGTGTGCTCGCTTTCAACTCAGGCATAGTCCATAAACATGGTACTATTTATATTGCACTGGACTGAATTTTGCATGTAGATTAACTTTCCTTATTACCAGTCTCCCTCGTCATCAGGTGAACCCATTCCGACTTCAGAGGTACTTGTAATTTACGTTCCACAAGTCGAAGACGAGAAGTCAACATTTTAGTCCAACTGACCGCTGTAAGGGTTGAACTCGCTATCTTGGCATCAGCCCACCGGATGTTTAAGAACATGCGCTCTTAACCATTTGGCCATGTGGACATCCCCTGAAATGTGGGGAGAAAAAATAGCTAACATGCTGTATACTCAACAGTTTCTTCTTCTGCTGCGTTCATCCGGAATGTTGTGTAAGATGTAATTGCTTTGTGCCTGTTTACAGCAGATCTGTGATATTTGCACCTTTCGACTGACACATCCAACTTCTTCAGGCATTTGTTGATGGTTGCTTTCCCAGGGTATTCAGCAGTTTCATACAAGTGTTTGCAGAGTTGATGCCTTGGAATATGGTGTGGTTAGATTCTAGAACAGTTAAGAAAACTAATTTCAACAGAATATTATTAATAGAGAAGAAGATAAATGCTGAAGTATTGACAACTGCAGGCTGACTAGATCACTCATTAGGATCAAAATATTAGGAAAAAACAATTCTAAACAGATGATGTGGAATAAATAAATTAGCCTTGTGTGGAAATATTAGGCAAGGCAGATGAGAAACACTTGGGAAGTTAACCTGGTCAAAAAATGCCTGAAGAAGTCGTGTGTGTCGGCCAAAAGGTGCAAATATTGCAGCTCTGCTGTAAGCAGGGTAATGCAGCTACGTTTAAAACAACATTCTACGCAGAGGAAGAAGATAAGAAATATCTAGAAAGTTGTATATGGAGAGCTTAAACAGATGTCTGAAAAGAAAAATTGGATAAGCAACATTAACTTTATGACAAAAGAACTGAAAAAATAAGCAACATTAACTTTATGACAAATGAACTGAATAAATAAGCAACTTCATGAAAACATTAGATGATAGAGGAGTGAAGAGTCGTAATCACCAGTGTCTGTTCAAGACCAGGCATCTGAAGGAGGAGAAGAAGCAGGCATCTGAAGGAGGAGAAGAAGAGGTATTTCATCTTTCTTTGTTCTTTCTATTATGACATTTTATCTGTCTCATGTTGCAGATGAGCCACTGAAGGAGGAGGAGAAGAAGAAGAAGAAGAAGAGGAAGACATTAGACTCTGGGAGCTCTCCAGGTAGCTATGGGTAGAGTTAAAAATGTATATGCTGGGTTTTCATTTTCCATTGTGCGTATCACTTTTCCCTTGTATGAGTAATGAATGCAGCTCTGGTTAGCACCAATGCTCTCTCAAAGTTATGATGTGAGCAAAACCATTCTACTTCGTGGGCTACCAGCATTAAAGTTGTCAACTATCAGTAATCAGGTACTTCTTCTTCTTCTTTTCGTTCATCCGGAGTGTATTTTCAGATGTGATTGCGGTGTGTCTGTTATGCGCCCTTGGGCCGAAACCCGTAGGCCAACACATCCGACTATAGCGTGCTTTTTTGACCAGGTAGCATTCCTGGGAGACTCTCACTTTTGTGGTGCCATCTACAACCCAGCTGGCCAAGGTTGAACGGTCGAAGACAACGGTCATCCCTCAAAGGAAGGCAGGGACAGTCCATAGCATTTTCCGCCATCCAAGGTTGCTTCCATAGTTGCAGGGCCGACACATAACGCCCTGGATCTGGGCTCACCGAGGGAGATCGTCACGTCCTGCTCATGGCTGCTTTAAATCCTCACTTCAATATATTGGTAATTTCGTTTGCCCCTGGCCATTCCCGCACAAACCAGACAGGTTTGCAGACGGTATCCACTCAGCGAGTTTTCGGACATGTGCTTGTCGTTGCGCCCGTCAGAGCTGTTCCAGGCACGACCGACATTTGGAAAACTACCTAGTCAGAGCTGTTCCGAACAAGAGCGGCATTCGGAAACTAGGTAGTCAGAGCTGTTCCTAGCACGAGAGACATTCGGACGAGACATTTCACTCTGACGTAATTGCGTAGTGTCAATTTTTAGTTTGCCACCCGTAGGACGACACTTCCGGCGGGCATTTTTTAATGAGGTTAGCCTTCCTCTGGTTTCGAGGCACGTTAGACTGTTGTGATGTCGCCAACATCTCAGCTGGTCAAGATAGAACGATCAACGACATCGCGGTCGGCCCTCAAGGGAAGGCAGGGGCAGACCATGGGCATTCCCTCGCTATCCAAGGAGGCTTCCATAATTGCAGAGCCAGCACATATTGCTCTGAGACTGGGCTCACCCGAGGAGTTGCCATGTCCTGCTCATGGCTGCTTTAGTTCCTCACTTCCATGTATTGGGCATCTCGCTTGCCACTGATCGCTCAAGCACACACCAGGAGCGGTCAGACTGCGAGCGACATCCACTCGGTAAGCTTTTGCTTTTGACTTCAGACCACACAATAGGTTCGATCACCGTGCGTTCCATTTCGCATCATTGAGACGTTCTTCCACTTTTGTCTACACTCTCTATGAGTTAGATACAGACAGTTTTCGTAACCGTTTCCTTCGACTGGGGCACTTTTCTGACTTTTTGTACTCGCTCACGAGGTAGGCTACATGTGCTGCCGGCTCAGCACCTTACCTTCATGCAACAGTGAACGAGAAACGGCCTGGCCCTCTCATCCGGGAATCTCTCATATCCCCCAGCTGAGAGCCTTTGAACATGTATCAGACCTGAGCATGCAGCTTGCTCAGTATCACGCTTCTATTTTTCGGTAGGTGGGTTAGCAGCGTACAGCCACAGCCCTCGACAGGGAGCCTTAAGAGTTTTGTCCGGACCAAGAACTTCTGCCTTCGTGCACCTGATTTAAATTTTTGACTGCTATCCTCAGTCTACCTGCAGAGCAGCAGGTTGTGTCTCTCTTAGTCTGGTCCCTATCCCATAAGCTGTCCGATATGTAGTTTTCCATCCATCGGCAAGCAAATGGGGTCGATGGGATACGCAAACTCCCCCACCACATCAAGGTGGAGACACATCGGGGGAGGTAATCAGGTACCATCTCCACAAGGAAGGTTGGGCTGCAGTGGATCTCCAACACTGCCTGTCTCTCACCTTGATTGTACATTCTCTGAAACTGCTATTTGTCAATTTCTTGATATCTTCCCACTTGTATCATCTGCCTCTTGCTCGCTTGCTTTCAACCTTACCCTCCAGTATGGATTTTATAAGTGTTATGTTTTTTAACATGGTTACAACCCTACATTTGACTATACCTTTCTTTATGTTTTTCTTTTTTGTTCGCTTGCTTAAACTCAAGGGTAGTCCTTACACAATGTTTAAAGTAGTAAGGGACTGAATTTTGCGTGTGGGTTTGCTTTCCCTTTTACCGGTGCCCCTCGCCTTCAGGCGAACCCACTCTTTTATTTCAGAGGTACTTGTTATTAACGTCCCCAAGTAAAGGACGGAAGCATCTCACCTCCATATAGGAGAGGTGAGCAACGGCTCGGTTCGCACAGCTGGGAGACATTGGCCTAGAGGCGTTTGGTCGTGTCCCTCAGTTGAGAGCCGTAGGATGCGTATCTGAACCAGTCATGTACTAGGATTAAATCTCACCTCCAGCTTGCAGTGAGTTAGTGTTGGCCAGGCCCACACATCCAAGGGTAATGGCTTAGATACGTTCAGCCATATTCCTCAGTTGCAAGCCTTAGAGTATGTTACCAGATCAAAAATTAGTAGCATAGTGCATCTGATTTGGTCTTTCGACTGCTATCCTCAGTCTACCTGCAGAGCAGCAGGTTGTGTCTCTCTTGGTCTGGTCCCTATCCCAAGAACTGCTCGACATGTAGTTGTGCTTCCGTCAGCAGAGTTCTTGGGGTCATTGGGATATGCAAGCCCCCTTACCACGGCAAGGTGGAGACACGTCAGGGGAGTGACTATACCTGATACACCACTGTATAGTACAAATGTGTGCTGTGTCGGGGGGAGGGGGGTGTCGGGGGACTGCGTGGTCTCGAGGTATGGTGTCTGCCTCGAGTGCTGGAGGTCCCAGGTTTAGGCCCCGGTACGACCGGGATTTTTTCACGTGCCCAGGAATCACAAACAGCCAAAAAAATGCTGGGGTTGACTGCCACATCCTGTAAAGGATATGCAACTAACTTTTGCATTTCCCATCCCAATAACAGTATCTTCCAACCTGACCTTTCATGGGAGGCAAATGTCTAAAATAGAGGTCGGTATGGCCAAATGGATAAGATAGAGCACTCTGGTGTGCTGATGCCGAGGTAGTGATTTCAATCCCTATATTAGTCAGCTGGGCTGAAATGGTTTTTGTGTGCTCGCTTAAAACTCACGCGTAGTCCGTAAACATGGTACTATTTATAGTGCACTGGACTGAATGTTGCATGTGGATTAGCTTTCCTTATTACCAGTGTCCCTCATCATCAGGCGAACCCATTCCGACTTCAGAGGTACTTGTAATTTGTGTCCCACAAGTCAAGGACGAGAAGTCAACATTTTATTCCAACTGACCGTTGTAGGGGTTGAACTCGCTATCTCGGCATCAGCTCACCGGATGTTTAAGAACATGCGCTCTTATCCATTTGGTCATGCGGACATCCACTAAAATGTGGGGAGAAAAATATCTAACATGCTGAATACTCGACAAGGTGGTATTCAACAGTTTCTTCTTCTTCTGCGTTTGTCCGGAATATTTTTTAAGATGTAATTATGTTGTGCCTGTTTACAGCAGATCTATGATATTTGCACCTTTCGACTGACACATTCAACTTCTTCAGACATTTGTTCATGGTTGCCTTCCCAGGGTATTCAGCAGGTTCATACAAGTGTATGCAGAGTTGATGCCTTGGAATATGTTGTGGTTAGATTCTAGAACAGTTAAGAAAACTAATCTCAACAGAATATTATTAATGGAGAAGAAGGCAAATGCTGAAGTATTGAGGCTGACTAGATCACTCATTAGGATCAAAAACATTAGGAAAAAACAAATCTAAACAGATGATGTGGAATAAATAAATTAGCTTTGTGTGGAAATATTAGGCAAGGCAGATGAGAAACACTTGGGAAGTTAACCCGGTCAAAAAATGCCTGAAGTCGTATGTGTCGACCAAAAGGTGCAAATATCGCTGCTCTGCTGTAAGCAGGTCAATGCAGCTACGTTTAAAACAACATTCTCGATGAACGCAGAGGAAGAAGATAAGAAATATCTAGAAAGTTGTATATGGAGAGCTTAAACAGATGTCTAAAAAGAAAAATAGAATAAGCAACATTAACTTTATGACAAAATAACTGAATAAATAAGCTAGTTCATGAAAACATCAGATGATAGAGGAGTGAAGAGTCGTAATCACCAGTGTCTGTTCAAGACCAGGCATCTGAAGGAGGAGAAGAAGAGGCATTTCATCTTTCTTTGTTCTTTCTGTTATGACATTTTATCTGTCTCATGTTGCAGATGAGCCACTGAAGGAGGAGAAGAAGAAGAAGAAGAAGAAGAAGAAGAAGAGGAGGACGACATTAGACTCTGGGAGCTCTCCAGGTAACTATGGGTAGAGTTTAAAATGTATATGCTGGGTTTTCATTTTCCATTGTGCGTATCACTTTTCCCTTGTATGAGTAATGAATGCAGCTCTGGTTAGCACCAATGCTCTCTCAAAGTTATGATGTGAGCAAAACCATTCTACTTCATGAGCTACCATCATTAAAGTTGTCAACTATCAGTAATCAGGTACCATCTCCACAAGGAAGGTTGGGCTGCAGTGGATCTCCAACACTGTCTGTCTCTCGCCTTGATTGTACATTCTCTGAAACTGCTATTTGTCAATTTCTTGATATCTTCCCACTTGTATCATCTACCTCTTGCTCGCTTGCTTTCAACCTTACCCTCCAGTATGGATTTTATAAATGTTATGTTTTTAACATGGTTACAACCCTACATTTGACTATACCTTTCTTTGTTTTTCTTTTTTGTTCGCTCGCTTAATCTCAAGGGTAGTCCTTACACAATGTTTAAAGTAGTAAGGAACTGAATGTTGCGTGTGGGTTTGCTTTCCCTTGCCTTCAGGCGAACCTACTCCGACTTCAGAGGTACTTGTTATTAATGTTCCCCATTTAAAGGATGGAAGCATCTCACCTCCATTTAGAAGAGGTGAGCAACGGCTCGATTCGCACAGCTGGGAGACATTGGCCTAGAGGCGTTTGGCCTTGTCCCTCAGTTGAGAGCCTTAGGATGCGTATCTGAACCAGTCATGTACTAGGATTAAATCTCACCTCCAGCTTGCAGTGAGTTAGTGTTGGCCAGGCCCACACATCCGAGGGTAATGGCTTAGAGACGTTCAGCCATATTCCTCAGTTGCAAGCCTTAGAGTATGTTACCAGATCAAAAATTAGTAGCATCATGCATCTGATTTGGACTTTCGGCTGCTATCCTCAGTCTACCTGCAGAGCAGCAGGTTGTGTCTCTCTTGGTCTGGTACCTTATACCAAGAACTGCTCGACATGTAGTTGTGCTTCCGTCGGCAGAGCTCTTGGGGTCACTGGGACATGCAAGCCCCCTACAACGGCAAGGTGGAGACACGTCGGAAGGGGGGGGGGTGTACAAACAGCTACAAACATCAATAACAAAATTATCGTGAAATACCCAGAAATGCAAGAGCTGATGTGCTAGCTTAAAGAGAATGAAACCAGACAGAACAATCTGTCACTTTCCATGAGAAGACCTTTACTAAATATATTACAAAACCCAATCAAGACAACTATTACTATTTGATCGTACAAACCATGTGACCGTGTTCTACGGTAGCATGGTGGCCGATGCACTTGCTTTCCCAGACTAGTTCTGATTCAGTAGCGGCCAAATTTTATGCAGTTATAAGTCCAAGACATAAAGAAGCACTAAAGAGAGTGAAAGAAACGGACCCTTGTATTGGGTACATGGTGCTGGCTGCATATTCTGTAGACCAATAAGCATGCGACGGATGATGTGGTCAGTATCTCACCTGCAGATACGACGGGTGATGTGGTCAGTATCTCACCTGCTGCTTTCGCGTCCCAGGACATTTCCTGGCACCCATTTTAGGCTAGTTTTACTTGAGAGCCTAGAACATTTCTTATAGTGCTTCAATGGGGATGCAAAAAGTACCAGACAGGAAGATATCTGACAAGGGAGTAGACCAACCAAGAAAAGCGTGTATAAAAAAGGCATAAACAGATCTGTTAATGTTGACAGTCGGAATTAAAGAGAGAAGACAGACATATGTTGAATCGGATGACATGGAAGTTTCACTACCAGCCCACAGCTCTGGGTTGACCCAGTCTCGTACAGTGGAAATGGTATCAGTTTTACTTTCTCGACATTGGGAAAGATGGATGGTTAGGAAGTTAACTAGCGACCGCTTCATTATGCCAGACCAGTGGTTCTCAACCGGTGGGGAATCCCCCCCCCACCCCCCAGGGGGGAATTTTAGGGTTTCAGGGGGGGGGGGGGGGGGTAATGAAGACCATTTCAAGATCGCGTTAATACAAGAACCGATTACTTCATATTGTTTTTCCCTTCATATTTTACTTTTATGTACGTCTCATCCTTCTAAAATTCATTTTATAAAGTAAGTAGACCCACCAATCATGTTTTATGTGGATGTCTAGACTTGTTTTAGTATATGCTATTAAATTTACCTTCCATTTTTACGTATACTGTGTAGGGGTGGGGTGATTTTTAGATAGGAAATATGAAAGGGGGGGAATTACGTTCTGAAAATACAGTGAAGGGGGGCACGGGCCAAATTTTTGATAGGAAGGGGGGTATGACATTCTGAAAATATGGTGAAGGGGGGGCACGGGCCAAAAAAGGTTGAGAACCACTGTGCTAGACCAAGTTTATGTGAAGGCCTGATACTTCAACAATGTATGGAAAAAGTGCAAGTCTCCGTGGTGAAGTGGTCAAGCTGTTTTACTTGGGCTCCGAAAGTTGTGGGTTCAGTTACGGGCCGCGTCCTTCGGTTCACGAGTGACATTGTTCAGAGACTCCTGTGGGTCATCGCTAGAGCTACGGAGTTCATGCTTTGTGCGACGTTTCCACTTTGCGGAAAGAGACAGAGCCATATGGGATAAAAACCCGGTGCAATGAAGTCGACCCTGTTGACTTTTAAGCGACTTATGGAAAATACCATTGTCAACAAGTAAAGAAGAACAGCTTACATAATGGTTAATCTCTTAATGACATAATAGTACTGATATTTCACAGTTACATCACATCATGTTCCTCTTGTACCTTGCGGTGTCGAGTAAAATATAACCAGCGGGAGAGTGCCCGTTTTTAGGCTTTATGTATCGATATTCCCATGGACTCTGTTATTCCCTCCATCCTTCGTTTATGTGGTCGGCCTCTTCCTCTGCTGTACATCACTGCTTGTTGTGGTATACTGTTGGTAACCTAGTTGCAAGACCAGACCATTTGACTTGCAGCCTTCTAATAAAATCTAACGCTACTATAATCCCCACTTTAGTCCTAATTTCTTTTTTTGTGTGGATCTTATCTCTTCTTGATGTTATTCTTCACAGTGACAATGTTTGGAAAATACTATTGTCAGAAAGTAAGAAGGACAACTTAGTTAATGGTTAATCTCTTATCGCTGACATTGTTTATCTTGGCTGAAGTTCATTTAGCTAAAATATATTTCAATTATAACAAACAACCAGGAAGCTCGGCACACAGATATGGGGAAAACATTTTGACCAAAACATGTTTTTTGCGTTTCTTTGGCTTACTCTACTATGTATTCTAGGTTTTTGTCTTTGTTTATAAAAGCTATAGTGGAAACATTGGTCTGTACCTGTGTTTTCTTTTGTTGAGATCCGAGTCATATTTTGTTTATTTAATATTAATTCGGCAGCAGTCATTCCTTGTTTGATAACACTGACATATATTTTCTTGACTTCATCCTTGTGTATTCTATGAGGTGGCATTAAATGACAACCTTAATCATCCCAATGACTCTTTGGTGAGTGCGGGGGATGTGGTACACACTGAAAGTGGTCTTCGATGGCTTCAACCATTGCACAGGCAGTACGTGGTTGAGCATTTCATGTTGTAAAGATACACCTTTACTTAGAAGTCCACGTCATTTGTGGGTCGAAACTTCCTGCATATACACTTGCTGGACTGACAGGCATATATCACCATACTGGACCTTCATTCATACACTTGCTGGACTGACAAGCATGCATCACCATACTGGACCTTCATTCGCCGATGAATTTCTATAGGTTTCATCCCTTCACTGATCAAATAATGGATAACAACGCTGCTCCTCTTTGGTGCAAGTCAAAAGTTGGGTGGCCATCTTTAAACTGTTCTTATGACATCACAATGATGACAACACCGTGATGTCACATGCTTAACACTCTTGAAATCCTTAACAATATTGGCAGGTTACACGACAATGCATGGTTATTGTAATTTCTATCATACTTTTAAGATTGTCATTTAAAGCCCCCTCGTACATTACCTATGATTTCTATTTTTCCTACCAACAGCTAGCAAAAGGCTGAAATTAGAGAATCCAGAATGAGCTGCAGTCTTGACAAGGTAGCCTGGGACGATTGTCCTGGACTCAGTAGTCTAACCAGCCAAGATTGTCCAAAGCTGAAGAGTGTCTAACCAGCAGAGATTGTCCGAAGCTTAGATGTATAGTCTACCGCTCAAGATTGTCCTGGGGTCAACAGTGTACAGTCTACCCAAATCACAGACTCAACGAGTTATGGTTTATGTTATAAGGTTTAAGGTTATATTACGTTTAAGTTATGGTTTATGAAAGTGTTCTAGGTTGAAACATATAAATGATTATGCTCCTTACATAACAGCATCAGGTTTGGTGCACAGAGAAGCTGATGATTTTGAAAGGTTTTTTGTTTGTTTAAAAAATGTTGAGTTGAGTAGATTTGAGAGATGTCGAGTTTGCTGTTCCCGGTTGCTGGCTAGTGAATCGGCTGAGGATGAAAATGATAAAAGAGCAGTCTGTATAGGCTTTGTGGCCTATGAGGAAACATACTCACAATTGTGCTGATTATTTCTCAGTGAAATTTTGCCCTCTTTTCCTACAGTTGTTTTAATTCTTGTTATATCGTCACCATTTATGTTGTAATATTGTTTGTTATTTTTTTTACAATTGAAAAGAAAAATACTATTTTGGCCATGTGAAAATTAGCTTCCTTGCTGGCTTATGCTGGTAAAATGAAACAAATAAATCTAGTGAAATTGGCAACTAATTTATGTGTGTTTGTGTGTGAGCTGCAAGGAAAAAGAAAGGTTACTGCTATATTATTTCACTGCGACTCCCATAGGCCAGTATTCTGCTTCATGCATATTGACTCTCTTGTAAACATCATAAAAGGAAGGGTCAAAGGCAAGCAGACAAGAGGTAGGAAGTGATATAAGTGGGATGGTAACAGCAGTATGTTATGGTTTACGTGTGGTTTACGTGCTGGGCCATTGCAGCCAAGTGTCACCATAATAGATTGATTATATTGTCTCAATTTCTTTGCATATTTTGTTCTTGTGTATTGCTGGAACTTTGGTGCTCATTCTTATGGGTCAACCTCCAGAGCCGTAACAAACAAATCCTGCCACTAGAATGCTAGTGGCAGGATTTTTTACAGCTGGAGGTTGACCCACAAAAATAGGTACTGTACTGTTCAAAATAAGAAACGCGACATTATTGCAGTTTCAATTGCAAACTTGTACCAACATTTTATTGACGGTGCTGATTTGCCCACTACAGTAAGTTCTGGTGATGCCGGTCCGTAAGAACAGGACCTCTGTAGGGTCTCGTCTAGCCCAAAGACCAACGTTGTGTAGCTGGTTCCTGACCATTTGATCTTAAATTCGACGAACTCCTGGCATTGACTGGACTGTGGAGGATGCAGATGCAAATATATTCCTAAGGTGACACAGCTGTATGAAGCGGTCTTCTGTAGCAGTTGTGATTCTGGGTCTTCCACTGCATGGCCAGTCTGCCGCTGAGCCAGTTTCTTGAAATCACCTCCAATGGTGCTTCTAACCACATTAAATTCTCTGGCTACTACACTTTGTGACTGTCCAGCCTGTAAACGTCCAATGATGATGAGTCGTCGTTCTGTAGTAAGATGAGCCATACTTGCGCGCTGAATTTATTCGAGGAGCGTCAATCTTTTATAGGCATTCAATAATATGATTGGAGAGTTTTGTGGTCAGTAAGTTTCACTGGATTATCATAAACCTGTCACAAGTTATAATCAAAATCGTTTTGATCTTGACCTCACAAATCATGAGGTGTGTACATTTCAGTTAACCACGAGAAGTTAATGACCAGATGGACACAGTCGATAGGTTGACTGATGATAAATCAGCGAGTATCTTTTATAAAATTAACACCAAAAATGTTGCGTTTTTTTTTTTGAACAGTACATAAATGTCTGGGAAGGACAGGTGGTGAGAAAGTAGACCAACTATATTTGTTCATCACGAATGATGACCATTCATTTCATCCACTGAGGTTGAAGATGGATCGAGAATGACTTGAGCGATGAATTGGATTAAAGCTAGGAAGGGTTGCACAATTCCTCGACCACTCTCTTCCATGCACATCTGAATCCAGTGGCAAGACAAGTTAAGACGACTGGAGACCAGTAAAAGATAAGATAAAAAAACAGATTATTCTTTGGTCCGCCTGACATGTCTCTGTAACGGCAATGCTAGACAAATATGGCATAGAAGCTTTACGACCAGCCCACAGGCTTATTTAATGATCATACAATCACTTAATGATCAAAACAGCTCTAGGCGGACCAATCCTGCTGAAACCGGATCACCCTACTTCTTTTTGTGACCTCCACACCCTAATGTCTGTCTCTGTAAAAATGTATCCATACGTTCTGTATTTGGTCTTCACTATATTAACTATTGACGATTATACTTTGACTATTCGTATTGCGGGTAGCGGGGTAGGGGGTATACCCTATCAAAGGAGAAGTAAGGTGCCTCCTTCCCTCCGCTAGCCTACGGGACACCCTTGGGCAAGGTGGAGTACCCGTTTAGCCCCCCCAACAGGGTAACGTGAAGCCATGGGAGCAGGTGGTGGATTGGACTTGGGAGCAGCCGACATAGTTGTTGGTTATGGTTTCAAGTCAGTGACGGTGGGCAGAGGATCTCTCAGTAGAGACAATGGCTACGGTCATCCGATCAGTATGGTCACTGCCAGGAAGGAAGAATGGTAGACTTCCCTCCTTATTGATTCCCGGGCAGAGGAGGCTCGTTAGCCTTGGTTGGTATCTCTTCTAAGAGAGGGAACTCTAAATCTCAAACCTCCGCTGCTTTGCGGGTATACCCATATGGGAAAGGCTTCGGGAGTAAACCCTGAGGACAAATCCGGAGATGGAGTCCCTAAGGCAGTTCCATGTTGTAAACAACATAGTTCTGGCAACTCCTGCGACGGCACCGATGCCAAGTTGCATTGGCTACTGCCTTTCCCTTGGTCAACATCGGCGACGTGGAGAGGGGGAACCTGCTACTGGGCAACAGCTGGTTCTCCGATTTCCATTGCCCAGGCTTGTGCCCTGAAGAGGTCACTTCAGCACCGCGTAAAGCGGTGACACAACACGGGAAGTAGCATTTGCCGGTTATAAGTCTTAATGCTCGATTGGCGTAGAGCAAGGCGCCAGGGGCTACTTCCGACGGTGGGAGAGATCATCGTATCTCACTAGACAGCTACCGCCCGCCTAAGCTGGGCAGCCCCCAGTCAATAAGGTGTTGTCTCGCCACGGTTCATCTGCTCCTGAGGGTGTGTGGAGCTTAGGGGGAAATCCTGACACATGGACCGCAATCTATACACCTAACAGCAAGAAAAAAACAAAACAACCGGCCCTAAGGCTGGGAACATGGAACGTAAGAACCATGACCCCTGGCATCTCAGACGATCTAAATGAGATTGTGGATGCCCGCAAAACTGCAGTGATAAACAACGAACTGCTAAGACTGGGGATAGACATTGTCGCCCTGCAAGAGACCAGACTCCAAGAATCTGGAAGCATCAAGGAGAGGGACTTCACTTTCTACTTTCATGGCAAGCCGTGCGGAGAGACCAGGGAGCATGGAGTTGGCTTCGCTATCAGAAACAAGCTGCTCAATTCCATCATACCACCAAGTGATGGCACTGAAAGAATATTGAAGCTCCAACTCCAGACAGAGGCAGGCCCAGTTAGTATTATAAGCGTTTACGCCCCAACACTAACTGCAGCATCAGAATCTAAAGACAAGTTCTATGACGACCTTAGCAAAGAAGTCAGTGAAACACCAGAGAAACAACATCTTTTTATCCTGGGGGGTTTCAATGCCAGGGTTGGCTCTGACCACGAATCTTGGCCTTCATGTCTAGGACAGTTTGGCGTTGGGAAGATCAATGACAATGGACAACGTCTCTTGGAATTCTGCAGCCACCATAATCTGTGCGTGACCAACACCTTCTTTTACACGAAACCTCAACACAAGGTGTCATGGAGGCACCCCAGATCAAAGAACTGGCACCAACTCGACCTGGTGCTCACTAAACGCAGCAACCTCCGCAATGTACGGATGACTCGCAGCTATCATGGTGCTGACTGCGACACCGACCATTCACTCGTCTCCAGCAAGGTGAAGATAAAGCCCAAGAGAATCTACAGAAGCCGAACAGAAGGAAGACCACGCATTGACACCAGTGGCACCCAAAATAAAGAGAAGGTCAACAAATTCATGCAGGCTCTAGCGGATACTCTGCCCGGCCCCACAGACGGAGATTCCACCGAGAGATGGAGTCATTTTCGCGACACCATCTACAATACAGCACTATCAACATTTGGCAAGAAGCAAACTAAGTCAACCGACTGGTTTGAAGCACACTCTAAAGAGATGCTCCCAGTCCTGGAGATAAAGAGACATGCATTCTCGATGTATAAAACATCACCTTCAGAGAAAACACTGCAGGCATTGCGAACGGCCAGAAATAGAGTACAACAGATGGCAAGAAGATGTGCGAACAGGTACTGGCTACAGCTCTCTGCTCAAATTCAAACTTGTGCAGACACTGGAAATCTAAGAGGAATGTATGAGGGCATCAAGCAAGCTGTCGGTCCATCAAAAAATAAGATGGCCCCTTTACGATCAACTGAGGGGGTAATCATAAAAGATCGAGCGAAACAAATGGATCGCTGGGTAGAACACTACTCAGAGCTATACTCAGTGGATAACACTGTCAGCGAAGAAGCTCTGGAAGCCATCGATCAACAGTCCGCCATGCATGCCTTGGATAACGAACCTTGCCTCACAGAAATCAGCGAAGCACTAGACTCTCTCAAATCCGGCAAGGCACCTGGAAAAGATAGTATTCCACCTGAAATTTTAAAATGTAGCAAAGAAACAATCATCCCAGAACTGTATGCAATATTACAGCTCTGCTGGAGAGAAAAATCAATACCACAAGATATGAAAGACGCAAACATCGTTACCCTTTATAAAAACAAAGGCGACAGAAGCGACTGCAACAACTATCGCGGCATTTCCCTTCTCAGCATTACAGGCAAGATTTTTGCCAGAGTAATCCTTAAAAGATTACACATTCTTGCTGAAAGAATCTACCCCGAATCGCAGTGCGGATTTAGACCCAACAGGTCCACCATCGATATGATTTTCTCACTCCGGCAGCTCCAAGAGAAGTGCAGAGAACAGAGGAAGCCATTATATATAGCCTTCATCGACCTCACAAAGGCATTTGACCTCGTGAGCAGAAGCGGCCTTTTTAAGGTCCTTGAAAAGGTTGGATGTCCACCCACCCTTCTTAGTCTCGTGAAATCATTCCACGAAAACATGCAGGGGACCATTTTATTTGACGGCTCAACATCCCAGTCATTCAGCATCAGCAGCGGAGTAAAGCAGGGATGCGTGCTTGCTCCTACACTCTTTGGTATCTTCTTTGCTGTTCTCTTAAGGCAAGCATTTGGGACTGCCACTGAAGGCATATACCTCCACACAAGATCTGATGGCAAACTTTTTAACCCATCAAGACTCAAGGCAAAGACCAAAATAAGACCAAGATGCGTAAGAGAACTACTTTTTGCAGATGATGCAGCACTGACTACTCATACAGCAGAAGATCTCCAAAGGCTCATAGATCGTTTTGCAGCCGCCTGCAAAGACTTTGGGCTCACCATTAGCCTAAATAAAACACAGGTGATGGAACAAGATGCTGATGCGTCTCAGTCAATCAAAATCTCTAATTATGAATTGAAAGTCGTCCACGATTTTGTGTATCTGGGATCGACAATATCAGATAATCTTTCATTAGAGACAGAAATCGACAGACGCATTGGAAAGGCAGCCACAACATTTTCCAGGCTAGCTAAAAGAGTTTGGGAGAATAATAGACTAACAGAGCGTACAAAAGCTCAAGTATATAAAGCTTGTGTTGTTAGCACACTACTCTACGGGTCTGAATCCTGGACCCTGTACTCAAGACAGGAAAGGAAGTTGAATTCCTTCCACATAAAATGTCTGAGACGTATCCTGGGCATAACATGGAAAGACCACATAACAAACAAACAGGTGCTTGAAAGAGCAGATATTACCACAGTGCACACCCTCCTCAAGCAGAGACGCCTCCGGTGGTTGGGCCACGTATCTCGAATGGAGGACGAACGTATTCCCAAAGATCTCCTTTACGGAGAACTAGCCACAGGAAAGAGGCCAACCGGAAGACCCCAAATGCGATATAGGGATGTGTGTAAACAAGATATGAAAACCATTGGAATAGATCCAGACACGTGGGAGAGAGTTGCAACAGACCGATGCTCCTGGAGAAGAGATGTACGAAACGGACTGGTGCTCTTTGAGCGCAATCAGATCCAAAAAACTGAGGAGAGACGGCACAGGCTCAAAGAGCAATCACTTACTGCGGGACTTGCCTCGTCTCACAGATGCGGAAACTGTGACAGAGATTGTCATTCTCGAATTGGACTATACAGTCACCAGCGGTGCTGCCAGGCACCTCCCAAGCGGGACAACTCTATAGTCCTTCAGGACTGAAAGAGGCCTACTACTACTACTGCGGTGCTGAATGTCTAGCAAAGATTTCCACAACTAATTCACACATGAACATCAGAGTGCTAGCATCAAGGAGTTTAGTTTAGTTGATGGATCATCATCACGGCACACAGGTGTAACCCATAGCATTAAGGAGGAATGGTTACACAGCTATCTGATTCCCTTGCCGAAGCCTGGCAAAGACCACACAAAAATTCAGAGATATCGGGTAATAACCATGCAAAATACAATAGACAAGCTGCTGGAGAAGTTAATTGCAAGGAAAATATCAAGGCAGCTAGAGAAGCAAGGTTGTTTCCCACCTTCCCTTGGAGAGTACCGTCTAAACAGAGAAACCTGGACCAACGCAGCAGTTAATACCTATGATGGTCTCCACTCAGGCATTGAAATGTGCTGCAGCGATTGATCTTGAGGATGCGTACAACAGAGTACCATTGGATCTTTTAATGTTTCAGCTTCTTGAACTCAAGTTAATTCCATTCCTCTTTGTCTGGATCGTCACAGCTCTCAGGGTAAGGATAGAGATCGAGTTGCTGTGGAAGTACGAACAGAACTAAACAGCATAAGCACTTCATGTGTGCAATCTGGGGCAACGGTAAACCCAACAAAGGCAGCAGTGATATGGTTCTCTTTGAACAACCATATTGTCAACACTCCCAACACCAACTGTAAATTTGTGCTCAGAAACTGGAAAGAATGCAGGAAATGAATTACCCGGGTACATGTTTTGATCGAAGCCTTGATTATGATAACAAAGGCCAAGCAGGGTTTGGCAGCGATGCGGGTGATGGCAGCTGCAAACTGAGCAGCGCCATATATGTCTCCTATACGAGGGTCTGGTCCTTTCTGGTATGGAGTAAGCGATGGCGAACCTGATTCTCAGCTATAAGCAGATGGAAAGAATACAGAATGAAGCTATGTGTAATATTCTTGGATGTACAAGAGATACAGTATGCAGGGCGAAGCGCTACCTTCTTGATTTTCCAACCATTGAAGACAGAATACAAATCTGCAGAGCATGTGCCTACCTCAGAGTTAACGCAAACACACAACATCCACTGCATACTGAAATTAAGAAGGTAAAGGGGCAGCAGGTTAAAAAGAGGAAAGTCATGGATGGGTCAAGCCGAAGACATTCTTCAACAGGTGTGTTCACTTGAGGACTTAGAACCTGGCGAGGAGTGGGTACGAATGCCAACAGATTTCTGTACGCCCGTTTCAGTTTGCATCCAACTAGGCAGAAAATGCAGACAAAAAAAATCCGGCTGCTGTGGAGGCGGAAGTACAGGCTTTGATTTTCGAGAATTCTTTAGAATTACAGAATTACGCTGCAATTTACACAGATGGGTACGTCGTTTGACGAGTGAGAAATTCATGGGCCTTTACGGCTCAGGCTGGAGGAAGAATCGTGAAGGAAGATTCTGATGCTTTTGCTTTGACCACAAGTAGCCGGACTGGAAGTCATGGCAGCAAGTAAAGCAATAACATGGCTCACAGAGATTCACGCTGGCATGTTTCCTTAGTGACTCAATGAGTATGCTCAGGAAGATAAAAGATGGGGTGAGTCCAGAGAGTGGGTGCTGTCTCTGTTGGCAAAGATTAGCTTTATTTTTGAGCCAGGTGCAAGTGTACAAGGAAATGAGCAGGCTTGCAGGTAAGGCTACTGTGGAGGGCAGGCGACCAGGCTGATATTCTGAATGCTCTAAGAGAAGCAAGTCGTTTGCGAGAACCAAGAGATGACTGTGAATCTACAATCATGGTCAGGCTGCGAGAACAGCACGTTAAAAGAGGGGTGGCCAAACAAGAACACTATGCAGGAAGCCAAAGAAGATTAATAAACCAAAACAGAACTGGTGTCGTTAGCCGCTACACGCTGCAGGATTTACTGAAGAGGGGATCAGAGCACTTATGGACTGAATGGTTCGATGTGCAATGAGGATGATCTGTCGACTGACTAACTAACATGAACATCATTCTGTTCTGTTTCTGATCTTGACTATATTGTTTAACTATTGGTGTATGTCAGCAACTGATTGTTTTCTATAATGCAGGTCTTATCCGGTACACTTGTTATTTAAACTGGGAGATGTAACTTTGTATTTTATAAATGATCATGACACCAAAAATATTTATTTTCAATTAAATGCCCTCAAAATCCAATCACATTGCAAGTTTAATGACTTCTCTCTGGCTACTTTTACTGGATAAACTTCCAAATTAGCTTATGTTCACATTTTATTGAACTTACTTTAAGTTACTTTATGGAAATGTAAAAGACAATGAAAACAAACACTACAGAATCCTGCCACACACCTCTTATAGTAAACATTTCATGACAGCAAACACTGAATCCTGCCATACATCTTTAATGGTAAACATTTCATGACGGCAAAACACTGCTTAGTGTTTAGTTACTGCTTAACTCCTGTTCTTGCTCTTTCATCGTCCTGCAGCCATGATAGCAGCAACACCTACAAGAAAGAATTGTAAAATAAACATTAATACAACCAGCAGCCTGAAACTGTGGTCTCAGACAACATTTGTTGTGATCTATGTGTCATGCATTGCAGATGTTTGCTTTGTAGTCCTGTGTCACTTTGACCATCATCTTCCAATTTTGACAGTTGAGGTTCCTTTTCTGGATTTCTCCTCCCGTAGGCAGATGGGCTTTTCCTGCTCAATGAGAACCAATGATATGGACATTTTTCTCCCCCTGAATATAGTGTTTGTTGCATCATGGCTATTTTTGCCAGTGAGCCCAACAGTAATTGAGGTCAGCACACCATAAAATAATAAAGTATCAACAAATATTCATCATCATCATGTGCCTTGCTGGCAGCCATCCTTCATACTTGTAATAATATGTATAATTGTGTGCACTGAATCCTCTCCATGTGCACATGTGGTTTGGCGTCGCAGACAGCAGAGCACATACTCCAGGACTGCCCAAACTATCACATATCCAGGCGAACCTTCTGGCCTAGAGAGACAACAGTGGAAGATAATCTCTATGTGAACTAAAAAAGACTGTTAGATTCATACAAGAGACAACATTGCAGTTATAGACATATTTCAAGTGAACGAAAGAAGAATCCCCTCCTTGACTTGGCATAAAACTGTCAAGAATTTTCTCTGCCTCTCTACAAATTCATAATTCATCATACAACATTGGAAACAGGCAGCAGGGAGGAGTAGCTATATCTAGTGTTCCCAATGGTCTTATCAGTTCTGAGAAGTTTTATAGTTAGCTGCCCAACACAACTAACTCGCCTGCTCTCAATGACCACCACCTGTGTTGGTCTATGGCTGTTTATTCTACATCCATAGCCAACCTCAACATCTGGAGGCCATTCCACTATCTGCCGCCCGGCGAAAGCACCTCTAGAAGGCCAAGCACTCACTCTACAATAGGTATATGGGATTTCTTTAATAAAATAAATTGTGTTTTGCACTTGCAAGTTAAAATGTCTTTCTGCTTATATTTAAAAATAAGAATGTAACAGCATATTTCCACTACTTACTTATTTCACCCAGTATTGTTTTCTATGGTACACACCAGATGCATTTTTAATCAACATGTTCATTTTGCTTTGGCTTAATTCTTGTGCTCATGACTAGATTTAGTTATGCTCATGGCAATAGAGCAGACTCTGAATATACCTTGTTATCTCAATGTGTGCACTTACCATACAAAGATCTGAATATGCCTTATGCTAGCTCATTGTTGCATTAACCATCTTCTTCTTCTGAGCTTATCAGAAGTGTTTTTTCTGATAAAAGTGCATTGTGCCTGTTCACAGCAGAGATGCTATACTTGCGCCTTTAGGCCAACACATTTGACTTCTGTGGGCATTTGTTGACCGGATTAACCTTCCCGGTCACCATCTTAAGTACCTAATTTATCCTCAATTAAGCTGAGATATATGTGTGCAATGGTGGTGATCATTAATCAGACTTACTATCAAATGAGATTTTCTCTGTGATATTCTTGGTTTTGATGTTTTCATCCTGACTTGTGATGAACACATAGCCATCCAGCTGCTCCGTCCAGCCATACTTGCTGATCCACTGACTGGTCTGGGCATCTGTGCAGGTCACAAAGATTCAATCACATTTATAAATGGCTTTCAATGCATACCACAAGTGACAGAAGCATTCAATAAACTACCAGTACAAATTTAGTTCACCATCAAAGTCATATAACAAACAATATACACAAGCATGGCATTAACTGGTGACTGCCAATCAATGTGTATGCCACATGAAGATAGGAGTGCCATCACAATGAAGTATAGGTAACGAGAGAAAGACGCCCCAAATTGCTATCACAGCCGGAAGCAGAATTGAGGAACCTCTTCTTCTCCCATCCTCCTCCTCTCCTTCCTGTCTTCTTCTTCTCCTCCCCCTCCTTCTTTTTACCTCTTAATGGTGCAACGGCCTTCAACCCATGTTCTCCTATTTTTGCTGTCTCCTGCAACTCCCTGCATGTCTCCCCTTATTATCCACCTATGTCTCAAATTGTCTGCTTCGTGTGTTTTCACTCCTTCTAGGAGGAGTGCCTCCTTTCATCTTGTTTAACTGAACTTTTTGTCATTTCTCTTTCAGAGTCGGATTTAAACAATTGACCCATTCTCTCTCTCTCTCTCTCCCCTCCCCCCCCCCCCTTTTCAGGTACACCCAGACTCAGATGGGTATCAGAAAATGTTTCGGGATGTAAAAACTGCCGCCGTGATATTGCCGAGTGCACATTGATCTATTGAAATATGGGTGTTTATGACGGCATTTATCTGCGCGTTCAGGTAGATTGTCTCATTGCCAACCTCTTTAGCCGCCTCTAATGATATGCATGATAAAACACAGTGTTCTTATTCTTTGCTTCTGGACCTCGGTAACATGAACGTTTCTCTCTTGGAACCTTGGCTAAATACACCCAAGATATTTGCATTCATCACTTCTGTCCACCTCATGGCCTACATGTGACAGAATAGCAACAGGCAACCTTGCATGCCTGTTAAAGTGGCAAACAAGGAGGGGTGTTGTGAGGCTGGCTATATTGTCATGTAGACAATTTTAACTGCAAAACCCAGTCATTAATGAGTAAGCCTACAAAGGGCTTCAGCTTCGTTGGGAGATAAGGTCGGAATGGATAACAGCTCTTAAACTTCCAATGTGCTGATGCCACAGTAGCGGGTTCAACTGCTACACAGGTCAGTTGGACTAAAATGTTGACTTCTCATCCTTGACGTAAATTACAAGTACCCCAGAAGTCAAGAGTGGGTTCACCTGACGGCGAGGGACACTGGTAACAGGGAAAGCTAATCCAAGGTAAATGCTCAACATCATTTACCGGTCACATTATATACAGTATTCTACACAATTATTAAGGTGCCCTAAGGTATGTGAACATTAAATGGTAGCAGTTCATGGTTCACCTAAACATTTCAACATACAATATTATACTGTGCTATATACCAACTGTTAGAAATAAAAGTATATTTTCGGAAGAGGTATAAAGATAACCATATACAAACCAGAAATGTTTCCCAGTAGTTGTCGCAGTTTGTCCTTGCGGATGGTCTGGTATGTAGAGGCTACCACATGACAAACAACTGAGGAGTAACAGTATAGATAAGTGCATCAACAACCATGGAGAATAATAAACAGCATATTGAAATGTAACTTCATCTACTGGAGGGCTGCAGTAGCATGCCCCCTTGCCTGCTGCCCCAATGGTCATTGGTTTGAATCCCCACTGTAGAAGGGATGTTTCTTACTGCCCCAGGCTTCCAAGCAGATCCAGCCTAAACATGAATTTGATGAAACGTCCAGGGAAGCATGATACAGACAATATCACCAACCGAGTTGTCGTTGGTCTAAAAATATTAGGCTAGCACCATATGCCAAATACACCTTGTGGTATGAAAAGGGGTTCTTTACTTTTTTTTTAAAATCTACTGAGAACATAGTGGCTTATGTACTTGCAGTATCTGCCATGTCATTATCTGTATCTGTTTATATATGAGTAGTATAGGGTGTATTTTTAATGACTATGCAATGTTTCAAAATACTGCCAGTCCAAGTTTTGTATTCACCCTCTGTAAAGTTCATGCAACAAAATAGGTAAATACAAAACTTGGACCGGCAGTATTTTCAAACACTGCAGTCATTCAAAATACACCCAGTACGACATTGTGGCAAATACACTTGTAGTATCTGCCATGTAATTACCTGCCTCTGTTTATATAAGAGGAGTAGAACATGGTGGCTAATACGCTTGCAGTATCTGCCATGTCATTACCTGTATCTGTTTATATACGAGTTGAACATAGTGGCTAATATGCTTGCAGTATCTATAATGTAATTACATTTATCTGTTTATATATGAGGAGTCATAATTGCTAGTGCAATGACTAAGAAACACAGTGGTGCAGAGTTCAATTCCCAGTAATGGCAAAGTTGTTGCTGGCAATATGGCTGAGTCAACACACAGCACTGTAAAATCCAAGCCTATCTGCCTGTGGGGCAGAGTGGTAAACTTACCATGAGGTTCCTGGCCACCAGGAGTCTGTTGGTGCCTGTCAACTGTCAGGTTTTGAAATTGCAAGGACTTAATTGTATACCATAGTTTGGTTGGCATCAAGGTGAACAAACACTGCACTGTCAACCAGGATGGCAACAGCAAATTCACTAGACTAAAGATGCTGCAGGAAAAACCCTGGTGGAAACCGGAAAGAATGGACAAATAAACTCTGATTTTCAAAGGATCACAAATTGGGCCTGCATGCCCATCTTAATTCAACCCTTCAGTCTCACATAGTGCAGTTAGGTGGTACTCCATTGACAGCTCAGAAGATGGCCTCCCAGTGACGCATGGAAAAAGAAAGGTCTAGAAGACAATATCAGATGAGAGCAAGGGTCGGCAGAAATAAGAAAGAAAATAGTCATAGAAGCAGCATTCAACAGCTTCTCACATCTAAACGGCTGAGTTTTGAATTAAAACTGCAAACCACCCGAAAAAGTTAACCCAGTCAATAAATGCTTGAAAAAGTTGGATGTGTCGACTGAAAGGTGCAAATATTGCAACTCTGCTGTAAGCAGGCACAATGCAATTACATCCAAAACAACATTCCAGGTGAATGCAGAAGAAGAATTAAACCTAAGAGTGATAAAGTGTTATTTACTCTGCATGCTGCAGAAACATGGACAATGAATAAACACAATTGAAGCTTTTAAAATGTGGTCATATAGATGAATATGAAGAACATCATGGCAGGAAAAGAAAACAAACAAAGAAGTATCACAAAACAGGGGACTTAAGAAAACACTGAATGAGATCAAGACATAACTCCTGAAGACGGCATTTGATAGACAGGAGAGAATAAGAAATTGCAAAGGTCACTAGAACAGACATCAAGGAAGACTGACGTTTTCTTTAACGTAGCAAGCAAATACACAAAAACATTCAAAAACTTACATTTGCGTATGGAGTCCTCAAACCCAACAATGCCAATCAGAAGATCTGGTTCATCCATCAAAGACCCCTATTTTCATTTGACAATGAAATAAATAAGGTGAAATAAACAAGGCAGTGTTGGAGATACAAGTCAAATAACACTTTATAGTCAACAAGAGTGGGAGTCTCAGTGGTGGAGTGATTACGTCACATGCCTTGCACTCCGAAGGTTGTGGGTTCGATTCTGGGCCATGTTGTTCAATTCCTAAGTGCAAATTTCTCTGAGACTCCTGGAGGTCGTGGCTGGAGCTGAGGAGTTAATGCAACACTTCTGGCAGGATGCCTCATGGAAAGAGGCAGAGCCATATGGGATAAAACCCAGTGCAGTGAAGTCTTTTAACCCCCCTGTAGAAAGTTGAAAAAGCAAAATGTCGTATATGATTCCAAGCCGCACCCGAGACACTCCAGACGGATTTATG
Source organism: Cepaea hortensis (assembly GCA_963921405.1). NCBI lineage: Eukaryota > Metazoa > Mollusca > Gastropoda > Stylommatophora > Helicidae > Cepaea > Cepaea hortensis. Next base: position 27,541,895 of record OY992881.1, on the reverse strand, counting down.
TCTCTCATGTGCCTGTATAAAAAACAGCAGGCACGATCTACCCCACCCACGTATAGCTAGTAAGAGTATGGGGGAAAACAGGCTCCAGCAAGGAAAATCTTGGTAGAGGTGAGCCAAGTTGGGTTGTGAGGAAGTTTTAGTTTAGTCGATGGATCAACCTCATGGCACACGGGTGTAACCCATAAGTGCTCTGCGCTCCTGCTAACTCAAACCCGAGTCTGGAGAAACTCAGCTCAGTGGACTAACTCAGTTGCATCGGCGAGGATCCTGAAATACTCTGGGTAGATTTATTAACTCAAAATTTTGTCCCGGCAGCGCCGTAAGGCTACTCTTTTTGTATTTCCAACTGCCAAGGGATTTTTTACGTGCGCAACAAAGCGTCTGATCTAACTACCTAGAGACCAGGGGAAATTTTATTACTAGTAAGTCCACGTAAAAAAATCCCAGTCCTCACCAGGGCTTGAACCCGGGACCTCCAGCGCTCGAGGTGGACACCATACCTCAAGACCACTGTGTGTCTTATGGTACATATAACACTTGGTGAAAAATTTCAAGAAATTCTTATAAACAGCCAGCACTCTCAACAGAGAATACAGGTAGCACTTTCTACGGTAGCAGCAGAAGTGAATGTATTCTACAGTAGCAGTAATTAAGTCTGATAGCAAGGCATGAACAGATAACAGAAGACACAGTACATGGGTTGTGGTCAGAGATGTATGTCCACACTAGTTGGTTAGCTGTTTCTTCTCCTCCGTGCCTTTTTTCAAGAGAAGTGTATAGTTTTAACTACCTCTGCGTGTCTCACTGCAGCATGCATTTCTATAAGCTTTACTTCCAGTAGAAAATGCTATTTATAGTTACAGATTCTGTATATCCGTGGGTAGGTGTCCTCCCCTTAATAATTTTTCTAGGGCAGCTGTCTCACTGCCTATTCTTTGTGACCACACACAGTGGAAAGTATGTGCAACCTTTTTTGACTTTCACCCTTAGCTGAGAAGCTAGGTATGTAATCTCACTACCCAGGAGAATAGTGGAATAGTATATAGCAGTGGATTCTGTAAAACCTCCCAAATGCCGGGAGAGAATAAAGTAACTCAGAAGCAGGCACAGAAATCCCTCAGCCATTTCTCCCCATGGTATAGTAGTTTTACCCGTGTAATAGCTTCACAAAATTTGCGGTTATCAGTTTTGGGAAGGGATCTAAACTTACCCAAAACTGTTGAAAGTTTGCCGTCTCCAGGAGCTGTGCCAGTTGCAGCACCTTCGACACGGGTTCCTCTGTCAGCTGTCAGAGGAAATTATAAAAAGATGATTACTTAAAATTACTATATTAACATCCTAGGCAAAACTAAACAAATGAAGAGACAGCCACACAAATATGAATTCAGTAATGTGCAAAGCCAACATGCCCAAGACGAAAAGGAAGATCAGTATGTCAAATCTATTCACATCAAGTGATGTCATGAGTACTCATGAGTATAGTAGTGAGATTTTGATGTTGGGGCTCATAGCCTGCTATGTGAGGGAAAGATTGACCCCCAATAAGCCCTGCCAAGTGGCACAGGTGTGTCCTGACAATTGGCATAGGCATACCCTGCCTAGTGGCATAGGTGTGACCTACCTAGTGGCAGTGTGTCTCCACAAATCTGTCCTTGGTGCTCTGGACAACTTCTACTGATGTTCCTCCATGATAGCCACCTTCTTCGATCATAAAGAATCATTTTTCTGTCTGTCACTGCTAATGCTGACCTTTCTAGTTGCCACGAAGTGATCCAATACTTTTCTCTTTATATGACCAAAACACACTGTCCTATTTGCATCTCCACACACACAAACAATTTCCACAAATAATAAGGTTGCAAAGTAAGTCAAGGACCCTTCTCGCACCTTAAGGTGCATCGGCCATGCCACGCTAGACCCATATTTGCATCGACCGGTCGGTGGGTAATGAGGTCAATATCGCGCCGTCTGCCTTTACTTCCCAAGACATTCTTGGTGCCCATTTTAGGCTGAGTCGGTTTGGAAGCCCAGGTCAATTTGCCCAGCCGTGGCTCAAACCCCTGACCTAGTCTGTAGGCGAGTGTCTAGTCACTATGCTTTTGAGAGTGCAAAAGTGTCTGAGTTATTTGGACATCTGGTTGTCTTCAGTTTACTTTCACCATTTCATTAAAAAGAACAGATAAATAATTCATTAAACAAACTATTAAATAGACGCCCAAGTTGACAAAGTCGGTACACTGATGTAACAAGACATTACACTGACAACAACACGAGCGTGGTCAGATAAGGATTCAAACATTATACTGACAACATAAGAGCCGCCAGAGACAAGGGTTGAATGCCAACTCCTGTTTCTTGCTATGTGAAGACAAGCTTATCCACCTGTTCTCCCATGCACGCTGCTTATGAAAATCTGATGGTCCTAAGACTTCACAAAAACACAGCTACAACAGGACTTGTTTATTATTATTTCATTAAGCTGATAAAGTACAGAAGCGGAAATTAAGGCTGACCATCACACTGGATTTACTTGTACTATAATCACACACATCATATTAACATATCGCCACTACAGATGTGACAGTCACAGATTGTGCACCACTGATGTGAGAAGACACCTACTCTGCTGGTTTCAATAAGACACTTGCACAGTATGAAGTCAGAATGGGGCAGGTTAGTGAGGGCCTTCAGCAGTATCACAGCTGTCACTCCTGGTTGGTACATATTGGGGTTAAACTGATACCTGTAATACAACCAAAACAACTTCATGAGATACTAAATACACATAATGCAAACAAAAAACAAAATAAAAAAAAAGATGTATACATTTGTAAAACTTCTATACATTAATAATTATAATATAATTTAAAACTGGTTCATACACAGCATGGTGTCTCAGAAACAAAAACTTTGGTCATATGAAACATCACTCACAGTGGCTGGAGAGTACAGTGATGGAAGGCGTGGCTCCTGGAAGAAATGGTAGGGGTTACCAACATAAAGATGGACATAGGACATTACAGAGATCTAGGGCCTCAGGGTGAACCAGACAGGAGAAATGGCAAGAGATTGAGAAGCCTTGGGCCTCAGGGTGAACCAGACAGGAGAAATGGCCAGAGATTGAGAAGCCTTGGGCCTCAGGGTGAACCAGACAGGAGAAATGGCAAGAGATTGAGATACCCTGGGCCTCAGGGTGAACCAGACAGGAGAAATGGCAAGAGATTGAGAAGCCTTGGGCCTCAGGGTGAACCAGACAGGAGAAATGGCAAGAGATTGAGATACCCTGGGCCTCAGGGTGAACCAGACAGGAGAAATGGCAAGAGATTGAGAAGCCTTGGGCCTCAGGGTGAACCAGACAGGAGAAATGGCCAGAAATTTAGACACCTTGGGCCTCAGGGTGAACCAGACAGGAGAAATGGCCAGAAATTTAGACACCTTGGGCCTCAGGGTGAACCAGACAGGAGAAATGGCAAGAGATTGAGAAGCCTTGGGCATCAGGGTGAACCAGACTGGAGAAATGGCCAGAAATTTAGACACCTTGGGCCTTAGGGTAAACCAGATAGGAGAAATGGCCAGAGATAGACACATAGGGCCTCAGGGTGAAACAGACAGGAGAAATGACAAGAGAGTGAGAAGCCTTGGGCTTCAGGGTGAACCAGTAAAGACTTTTCAGCAAGCTGTGATGAGAGCAATGTTCAGGACAGAACATGCTATATGATGAATATAACACTGTGGGATGCACAAGGCTCTTGTGCCAGGTTTTAGCTTATACTAACCAAGACCTCTCTCTGCCTCCATGTGGAGCATCCTGGACGGACATCAGCCTGGGAAGTGAAGAGAGGATCAACCAGTATCACCACTGTGATGATGCCTGCAGAGGAGTGAACTTTGTAGGCCACGAGAGTGTGATAGTGACAGCAACTCCCAATGATTACAGTAGACAATCAACACAATTAAAGATTATGTCACATAAAAACACACATTTGAGATATCCTTTTATATTGTGTGCATACAGTAAACTGCATGAGCACATGGTTGAGTCCATTCTCTGGGAACTAACAGGGTGAAACAAATAGAGGGAAACCTAACACCACATGGAAAAGACAATTGGAGACAACAGCTGAATAATATGGAAGCAGGTCTGCATGGCCGAATGGATAAGAACGGTGTTCTTAAACATCCGGTGTGCTGATGCCGAGGTTAGCTGTTCATCCCTTACACCGGACAGCTGAGCTAAAATGTTGACCTGTCGTCCTTGACTTGGGGACGTTAATTGCAAGCACCTCTGAAGTCGGAGTGGGTTTGCCCGAGGGCGAGGGACACTGTTGATTGGGAAAGCTAACCTACACGCAAAATTCAGTCCATAATTACTATAAAAAAATAGTGTTTATGGACTATGCTTGTGTTCAAAGCAAGCGAGCGAAAAAAAAAAAAAATACGGAAAACTAATATGGGGAGCACATGACAAAAGATAGGACTTGGTGTAAATTCGCTGAGGACCTATTCTCCACTGAGGAACAAAAAGGACAGAAGAGATCAGTAACAATACAGCATTTTTTAAACTCAAGCTTAATCTACTTCTAGTAGCACTAGACTTAATTTTGGGTGTGGGTTAGCTTTCCCTATTACTAGTGTCCCTCGCCAGCAGGCAAACCCACTCCGATTTCAGAGGTACTTATATGTTACGTCCCAAAGTCAAGGACAGGAAGTCAACAGTTTAGTCTAACTGACCAGTGTAGGGGTGTAATCCCCTACCTCAGTATCAGCACACTGGACACACTGGATGTTTAAGAAAAAGAACTCTTATCCATTTGGCCGTGCTGAGCTCCACAACACAGCAGTAAAATTAAGGAATGTAAAAGCACAAAAGAATGTGTACATTAAACAATACAGTATTTCAAATGTAAAGTTCAGGACAGAGAGGCAATAACTTAGTGAATGCATAGCGCAAGTGCCTGTGTCAGGTTTGACAGACCAGATGGCCAAGCAAGACCTTAATCCAGCCCCAGCTGAGAGTTAGCCACTAAAGAGATTTCCTACCTAAAGCTAAGTGACAATATGACACTTCTCATAAATAAAAATCACACCCACTTCAACTCTAAATATCTTCAATTCCCTAACTTAAGGAAGGTAGAATACATTCTTCAAGGGGTAAAATAATGTAGAGGTGCAGTCGCCATAGAGCCTGGACATTTTTACCTGGTTTTTTTTAGCCTGTATTTACAAAACAACATTTTGCTGGCTCCTGGGGGTAAAGGTCTGGCTCTTGAATTTTAATTTTGTTTTTCTATCTCTGCCTTTTTTATGCTGAAATATGTCATCATAATCATGCAGCGACCCCTCTGCAGAATACAGCTCCATTGCCAGTTACCCCGCTGTATGCATCTTGCCCAGTGTGTCTTTACTATCTCATGTTCTGCGTCAGCTAGATGACCTGTGCCTTGCCAACCATTACTTTCTAAACCACAGTGATATTTCATGTGGCCAAAGTGCTTCAATGTTCAAGACCTCGTACTGTTTATAAGCCAGTTCAACACCGGCTACGTTAACAGTTCAATGCCAAATAAGATGTAGGTTTGGATCAAACAAAAATGAATGGCGAAAAATGGGAAGTAAGGGCGTGTCAGTTTTGACTTAAAAGTTGTTAATATGGTAGCATACATGCATTATAATGCAATGACAAACTTTCTGTGATATATAAGCTCATGGCAGATATAGGAAGTTATTTAAGACAATTAATCATCCCATGGCAGTTAATCAGTTAAATAACTTTAAATTCCTCATACAATGAAAATAAAGCATCCTCTAAAAGCTGGAGTATGTTCACATTATAAATATTCACTGAATATATAAATGATTACAGAGACAAGTAACAAGCTGTGCTTACAATTTTAAAACAGCTAAGTTTGCCTCCAGATCGTATGTGTTATCTTTAGCCTGCATGTCCACATATCTCTCCAAGGTCTGCAAATTTTCTGGATTGTACCTATGGACATTTAAAAAATCAACGTAATTACCAGAGTGGCAGAGTTACAGAATATATAATATATTTAGTCAGTGGGCGAGTTAGCACAGGTGATGAGTTAAAGACATAATGTAATGAGCAGGGCTGAATGGGGGTTTAACATCTTGTTAAGTGAAGGAAAGACTGGTCACCTTTTACCCCATGCAATCAGTCCTACAAAATGTGACGGCTCTATCATGTCACAAGCAGGAAACTGATTCGAGAGATTGATTCTGATTTTTAAATATTGAATTGTGCCACCACTTGCATGTACATTCTTAACCTGTAAATGTTAACTCACAAAACTCTATATGTAGTGACATTTAAGTAACTTAACTATTAGACTTAAAGGCCGTCCAAAAAACACAACTCTCATACAGATATATGCACCTACTTCAACAGCAGAGGAGGACGAAATTGAAGATTTTTACAACACACTACAAGACATTAAATAAGATTGGTCATAATGATATAGCAATAATAATGGGAGATTTTAATGCTAAAGTAGGTGCAGGAAGAGCTGAAAATGAGAGACACATTTTAGGAAAATTTGGATTAGGAAATAGAAATGATGCAGGTGACAAATTAATTGAATTTTGCACAGAAAATGAGTTAACGATAGCCAACACACTTTTTAAACAACATCCAAGAAGACTCTTCACATGGAAGTCTCCAGACAGTTTTACCAAAAATCAGATAGATTATATTTTAATACAAAGAAGATGGAGATCAAGCATAACATCTGCAAAAACCCTACGAAGTGCAGACTGTGATACAGATCATCAGTTATTAGAAGCAGATCTGAAATTAAAACTCAAAAAGCTTACCCGAGGACCAAGACCACTTCGTTTTGATCTCACACAAATACCGGACGCATACAACATAGAAGTTAGGAATCGCTTTGGGGTCTTGATGTCTGTACAAGAAGAAATGACACCTGATGAACTGGCAGTACAAGCTAGAGATATCTTGATAACTGCAGCCAAAGATTTCATTCCGACCAAGAAAACGCAACGTAAGCCATGGATTACATCAGACACGTTAGAATTAATAAAACAACGAAGGGAGCTGAAACAGAAAGGAGATGAATCCGATAGCAGGATGAAGTATAAATCTTTAACTCGAGAAATAAGAAAGAACACAAGAAAGGACAAAAATCAATATGTACAAGATAGCTGTACCAGAATAGAGCAATATCATAAGGCTGGAAGAGATTATGAAATGTTCAAGGAAATGAAGTTATTGACAAGAAATGTTCAACCTCAATTGAATGTTATCTGTGACAAGATGGGAAATACCTTAACAGAATCTAGACAAATTCTAGAAAGATGGCAGGAGTACTGCAGTGGAATGTATGATATGAGTGACAGTGAGGATATGAATGAGATACATGAGCCAATGACAGCAGAGACAGAACCTGAACCCTCATTAGATGAAATTGCTTGGGCTATAAGGAACCTGAAGAATGGTAAATCACCTGGATGTGATGAGATACCAGCTGAACTAATTAAAGCAGGAGGAGAAGAAAGCATACACATATATCATGCATTATGTACAAAGATTTGGAAATATGGTATATGGCCAAAAGATTGGAAGAGAACTATCTTCATTCCAATACCAAAAAAGGGCAACTTGAAATTATGCACCAACTATAGAACTGTTGCCCTGATAAGTCATGCAAGTAAAATTCTACTAAAAGTCATAATGCGACGACTTAGTAAGAAAATGGAAGAAGAGATTAACGTAGTTCAAGCTGGATTTAGACAAGGAAGAGGAACAAGAGATCACATATTCAACATCCGTTTAATAATAGAGAAGTGCAGAGAATTTAATGTAAACCTATTCTCATGTTTTGTGGATTATTCAAAGGCATTTGACTGTGTACAGCATCAGAAACTTTGGGAAATCATGAGGAATATGGGCTTTCCTTCACATGTAGTACATCTCATAAAAATGCTATATCTAGACCAACAAGCAGCAGTTAGAATAGATGGCGAGACATCAGATTGGTTTGACATCAAGCAAGGAGTCCGTCAGGGCTGCGTGCTGTCACCCTATTTGTTTAACCTGTATGCCGAAAATATAATGAGAAATGTAAGAGATGATATAAACAGGGAGCCATATGATGCCCTAAATATCGGCGGTCATGACATACCAGAGATTCGATATGCTGATGATACAGTATTACTATCCACAACACAGAATGGCATAGAAAACCTAATAGCCTCAACACAATTGAATAGTGAAAATCACAACTTATATCTTAACATAGCAAAAACTAAGATAATGCATACAGATAAAACTACTATGGAGAAAGAAATATACATTAATGGGAGAAAATTGGAGGTGGTGGAAAATTTTGAATATCTTGGGTCATTGATTACGAATAATGGTGACACAATGAAAGAAATAAAACGGTGACTATCCATTGCTCTTCAAAGACTAAAACAGATGAATAAATTATGGTGTGGGACAGACAGAACTACAAAAATTAGATTTTTAAGAGCATGCATCTTTCCCATTGCAACATACGCCTGTGAGACATGGACACTTACTAAACAAGCTGAACAGCGCATACATGCCTTTGAATATAAATGTTATAGACGAGTTCTAAGAATATCTTGGGTAAAGAAAAGAACAAATGCATCCATACTTCAAGAGTTGAATATTGAGGAGGGATGGCTATTAAAGACGATAAAACAAAGAAAATTGAAGTATTTTGGTCACTTGAAACGTCACGACAGTTTGGAGAGAACAATAATGGAAGGGTATATGCCTGGGAAGAGAGGAAGAGGAAGGCCAAAGAGAAGATGGGTGCAGGATGTGGCGGATGATCTCCAGATGGGTGTATCAGACGCGGGACATCTTGCTTGTGATCGAGAAGTTTTCCGGAGGGTTGTTATGGGAGCGAGGTTCTGTAAAGGACATGCTACTGAATGAATGAATGAACTGTTATTGTAAGAACCTGCTGCAACAACCTGTAACACAGATGTGGGATAGCAGTAATGCACTTCCATAGTTTACAGATATTTTCTTCATCTGCTCAATGCACTAGCAAGCCCTATATTTATCTGCTTTGGACCCTGTTTTCTTCTTACTGACTAATTAAAATAGGGTGTAAAAGGCAAGAAGATTGACTGCATTGCACTGGGTTTTATCCCATATGGCTCGGCCTCTTTATGCAGGGCAGCCTGCAATAGATTCTCATTTTAGACAATTCCCCCAAACATCCAAGCACTCTTCATGACCTGCATTCAAAAGAACCTTCAACATCACATAACTTTTGTAACCAATAGATTAAGGTGTGAACGGTAGCCTCAAAGAATATTATTTATGGCACACCATTGCTCAATTGGTATGAGCCATGTTTTGTTAGTGTTGGCAAGGATGCAATATATATGATTTTTTTAGTATGCAGCGCAGACTTTGGATGAAGTGACGCCAAGCATTATCAGGCAGCTTGGAGCAATGTGTGCCTCAATGTGCTCAAAGATAGACAGGCTTCATGGATGAGGACACTGCACAAGCTAGAAAGGCTGTACTTGCCATCAGCAATCAACTAAAATAGAATTAGATGAAAGTGGTGTTGTTGAATTGCCTGAGTATCACGGTGAAGAACTGACTAGTGAAGATCTAACAGAATCTGAAAGCTGGCTAGAGAAAGTCATGTTGTTGAATTGCCTGAGTATCACGGTGAAGAACTGACTAGTGAAGACCTAACAGAATCTGAAAGCTGGCTAGAGAAAGTGGTGATGTTGAATTGCCTGAGTATCACGGTGAAGAACTGACTAGTGAAGACCTAACAGAATCTGAAAGCTGGCTAGAGAAAGTGATGTTGTTGAATTGCCTGAGTATCACGGTGAAGAACTGACTAGTGAAGATCTAACAGAATCTGAAAGCTGGCTAGAGAAAGTGATGTTGTTGAATTGCCTGAGTATCACGGTGAAGAACTGACTAGTGAAGACCTAACAGAATCTGAAAGCTGGCTAGAGAAAGTGATGTTGTTGAATTGCCTGAGTATCACGGTGAAGAACTGACTAGTGAAGATCTAACAGAATTTGAAAGCTAGCTAGAGGAGCATCAAGAAGATGAAACTGAAGAAGTTAGCAACAAAGGAAATGGCCCATACCTTTAAAAAACATATCAAGCAGAAGATAGCCATGTTTGAAGAGCAAAATGCCAGTTTAGAAAGACTTACAATGGTGTGCAGGCAAGCAATGAATGTAACCAACGCTACCATGTCATTTAGGATGGGGGGAAAAGGGCAACAGTCTGAACCAAAGCTCCCTTGATAGCTATTTTATGTTTTAAAACTTTAATCACCAATTGGTATAAATAGCCAATGACTCAAACCCAGACGATCCACCAAATCTGAAACAATAAACATTTATTAACTTTAAAAAATGTGTTGTTATAAGAAAAAGGATTAGTCCCAGTTATCTGTATTTTAGGTTAAAGTTTTCTATGGTCCAGGGTAGCCAATCCCACACCAACTCTTCTTACGACATGCATGGTAGATTGAGTGTTACTATTCTTTGCTTCTCTTAATGTCCCTGGTATCACACAGCAGAGTGACTAGAACAATTACTATTACTATTGTTTTTTAAAATGTTCTCTCGCTTTGAACTCAAACGTAGTCCATACATCTGCTACTACTTCTAGTGCACCGGGCTGATTTTTGCGTGTGGATTAGCTTTCTGTATTACTAGGATTTTCGATCAAGCCATGACCTGAAATAAACCCTGAAGTGATATACCGCGTCCCCCAGATTTATCCATGGGAGAAGCTATACACAAAATTTTGTGTATCCGCTATACACAAAAATTTGTGGCAGGTTATTTCTGCACAAAATTTTGTAAATAGTACAAGCCGCTATACACACAAATTTGAAGAAGACTATTATTCTCTCTTCTCGTCTGTCTTTTTTTTTTTTTTTTTTTGCAAGTTCTTTTTCTTCAAACCTCACAAAGACAATATTTGTCGACAAGAACACACTCTATGTATAGTGATATTTTATTTGACAAATAAAATTCACGTTAAACTAAGACATCTATTGGATTCATCCGAGACTCGATCACTCCGTCGTTGCCTGGGGGGATGCGCCCTCCAGCAGATCCATAGAGCACACTTTATTCAGATGCTTCAAGTTTCTCACTTCTATATTTTAGTTCCTAAAACAAGCAACTAGAAAGTCGCTTAGAAGCCCTGGAGATGTGGATATACAGACGAATATGTTGTATTTCATGGAAACAAAACAATCAAATGCAGAGGTTCTAGAAAAACTGGGTCTGAAGAGAGAGAGAGTTGACGGAAGAAATAAAGAGACAAGTGAAATATTTCGGCCATGTTATTGTTAAAAGACACGATACTCTTATAAAAACCATACCGGAGGGCAAGCGAGCAAGAGGTAGACAACGATACAAGTGGGAAGATAACATCAAGAGATGGACAAACATCAGCCTGACAGAATGTACAACCAAGGCGAAAGACAGACAGTGTTGGAGATCCATTGCAGCCAACCTTCATTGTGGAGACGGCACCTGATTGACGGATTAAAAATTTTAAAAATTTTAAAAAAAAAAATGCTAGCCAGGGGTCAAACACCACTACACTACCAAGAACACAATGATAGTTTCACAAACATTAATAATGTAGTCAAAAGGAAGTAGGCATCACGTGACCACCCACAAATTTTTGTGTATAGCGGCTCGTACTACTCACAAAATTTTGTGTATAGTCACTCCGTTGTAATCAATTTAATTATTTGCCATAAAGTAATTAATTTTATTTTCTAGAGCTTGTATATTTATATTGAATGATATTGTTAGATGTATATTCAAATTCTGCACCCATTTTTACATTTATGTGGAAAGTTTCATTGATCAAAGTGACTATTCATAGTCGAACTGTCCCGGCTGGTCACGTGATTATTTCTGGCCCCGGAAACCCTGGCTGGTCTTGAATTACGTGACGTCATCCGGACATGCGTGTGACTATATATAAATTTTTGTTGATCCATAATCGTGTCCTCAGTAGCATAGTGGTAAGTGTCTCCGCCTGTTATGTGGGAGCTCGAGGTTCGATTCCCTGCCGGAGAGGCAATTATTTTTATTTTCATTTGTCAGCAATTAATTAGGTGAAAGCGACTTTTTAATAACAAATATTAAACATTAGGAACTAAAATATAGAAGTGAGAAATTCGAAGCTTGTGAATAAAGTGTGCTCTATGGATCTGCAGAAGCTGTCGAGTGTCAGAATCGATGGATACAATAGATGTCTTTGTTTAACATGAATTTTATTTGCCAAATATCGCCCCAAGTTAACCACTTTCTTACTGGCTCAAACTAAAATTGACTAGTGAGCGGACGTTGTGACATGTTTGTTAATTCCCGCAATTTTATTGCGAATAAAGCTCAGTTTTATTCGCAACTCTACTGTGAATAAAGTCTTCTTATTATGTCTGGTTTGTAAAGTTATCCGTCGTCATCATAATTTGCTTTGCCAACTGGCGTAGGCTTTCACATCTCTTCAGTGGCGTAAATAGAAAATAGAATGTTCAATCAATTTATCAAAAACCTCACCAACCAAGGACTAGGACCAGGACCGATAGATCCCGATCCAATCTCAATCTGTGGACTGCGGTGTCTGTGTGGAGGATTCATATTGAACCCTTAGTCCTTACTCAACTTACTCCAATTGCCAGAGCACACGATGATTAGCTGACACATTAGCGTGTCGGATGTCGCAATCAATTCAGTATTTTAAAACATCACACTATAGTAAATATCTGCTGTTTAGACACAATGAACACTAATGTTTACCTATCGATTCCCTGACACATTAGCGTGTCGGATGTCGCAATCAATTCAGTATTTTAAAACATCACACTATAGTAAATATCTGCTGTTTAGACACAATGAACACTAATGTTTACCTATCAATTCCCTTCAGCAGGGAAGCCACAGTTGCTCGCATTGCTTCAGCCATGTTTCGTGTAAGAAGGAAGTAATGACAGGAACAGGTACGCATTTGCAGCCGAATTTTATTATCTTACAAAGTGTTCACACTTTCAGTAGTGTTGCTTTTGTATAATATTCTTTACGGTGAATTTTATTTTCCTGTACATGTTTCATAGTTAATAATAACTGTAATTTTTATAATATTAGTTTCACCGTCGAGTAAAGTATTTTTAATTCATAATGTAATAATATGCAAGCTGGCATTTAATTTCTAGCTTTATTGCAAATATAGAGCTCATTTAGAAACTCCTTGCGTTTACATACGATCTTGGCTTACTAAGGCTACGATACTGAGTGAAATGAGGTGGCAGAGATATGGTAAAGTAACAACGGACAAACGCACCATACTATATTCAAGAGATGATAAACACGAAGAAGGAGTAGTAGATATGTGGAAAGATATCACCGCCTAAGATAACTGACAATTCACATGTTGATGATTTGAACCAACTAGTCTAATGTAATAATATAACACTGGGTCGCGAGTGCAGAGAATGGGCAGCGGGCCGCACTGAGTTTGAAGTGCACCAGCTGATCCAGAGTAACACACATCAAGGGGACATAGTCATCTACACCGATGGGTCAGTGGTGAGAAACAGGCGTAGTGGCTGGGGCTTTATTGCAAAGGATAATGGATGAGTCTTGAAAAAGGAGAGTCTGGCATATGAGACTATGACCTCCAGTATGAGGATGGAGGTGGAGGCAGTAACAGCTGCATTCCGTTGGCTAGAGGAGACTACAGCAACACACGTTGTATTCATTACGGATTCAAAGAGTATGCTTAGTAAGGTGGAGAAAGGAATGTTTCGTGTAGAATGGCTCTTGTTGCATCAGAGGTCACAGATTGTGATAATTGTATGGATATTTTGCCCTGGCCATGCGGGGGTGCGGGGGAATGAACAGGCTGATAGGCTAGCAGGGAATGCACCTCTTGGTGGCAGATTGCCTATGGACAAGGGGGTGGTGGTCGTGCGCTTGTGGGACCAGGTGGAGAAGGGGGAGGAACAGATTGAAAACTCATATATGGAAAGAATGAGATTGCGGGGGATCGGCAAGGGTTCTGGAAGAATCTCAAAACTAAGAGGGAAGACCAGGAGAACTTTTAATCAGATAGCAGTGGGAACGATTAGTAGTGTGACTCTTCGCTGGCTGTTGAATGAGGGGACGGAGCACGTATGGGAATGTCCTGAGTGCAGTGATGTCGGTTCTTAACTCATCTCAACTTGAACCAACAACAATCAGCAGTGAAGAAGAAATATTTCAGAATAATAATGTTACAAAATATACGGGAAACATGTAGCAGCAAATAAAATGAGAAAAAGTTGGCAAGTATAAAAAATGGGAGTTTAACTGATTAAGTGCCATGGGATGATTAATCATCTTAACTGATTTTCCGTATCTGTCATTGGTTTATATAAGGCCGAAATATTGTCTCAATTAAAATATCAAAACGGTAGTTTTCCCTAACCAACCCCTTTAAATACAACATGTCTGCTACCATATTAACAACTTTTAGGTAATAACTATGACACCCCTATTTCCGATTTTCCGCCATCTATTTTTGTTTGATCCAAACGTACGTTTATGTTTTGTTTTTATTTTTCCCACTGAATCTGTTAAAGGTGAGAGGATGGTCTTCATTGCACCGGGTTTTATTTCATTTGCTGGGAGACCTGCAGAAATCGTCGCACAGCGACGACCTCCATGGAGTTTCTGAGAAAATAGCGCTCGGTGAACAGAATGACAAAATGCGGAATCAAACCCACAACCTCCAGAGCGCGTTTCAAGTGGCTTAACTACTTCACCACTGAGATTCCCCTCGCCTTTACAGTTACAGCAAGGTGTAAAAAAAAAGGTTGTGCTGCGTCCTCTGATCTCTTCTCACTGTACAGCGAAGTAATAATGAAATAGGTCAAGAACAGACAAGGTCGAGTTAGGGGTTATAATATAAACAAAATGCCTTGCGCAGATGACAAGGTATTGACAAATGAAAACTCAAAACATCTGCAACAACTGTTAAACATTGTAATTATAGAGTGAAAAAAAAAAAAAAAGACTGTCCTTGAATATCAAGAAACAAGAAAAATAGTCATATCAAAGAAAAAGATGGTTTCCGCAATGTAACATTACAACAGAAGGAAGCATGCTTAATCAAATAAATATATTCAAATATGTACGGACAATCATTTTTTTTTTTTTAAATTTGGCCTTCACTAACCTTTGAACTCAAGCACAGTTCATACACGTGCTACTACGACTAGAGCACTGGGTTGATTTTTGTGTGTGGATTAGCTTTCCCTATTACCAGTGCTCCCGACATCAAGCGAACCCACTTCGACTTCTGAAGTACTTGTAAAACCCGCCAGGGCATGCGGGAGTACAAGGAAATGAGCGGGCTCACAAGCTCGCAGGTGAGGCTACTGTGGAGGGCGGACGCGCCATGGACCAGGCTGACATTCTGAATGCTCTACGAGAAGTGAGACTTTTGCGAGAACCAAGTGATGACTGTGAATCTGCAACAATGGCCAGACTGCGAGAGCAGCAAATTAAAAGAGGGGTGGCCAAACAAGAACACTACGCAGGAAGCCAAAGAAGATTGATAAACCAACACAGAACTGGCGTCGTTAGCCGCTACACGCTGCGGGATTTGCTGAGGAGGGGATCCGAGCACTTATGGAATGAATGGTTCGATGTGCAATGATGATGATCTGTCGACTAACTAACTAACTAACTAACTTGTAATTTACGTCCCCAAGTCAAGGATGAGAAGTCAACATTTTAGTCAAATTGACCGGTGTAGGGGTTGAACCCGCTACCTCGCCATCAGCACATCGTATGTTTATGAATGAGCGCACTTACCTATTTGGCCTAGCTCATCTCATAGGGACAATAATAATATCAGATGGAAGATGCGCAACATTATAACAGAATAGCCTAGTCAAAAGCAGCATTTTAGAAACTGAAAAATATCTTATGCGATAAGTTCAGTGGGACAGTCGTAAAGTAAATAGCATTGATCGTTTTACACACTATGTCACCGTGGCATAAAATACTAGTATGGTGTTTATAATCGTCATCATCGCCATCATATACAACAAGTTATACAATCAGCATATACCCTAACATATATAGGGTTTAATTGTGATGCGTAGTTGTGTACATACTATCTACCATATATAAGATTTAACACTGATGCGTAGTTGTGAATATGCTATCTACCATATATAAAGTTTAATAATGATGCTTAGTATACATACTATCTACCATATATACAGTTTAATAATGATGTTTAGTATACATACTATCTACCATATATAAAGTTTAATAATGATGCTTAGTATACATACTATCTACCATATATAAAGTTTAATAATGATGTTTAGTATACATACTATCTACCATATATAAAGTTTAATAATATTGTTTAGTATACATACTATCTACCATATATAAAGTTTAATAATGATGCTTAGTATACATACTATCTACCATATATAAAGTTTAATAATGATGTTTAGTATACATGCTATCTACTATATATTAGGTTTAATAATGACGCGGAGTTGTATAGATGTTATCTACCAACCATATAGAAAGTCGTAAAATGTTGCGGAGTTGAGTACAGGCTATCTACCACATGTAAAGTTTAATAATGATGTTTAGTGTACATACTATCTGCCATGTGTAAAGTTTGATAATTATGCGAGGTTGTGTACATGTTATCTACCATGTATAAGCTATTGAAATTATCTCTCTCCTTAACTCATACACACACACACATACTCTCGCACATCACACAAACACACACACACACACACACACACACACACACACACACACACACACTCGCGCACATCACAAACACACACACTTCCAGCTAGCCCAGAAGCTGGAAACTGCTATGGTCAGTGAAATAACAGGACCGTCACATTTTGTAGGCCTCAATGGATGTAGAAATAGATGGCCAGTCTCTCTCTCTCTCTCTCTCTCTCTCTCTCTCTCTCTCTCTCTCTCTCTCTCTCTCTCTCTCTCTCTCTCATTCTCTCTCTCTCTCTTAGCGGACAACGGGCGTAGATTTCGAACCCTTGTCCCACCGTGCTCATGACATCATCAGTGCAATATCCTCAAGATTCCCTCAACGCGCCCGCTCTATCCCCCATGACCTACTGAAATGTATTATGGGCATTTCCAGTATCTAGGATCTGGTATATAAGACAGTTCATTGTGGATAATGGCAGTTAACAAAACGATCTTATAGTAGTAAGTCCAGGGTTATAACGTTATTTAATCTATGATTGGGGACCCGGCTTATCGATTGAAATCATTGATCAGGCTACCCGAAACCCGTATCCGGGTAAATAGAGAACGCGTGCAACTGCAGGGTGATTCCAGAACTGTTTATTGCGGATAGGATTGATATGAGTGTGTTGGTGTTTTCAGGTAGGTGTGTTGTATATTCACAACAGGTAGTTATTGTAATATGCATTCATCGTGAACTTCTTTGTGGGTGTTTCGCAGGACGGTTAATGTCTTATATTGGTACATTGTATACTACAAATAAGCATAGATTATAGACAATAATTGCTTGTTGATTTGGTAGTATCAGTTACATACATGTTGCCGGTAAATGTTAGAATTTTGTATAATACAGATTGATTGTGTACACTGTAAATTATTATTGTATAAACCTGATCTGGCAAGGATCTACAACTCAACAACGCATTGATGTACAACGTGCGCGCGCATACACACACGTGCGCGCGCACACGCACACACGCACACGCACACACATGTACGAGGGGGCTTCAAATGAAAACCTTTCATATTTTTTGGGTGAATATATTCTGAGAAAGTAAAGAACAAATGTATCATTTTTCAATGTAGTCACCACTGCGTTCCATGCAAGTCCTCCAGCACAGATACAATGTTTGGATTCCTGTAGTAAAATCGACTCTGGGGGAATGGGGGAGGAGTGGGGGGGGGGGGTGTCATTCTCAGTGTGCCTGAACAGTCGGTCACAGAAGTCATGCCGTTTTGAAACTCCTACTTCACTCATACACTTACTGGACTGACAGGCATGCATCACCATGCTGGATCTTCATTCGCCGATGAATTTCTACAGGTTTCACCCCTTCACTGATCAAACAACGGATAACAGAACGCTGCTCCTCGTTGGTGCATGTCAACAGTGGGGCGGCCATATTTAAACCAGCCTTATGATGTCACCGTGTTCGTCTGCTCCGCGATGTCCCATGCTGAACACTCTTGACATCCCTAACAACAAATGGGCACAATGGCATGGTTATTGTAATTTCTACCAAACTTTTAGTGTTCTCATTTACTGTTCCACGTGGTTAGTTTAACACTATCAAGATATTGTGTTAACAGTAAGCTAACACACATATCCAGTCTGGGCAGTGGGTTGGAGACTGTAGACCAATAACCGGTGACAGAAAACATGCCAACTTTGAGCTTAATCTCAGCAAGTCCATGCTGAGTTGTGCTCAATCATGACCTGGTACATCCTAATATGGCTTTTCGCGAATGCTAAGTTCCAGTACCGGCATAGTACACCGCACTCGTTTCTGAGCTAGGAGAGGGGGGGACAGAATTATCTTTATCTAGCACACATTAGAATGTAGGTCAGCATGGCCGAATGGATAAGAATGCGTGTTATTAAACATCTGGTGTGCCGATGCAGAGGTAAGGGGTTCAACCCCTACACCAGACGATTGGACTAAAATGTTGACCTAGTGTACTTGACTTGGGGACGCAAATTACAAGTACCTCTGAAGTCGGGGTGGGTTCGCCTGATGACGAGGGACACTGTTAATAGGGAAAACTAATCCACATGCAAAATTAAGTCCAGCACTACTATAAGTAGTGTGTATGGACTACGCTTGAGCTCAAAGCGAGTGAGCGCAAAAAGAAAAATACCTTAGAATGACCCACATCATTTGATGTAGCAGGGGAGTTTCCGTGGCGAAGAGCTCACGCCGCCTGCCTCTCGCTCCGAAGGTTCTGGGTTCTATTCCGATCTGCGTCGTTCGGTTCAAGAGTGCAGTTTTCTAAGTGACTCCTGGGGGTCGTCGCTGGAGTTATGGAGTTTGATAATCTGCTATTATTGTTTCCCAAACTGTGAAATCTTCGTGTTTGTATATTTTGTCGACTAATGAAGAAAATGACCGTTATTTTCAGATGTGGATAGGGATACATACCACGGATTATTGTGATCTAAAATATTCTCCTCGGCTGTGGTCTTGCAGGTGGCAGATATGGAGGTCGGAAGAGGATCAAACGATGCCCATGAACAGATATTAACTCAGCTACACACCATAGAAGTGAGTGTATGCGCGCGTGTGTGTGTGTGTGTGTGTGTGTGTGTGTGAATTTACTTTATTGTTTAATATTACTTATTGTGCTTAAACTTCCGGTGCACTGATGATGGGGTAAGGGGTTCAACCCACATCAGTAAGTTGAACTTCAATGTTGACGTCAGAGATTTCTCGCCCAGAAAGCACTGGCAAGCTACTAAAAGTAAAATTGCCTAGAAAATCAACCTGGGGCTGCAGGTCCACATGGCCGAATGGATAAGAACGCGTGTTCTTAATCCATCCGGTGTGCTGATGCTGAAGTAAAGGGTGCAACCCCTACACCGGACAGCTGAACTGAAATGTTGACCTGTCGTCCTTGACTTGGGGAAGTAAATTACAAGTACCTCTGAAGTCGGAGTGGGTTCACCTGATGGCGAGGGACACTATTAATAGGGAACGCTAATCCACACGCAAAATTCAGCCTATAACTACTATAAATAGTGTGTGTAGAATACGCTTGAGTTCAAATCGAGTTTGCGGGGAAAATACACAACCCGGGGTTGGGATGATAGCAACGTAGTGCAAAGGGCGTGCACTATTTTTAGTGATGATAATAGTGATGCTATAGTTGTAGAAACCCAAATAGCTTGTATTTATCCGCCTGTAATGGCGTGCAGTGGTGTCTGCATGTATTCAAAATCTGCCGCTGACCAGTGTCTAAGATGTTCCGCTTATTTTAGACTTCAGCAGTTGCAGTGGCATGGTCGAGACATGAATATGGAGCTGATACACTACTGGTGATCACGCGAGATGACGAAACATGACCGTCCACGCTTATCGGCATAGCACATAATGATGTTAGTTAGTTAGTTAGTTAGTTGGTTGGTTGGTTGGTTGGTTGGTTGGTTGGTTGGTTAGTTAGTTAGTTAGTTAGTTAGTTAATTAGTTAGTTAGTTAGTTAATTAGTTAGTTAGTTAGTCGAGGTTCCAACTTCATGGTAACGGGTCGTCCCCATTATGCTCCGTTCCTGTTCCAGTGAATATCACACAAAATGCTCCTCACTGTCCAATGTGAAAAGTGGAATAGGCAGGAGTAACATAATGATGAAACGCTGCAGAAGCGTTTTTCTGAACTTCTGGGCATTCAAAGAGATGGCGGTCAATAGTTTTGTAAGGGAGTCTTACAGCCAAGACTCCGCAGCAATGTTCTCTCAAAGCTGAGCAAGCGCTTAGAGTCATATCCCTTAGCTCACATATTTTGGACTCCGTGCACACGCAGATGCAATGACATCATCATCATGCGCCATGCAGCTAAGCGTGGGAGGTCAAGGCTCACTATCTCTCACGATCACTAGGGTCTTGTTTCAGGTTTATATTCTTGCATCGATTATGCCATGTGGTAAAGTCATTCATATATTTATCTCTCTGCCTTTCCCTGGCTATTTTTCTAACAATCTTGCTAGTTTTCACCAAGTTTTCAAGTTTATTTGTTCTCATAACATCTAGACCAGTGGTTCTCAACCTTTTTTGGCCCGTTCCCCCCTTCACCATATTTTTAGAACGTCATTCCCCCCCCCCCTTCCTGTCAAAAATTTGGCCCGTTCCCCCCCCCCCCCCCCTTTTCACCGTATTTTCAGAACGTCATTCCCCCCTTTCATATTTCCTATCTAAAAATACCCCCACCCCTATTCAGTATACCTAAAAATGTAAGGTAAATTTAATAGCACATACTAAAACAAGTCTAGACATCCACATAAAACATGATTTGTGGGTCTACTGACTTTATAAAATGAATTTTAGAAGGATGAGAGGTACTTAACTGTAAAGTATGAAGGGAAAAACAATATCAAGTAATCAGTTCTTATATTAATGCGATCTTGAAATGGTCTTCATTCCCCCCCTGGAAACCCTAAAATTCCCCCCTGGGGGGGGGGGGGGGAATTCCCCACCGGTTGAGAACCACTGATCTAGACTGTCTGCGCCTAATTTCTAGAATCAGTTGACTGTTCTCGTGTGTTACTTGTAATACCTGCTCATTGCTTTGTTTGTCCGCACAATTGTCTTCTTTGCAATTTCTACAAAAACAAACCACTTGTCCACTATCATGAGATGTTTCTCAGTGTGTCTGCCTATTGTCAATGTTTCACATGCATATAAAAGAATAGGTTCTGTACAGTACGTCAACAGATTTGATCTCATTGTAACTGACAGCTTGATATTGGTCAAGATGATGTGGCCAATATCACACCGATATCCTTGACTTCCCAGGACCTGGCACCCATTTTAGGTTGGGTGTTTTTACAAGTCCGTGTCAATTTAAAATACAAAAAAAAAAATCCACCACATTGGGGAATCGAACACTTGAGCACGGGCCGACAGTCAGGAGTTCTAAGGCTCCATGTGCCCAGTAAATTTCATATCTACACTGTCTAGTTTTTACTCTGGTCTTTAGGTTTTACTTCTTCTTCTTCTTCTTCTTCTTCTTCTTCTTCTTCTTCTTCTTCTTCTTCTTCTTCTTCTTCTTCTTCTTCTTCTTCTTCTTCTTCTTCTTCTTCTTCTTCTTCTTCTTCTTCTTCCTTTTGTTGCTTTAAATATGTCTATAACTGCAATTTTGTCTCTTGTATGAATTTAACTGTCTTTTTTAATTCACCCAGCGGTCAATAGAGTTTATCTTCTACTGTCGTCTCTCTAGGCCAGAAGGTTTGCCTAGACATGTATTTTGGGCAGTCTTGGAGTATGTGCTCTGCTGTCTGCGACGCCAATCCACATGTGCACATGGCTGAGTCACCAATCTTGAATTTTGTATACATGTGGTTGGTAATCTATTGTGTCCTGTTCTTGCTTGTTTGCTTGCTTGCTTGTGTTCGTTGGCTTGAGCACCAACGCGAAGTCCTGTATGTCGGATGAAGGCATCCTGTTGTCCAACATCAGTGTGATGTCATACAGGACCTGAGGTTTGCGTGAGTATCCGTTGTCCCATGTCTGGCTTACTGGTGTGCAGACTGGTGGTTCCTCGCCGTACAGGCAGACACTCTCCGACTTCGGAGGAATCGGCGATCCTACTGACTTTAACCAGGACCCCGAAGGGACCTGTTGTCCACAACACTCGACGAGGACGCGTCAATAGGTCTTGGCCAGTATATAACCCGGCCCTGGTGCCTTGGAAACACCTCTGCGTCCCGTGTCCTGTTCTGAGGCGCAGAGTAATGATTTGTTCTGGCCTGTCCATAATGTGGTAGTCGTCTTGAGCAGGTTTTGTGGCTTTCTGACCGATTTGATCATTCTTTCCTTTTGGTGGTATGTAATGGGCACATCAGGCTGTTCATTGTTTTTGCTCTTTCCTTAGCCAATCGATTAGCTCTGTCGATCCGGGTACTCCACAGTGGGATGGTATCCACTGTATGGTGACCTTATGCTGACTGCTAAGTTCAGAAAGTAGTGTCCTTAGTACTGGCAATTTCCCAGACAGGAGCGCCTCGAGTATTGATTTTGCATCTGTCAATAGCACGGCAGGTTGTGTACCATGGCTGGTATTTAGTAATTTCTCTGTTGCTATTAGTTTTTACTTTGATCTATAGTTTTTACTTTGATCTCTAGTTGTTACTTTGATCTCTAGTTTTTACTTTGATCTATAGTTTTTACTTTGATCTATAGTTTTTACTTTGATCTAGTTTTTATTTTGATCTATAGTTTTTACTCTGATCTCTAGTATTTACCCTGATCTCTAGATTTTACTCTGACCTCTAGTTTTATTTTGATTTCTAGTTTTTACTTTGATCTCCAGATTTTACGTTGATCTCTAGTTTTACTTTGATTTCTAGTTTTTACTCTGATCTCTAGTTTTACTTTGATTTCTAGTTTTTACTCTGACCTCTAGTTGTTACTCTGATCTCTAATTTTTCTCTGATCTCTAGTATTTCTCTAACTCTGGTGTTTACTTTAATCTCCAGTTTTATTCTGATCTCTAGTTTTTACTCTTATCTCTAGTGTTTACTCTTATCTCTAGTGTTCACTCTGATCTCTAGTTTTTACTCTTATCTCTAGTTTTTACTCTTATCTCTAGTGTTCACTCTGATCTCTAGTTTTTACTCTGATCTCTAGATTTTTTTTTAACTCTGATCACTAGATTTTACTATGACCTTTCCTTAATTCTTCAGACTAAAGACCCCTTGCCATACACCGCAAGGTACTATATTGACAGTAAATGACAGTTTTTTTTCTCTAGTTTTTGCTCTGATCTCTCTTGTTGTTCCCCCTTTCGTTCGTTTTAAACTCAAGCGTAGTCTATATACAGGCTACTGCTTCTAATGCACTGGACTGATATTTGAGTGTGGGTTAGCTTTCCCAGTTACCAGCGTACGTCGCCATAAAGCGAACCCACTCCGACTTCTGAGGTATTTGTAACATACGTCCTCAAATCAAGGACGTAAAGTAAACATTTTAGTCCATCTGTCTGGTGTATGGGTTGAACTCGCTACCTTGGTATCAGCATACCGGATGTTTAAGAGCGAACACGTTTATCCATTCGGCCATGCTGACCTCCTACTCTCTATTTTTTTTTTTCGTTTACTTCTATGAAAGCTAATCAATACCCGTCGATTATTCACCATACTAAACATATAAACACTGTTAACCATGGGAATATTCCCACATTTGCAACATCCACTATGTCATTGATTCATTTGCAATTTTGATGTACATGAAATGGGTTAAAATTTGCCGTAAAGCTATGGAAAAAAAACACGAAGTGTAGGTCTGCTTTGCAAAATACAATTATAGAAAACAGAGAACGTTGTGGTGACAAACCTTCATCAGCAAACAACAACAAGAAACCCTGTTCATATGTAAAACCTTTAAGTCAAGCACCACATAGTTTGTTGCATTGTGCTGATTATGCCTTAATATAGTCCCCGAGGAGCGGCTGACCGAGCGGTTAGAATGCCGGATTCTCCTTCGGGAGACCTGCGTTCGAATCCTCGGTAAGGTGTGGATTGTTATCCTTCGGGCAAAAAGAAAACCCTAACCTGCACAGTTCGCGGCGACTGCACTAGCCAGGTGGCTTTAATTACTTGGGATCAAGACACACCCCCCCCCCACACACACACACACAGAGAGCTTGTACTTCATTGGCACCTTGCCGTCTTGACAGACGATAGTTTGTGCTTTAAAAAGGCATAATAACTTTTAACTATGGCGGTAGCGAGTGTGACTGATAAGGCCAATTTGCGCTGTAAATGTCCGTTCACAGTGGGTGCATGTGAACACGTGGTCATTTCCACCATCATGCACCATCTTACGTCTCAAACGCTTGGTGTGTGACTTTTCTGAAATAATTTTCTCCTTTGACTTTATTCCATTTCTGATATTTGCCCTCCATGCAACACGTTCAGCGGCGACTTGCTCCCAATGTGCATTATCAATGCCTGTATCAATCATGTCCCGCTTACACACATCTTTGTATCGTAGTAGAGGCCGACCCTGAGATCTCTTACCCATCTGTAATTCACCAAAAAAGATATCCTTTGGTATTCTACCATCATCCATCCTCCTAAGATGTCCTATCCATCTAAGTCTACGAAGACTGAGCATGGAATAAACTGTCACACAACCTGATCTTTCCAATACTTCAGTATTTGTGATTTTGTCTTGCCATTTAATACCAAGAATTCTTCGCAGACATATGAAAGCTGTTTAAATTGTTCTCTTGGTGTGAGTAAGTTGTCCAGGTTTCACTGCCATAGAGAAGAGTACTAAGGACACAGGCTTGATAGACAAGGACTTTTGTTTTGGCAGTAAGCTTCCTGTTCTCCCAGACTCTTTTTCTTAACCTGTTCATTGTTGTTGCTGCCTTACCAATCCGGATGTTGATTTCCTGATCTAGGGATAATTTGCTATTTACCACTGATCCTAGATATGTAAAATGGTCTACTATCTCTAGTTCGGCGTCGTCAATAAAGATTGATGGTACCCCATGTGCACCCTGTGACATAATCTGTGTCTTCTTTTTGCTAATTGTTAAACCAAATTCAGAACAAGCATTGGAGAATGCAGATAGTAGACATTGCAATTCTTCCTCAGAGTGGGTCGTAACTGCAGCATCATCTGCAAAAAGCAACTCTCTGATCAGTACCCTCCTAATTTTGGTCTTAGCCTTCAATCTCTGAGCATTGTAGAGGCTGCCATCTGAGCGTGAGTGAATGTATATACCACCATCCTGATCACGAAATGCATATTTCAGTAGAAGTGAAAAGTATATTCCAAAGAGGGTGGGAGCTAGTACACAACCTTGCTTAACTCCACTCTTGATTTCAAATTCTTCAGAAGTTGCACCATCAAACTTGATTATACCCTTCATGCCTGTGTGGAACGATTCCACAATGGACAGAAGAGTTGGTGGGCAGCCAATCTTCTTTAGTGCCTTGAATAGACCCTCACGACTGACCAAATCAAATGCCTTTGTGAGGTCGATGAAGGCAATAAACAGTGGTTGATTCTGTTCACGGCATTTTTCTTGCATTTGTCGCAATGAGAATATCATATCAGTGGTAGACCGGTTCTGTCGAAAGCCACACTGTGATTCGGGGTAGACTTGATCTCCTAGGACTTGAAGTCTGCGCAGAACAATTCTGGCAAATACTTTTCCAACAATACACAGAAGTGAGATACCCCTATAGTTGTTGCAGTCGCTCCGATCGCCCTTGTTCTTGTACAGTGTTATGATGCTTGAATCTTTGAAATCCTGTGGGACTTGTCCTTCACGCCAGCATAGCTCTATTAGCTGGTGGATCTGTATAGTGAGTGTGTCTTGCCCACTCCTGATAACCTCTATTGGAATCCCACCCTTACCTGGAGCCTTGCCAGATGCAAGTTCATTTATAGCACACTTAACTTCTGTTATGGTGGGAAGTGTGTCCAGGTGGTCAAGAGTTGGTAGAGCCTCTATGGCGCTGAGGGCATTATCCGCTAGTTTGGTCTCACTTGAGTAAAGCTCCAAATAGTGCTCTACCCATCTGTCCATCTGCTGTTTCTTATCAGTGATGACTTCTCCAGTCAAGGTTTTCAATGGTGCACTTCTTTTGATCACTGGACCACAGGCTTTCTTTATTCCTTCATACATGCTTCTTATGTCTCCCTTATCACTTGCGATTTGAATGGACTCACATAACTTGATCCAATAATCATTTGCACACTGCCTGGCAGCCTTTTGCACATCCTTCCTAGCTTGCCTTAGCTCACTCAGAGTGTTACGCGTTGGTCTTTCCTTGTTTCTTAAGAGAGCTTTCTTCTTCTTATCAATTAAGGGCTGCAGAGTCTCGCTGTTGGCCGCAAACCAGTCCTGCCTCTTATGATCCACAGTGCCGTAAACCTTTACGGCAGTTTTACAAAGAGTTTCCTTAAGTTTATTCCATTTATCATTTACTGTACAATTTTCTGGTGTATCAGTGAAAGCGTCTTCAAGTTGCTGTTGAAACTGAAAGCACTTTTCAGGATCATGAGTGTTAATAATATTAATCCTGGGGCTAGATTTGTGTTTAGCTGTGTAGATTCTCTTTGGTCTCAGTCTAACCCTTGCAACAACCAAAGAATGATCCGTATCACAGTCAGCACTGTGGTAACTACGAGTCAATGATATATGGTTCAGATGTTGTCTCCGTGTGATGATGAAGTCCAGCTGGTGCCAATGGCCGGATCTTGGATGTTTCCATGTGACCTTATGCATCTCTTTTGTTTTAAAAAAAGAGTTTGTAATACATAGGTCATTTCTAGTGCAATGCTCCAGCAGCCTTTGCCCATCATCATTCATGCGACCGATGTTGTATTTTCCAAGGCACACTGGCCATGAACTCGAGTCCTTGCCCACACGAGCATTGAAATCACCGAGCATATAAATGTAGTCGGATTTTGGAACTGCCTTGATCACAGAGTCTAACTCCTCATAGAACAAATCCTTCACATCATCAGAGGAATCGAGTGTCGGTGCATATGCAGTAATAATGGTGGCAAACCCACAAGAGGTTGCCAAGCGCAGGGATAATAGTCTTTCATTTCCTCCTGCTGGAATTTCAATCATTCCCAGTAGCGAATTCTTCACTGCAAAGCCCACACCGTGTTGCCTTTTTTCTGCCTGCCCTTTACCCTTCCAGAAAAAGGTGTAGTTGTTTTCCCTGAGTGACCCTTCCTCAGCGAGGCGAGTCTCCTGCAGGCCAGCAATATCAATGTTAAGACGATTGAGTTCGGCATCAATCACAGCCGTTTTTCTCACATCGTCAATATTGGTCAAGTCAGTGGAAAATCCTGGACACATGGTTCTCACGTTCCAGGTTGCAAGCCGTAGCTTGAGGTTTCTATTTATATTTTTGTTTGTACCTGGTGCATTGGTTTTACAGCCTGCGATTCAGATTTTGTCCTAGCCCCAAGCACCCATTGAAGCAGGCAGGCTGTGGCGGATCAGCACCCAATTGGCTGGGGGCTGCCCAGCTTGAGGCCGGCGGTAGCTGATCAGTGACACCTATAGGTGTCTCCCACCGTCAGAGGCAACGCGTGGCGCCCCATGTCTACGCCAACTGACAAGGACTTATAACCCGTAACAGTTGCCTCTCGCTTTGATTCCGAGACCAGTTAAGACCAGGGATGGAGTTATTGCCTCTCCATAGCACAAAGCCTGGGCTAAAATATAGAGATCATGTGTTGCCCATGCAGCATGATCCCTCTCTCGGCCTGCCTAGTTCACTCCAGAGGAAAGGTAACACCCCTACATCTGGAACAAGACAAGCTGCAGAAGCTGCCGGATCAGCAAAGCAATGCTCTAACTGTCCGCCTGTCGGAGCTTCGATCCTAGACCAGTCGCCAACCAAGGCTTAGGGCCTGGTCTGCCCTGCCATGACAATTTTGTCTTTAGTTTGCATTTCCTCGCACCAGGGTAAGGCTTGTACCCTCCCAATTGCGCTCTTCCGCCCGAAGCCGTTGGCACAATGTTGGGTGTCGGGTTTGGTAAGCGCCGCCCAACGTTCGGCGCTAACAGAAACCAGGTAGTACCGTCTACTGTTATACGGTAGCTCAGTCATATCTGACTAAGACCTGACTGACTTGTACTATACTATATATATACTATACTATATACTATACCATATACTATACTATATAGACTTGTACTGAGCTTGTACTATATAGGCAGTAAATGACAGTTTTTATGACAGTTGTCACTGTACTGTCATCGTTGTGGTTTGTGTGTTGATGAATTTTCTTGTTGTTATTTTCCGATGAAAGTTTGTCGCCGCAATGTGATCTGTTTTCCTTAATTACATTTGTAAAACTGCTTTACTTGTCATATTCTGCTATTGTTTGCATTTACGATTTTGCTGTTGTAAACTTCTGTTATAAATGTGCAGTCATCACAGGATCACAATGTCCGAGAACTACACGCAAGGAGCACAACTTCAGATGATGTCTGCAAGAGCCAGTACACACTGGATGGCAAGCAGCAGTATTTCTCTGCTGGTAAGTTTTAGTCTGAAATATGACTTCGTTTTGGTAATGTTTGCAATTTAAAAGGCACAGCTCATGGTGGTTTTGATTGGGAGTCACAATGTTGTAAGTTTAGAGGCACATATAATGGTGGCTATGACTGGGAGTTATGTTGAAAACATAGCAACTGTTGTTAACGTTTGTAAGTATAGATGCATGGATGCTGATGTAGTATTTGTAAGTTTAGAAGCATGGTATTTTATTGTTAATGTTTGTAAGTTTAGAAACATGACTCTGTTTGGACAGGAAAGGATTATTCTGACACCCCCGCCCCCCTCCAGTATGAACAAGAAGAACAAGACAAGAGGAACAAGAAGAACAAAAAGAAGAAGACAAAAGAGGAGGACAAGGAAGAAGAAGAGACATCAGGCGAAGAAGAGAGGGGAAATGATTATGTTAATAAAAATAACTATAATAATAATAGTAATAATAATAATAATAATAATAAAAGTAGTAGTAGTAGTAGTAGTAGTAGTAGTAGTAGTAGTAGTAGTAGTAGTAGTAGTAGTAGTAGTAGTAGTAGTAGTAGTAGTAGTAGTAGTAGTAGTAGTAGTAGTAGTAGTAGTAGTAGTAGTAGTAGTAGTAGTAGTAGTAGTAAGAGAAGGCGACAAGGAGCAGGAAGAATAAAAGGAGAAAGAGAATGTGGAGACATAGGAGAAGAAAACAGAAGAAGACCAGCAGTAAAGATAGTGATGCTAATATTAACAATCTTATTATCCATATAATCATAACGACTTCAAGAACTTGAGTGCATCGCAAATTTCTATACACGTTCGAGAGGGAAAGAGATAGATCCGGAAAGAATTGACAAGAGTGTCGACGAAGGAGAGAAACACAGATGCACTTTATAAAACAGCAATTTATATTAATATTAAACATTGTGTTAATGTGAACGCCAATACAGCATACGTTAGTATGGCTCGGTAAATCAGTACCTCTTGTCCAAAAAGCATATCTATATGTAGATTACACGGAGATTTAAATACAATGCATGTACCTTCTCCATTGCACTGCGGGTGTGTAGTGGCTAGGCGCTTGTCTGCCGCCTCGAGGTGCATTTTTATAATCCTAAATATGGGTACTAGATAATGTCTTGGGACGCTAAAGCGTCA
This sequence comes from Cepaea hortensis, assembly GCA_963921405.1. Taxonomy (NCBI): domain Eukaryota; kingdom Metazoa; phylum Mollusca; class Gastropoda; order Stylommatophora; family Helicidae; genus Cepaea; species Cepaea hortensis. Next base: position 27,511,922 of record OY992881.1, on the reverse strand, counting down.
CATTAACCACATTGGCCATGGAGTGCTGAATGATCTATACAAATATTGTTCCAGCACCACATTGACCACATTAGCCATGGAGTGCTGAATGATCTATAGAAATATTGGTCCAGCACACATTGACCACATTAGCCCTGGAGTGCTGAATGATCTATAGAAATATTGGTCCAGCACACATTGACCACATTAGCCCTGGAGTGCTGAATGATCTATAGAAATATTGGTCCAGCACACATTGACCACATTAGCCCTGATCTATACAAATATTGGTCCAGCACCATATTGTAGCGGGGTAGGGGTATCCCCTATCAAAGGAGAAGTAAGGCGCCTCCTTCCCTCCGCTAGCCTACGGGACACCCTTGGGCAAGGTGGAGTACCCGTTTAGCCCCCCGATCAGGGTTACGTGAAGCCATGGGTGCAGGTGGTGGATGAAGATGTAGAGCAGCCGACAGATAGTTGTAGGTTATGGTCTACACCTTCACGACGGTAGGCAGAGGATCTCCTTTTTTGAGGAGACAATGGCTACGGTCACTGACCAGTATGGTCACTGCTGGGAAGGAAAGCAATGGCAAACTACCTTCTTTACACATGCCAAGAAAATCATGTTGTGTTCACTTATCGATAATCAGAGAAACGGCGTAAATGGGTGCTCCATAGGAGCAGCCTCGCCCGGTAGGGATAGTCATGCGCACCAGGTGACTCCAGACCGTCAACAGGCTACTAGGTGCAAAAGATTAATATCATTGAAAGTAGGAACTTGGAATGTTAGAACAATGAATGCAGATGGAAAGTTGGAGGACATCAAAAAAGAAATGGAGAGAGAGAAGATTAACATATTAGGAATATCGGAAACGAGATGGAGAGGAGCAGGGATAAGGACAGGAGAGGATTGTAAGATTATTTACTCGGGGGGAGAAGAACAGCAAAGAGGTGTAGCCATTATATTAGATAAGCAAACATCAAATTCTGTCAAAGGATATTGGGCTGTGTCAGACAGAGTTCTATTAGTAAAATTAAACGGAAGACCTTTTAAAATAAATGTAATTCAAGTATATGCCCCAACAAGTGAAAGCAGTGAAGAAAGTATAGAGGCATTTTATAATGACATGGAGTCTGCTTTGAAGAACTGTAAAAAATCAGAAATAAATATCATAATGGGTGATTTCAACGCAAAAATAGGAAAGCAAAGCGATGGATACAGTGTAGGCAACCATGGTTTGGGAGAGAGAAATGAAAGAGGTTACAGACTTGTAGAATGGGCAAAAGAACAAGAATTGGTTGTAGGAAACACCTGGTTTAAACAACATCCTAGAAGATTATGGACATGGAGGAGTCCAGACAGCAGGATTAAAAACCAGATAGATTACATCCTGATGAGCAAAAGGTTTCGAAATGCATTAACAGTTGTAAAAACAGTTCCAAATGCAGACTGTTACAGTGATCACAGATTAATTACTGGCACATTGAGGGTAAAGTTAAAGAAAGTCAAGTATACAGCAGGAAACCCTAAATATGACTTGTGCAAATTGAAAACTGACAAAGAAATACAAGATAATTTTAACATAGAAGTAAAGAACAAATTTGATTTATTGTCTGATCTAGAGATCCTATTTCAAGATGTAGATGATCAATGGGAAATGCTGAAGAATTCAATCAGTTGTGCAGCAGAAAAAACTATTCCAAAAGTAAAGAAAGTTGGCCGTAAGACATGGATGACTGAAGAAATTTTACAACTAATGGAAACAAGAAGACAGAACAAAAATAATCCTGCCAAATATGAAGAAATTCACAGAAAAGTCAGAACCTTATGTAAGGAGGCTAAAGAAACATGGCTTGAGAAAAATTGCAGAGAAATTGAAAAACAACACAACAGTAAAAATGCGAAACTAATGCACAAAAGAATTCAGGAGATTACTAATCAAAGAACACGTACATCAGCAGGCTGCCTAAAGACAAAAGATGGAAGAGTCATAATAGAAAAAGATCAGATTTTACATGTATGGTCAGATTACGTGAAAAACCTTTATGACGATAGCAGAGACGAACAATATATTGTTCAAAATAACAATGAAGGGCCAGCAATTTTGAAGATGGAGGTTCAGAATGCTCTTAATCATATGAAATCTGGCAAAACCCCCGGTCCAGACAGCGTCACAACAGAAATGATTAATGCTTTAGAAGAATATGGAATAGATAAAGTTACCAGTCTGCTTAATACAATATATGATACTGGAAACATACCTCATGAGTTATGTAATTCTGTATTTATTGCAATCCCAAAGAAATCAGGAGCCTTGGAATGTGATCAACATCGAACAATTAGTATAATGAGTCACATCACGAAGATTTTGCTAAGAATTATCATGCAAAGAGTTAGGAGGAAAATACAACCTGAAATAGGAGAAGAACAATGTGGGTTTGTAGTAGGCAAGGGTACAGTAAATGCTGTGTATATACTGAGAACCGTAATCGAACGTTCTATAGAAGTAAACAAAGATCTACACCTTTGCTTCATTGACTACACAAAGGCTTTTGATAAAGTGAGACATGTCAACATGATAAGGATGCTTGAAGATCTACAAATTGATGGGAAAGACCTTAGACTTGTAAAAAACATATATTGGAAACAACAAGCTGCCATAAGAGTTGATAATGAAGTAAGCCAATATCAGCCTATTAAGAGAGGTGTGAGACAGGGATGTGTAATGTCTCCAGATCTGTTTTCCCTGTACAGTGAAAATATTTTCAGAAATATTGAAAATATGGAAGGAATCAACATTGGGGGACGATGCATCAATAACATTAGATATGCAGATGATACAGTCTTGATTGCAGACAATGAACAGGACCTGCAAAATTTAGTAGATGCGGTTGTTACACATAGTGAACAACAAGGGTTAGAATTAAATTGTAAAAAGACACAGATTATGGTCGTCACTAAGAAGAACGAAATACCACAGTGTAATATACAAGTAAATGGGAATACTCTTCAACAAGTGAATAGGTACAATTACCTCGGAACAGTAATAACATCTGATGGGAGATGCCTTGAAGAGATTAGAACAAGAATCGCCATGGCAAAAGTAGCCTTTAGCAAGATGAAAAACATACTGACCAATAAAAAGATGTCAATTGAAACGAGAAAAAGAGTGTTGAGATGCTACATAGAACCTGTACTTTTATATGGATGTGAAGCTTGGACAATGAGCAGCCAGGCTGAAAAATATCTGATGGCTGTAGAAATGTGGTTTCTGAGGAAAATGCAAAGAATACCATGGACAGCCAGAAAGACCAATGAACAAGTCCTTCAAGAAACAAATGAAGATCGTAAACTGATCAGAGACATTAGACGTAGACAGTCACAATTTTTTGGGCATGTTATGAGAAGAAATGATTTGGAGAACTTGGTGACAACTGGTAAGATCGAGGGGAACAGACCAAGGGGAAGACCTAGAAACAAGTATCTGGATGGCTTGGCCTTGTGGCATGGTCGAGACAAAAACACGGAACTGATCCACGACTCTGTTGATCGAGTGAGATGGCAGAACATGACCGCCCACGCTTACCGGCATGGCACATGATGGATGGACCATATTGACCACATTAGCCCTGGAGTGCTGAATGATCTATACAAATATTGCTCCAGCACTATATCTATCACATTAGCCCTGGAGTGCTGAATGTTCTATACAAATATTGCTCCAGCACTATATCTATCACATTAGCCCTGGAGTGCTGAATGATCTATACAAATATTGCTCCAGCATTATATGCCGGTGTGCTTTAAGATTTTTATTGAAGCTTTCAGGGCGTCCTTGTATCTCTTTTGATGTCCACTACGAGTTAACTGGTTTGAATCAAATTCGCTAGAGACTATCTTCTGTGACATCTAATAATTAGATATGTAGATAACATCGCCGATGTACGAGGGTAGAGTTAATAAGTAAGTCACAAATGGCTGTAGAAAAATAACTAACCATGATAACAACTTGAAACCAGTTTATTTTTATACATACATTGTCCCTTTATTTCTCAACACAATTTCCACCAACATTTATGCACTTATCCCATCGTTTTATCAGTTCTCCCAATCCGGATGCATAGAACTGCGTGCTATGTTTTCATTTACCAGCTATCCCACAGAACTGTGTGACTTACTTATTCACTCGCCCTCGTAACTATTTCTACCCAGATTTGCACCGCTTTACGGGAAATCGCTAGGGGCTAAGTCCACTGAAAACCCACCTTGGCGGGAGACATTTCGCGAGTGACACCGAAGTTGAATGTGAAGTGAAAACGTGGTTTAGAAAACAGAGCACGCAGTTCTAGCCGGTTTGTGAGGACTGATAAAACGATGGGATAAGTGCATCAATGTTGGTGGAAATTATGTTGAGAAATAAAGGGGCAATGTATGTATAAAAATAAACTGGGTTCAAGTTGTTATCATAGTTAGTTATTTTTCTACAGCCATGTCTGACTTACTTATTAACTTACCCTCGTATATTGGCTGCGACTACAACACAGGTTGGTGGCTCTGGCTTATGGGAAGTGAATGCATGTTGACAATCCCGACATACCGCGTTCTAAGGTGGACATATGGGAGCCGATCGCTTTGCGTTGATTTTCACAACGGTATGATCATCGGTAGTTCAGAAAGCATTGGAAAACTACTGAACATAAAATTGCTCAGAAAATCACAAACAGCCAATAAATGCTGGGGTTTAGTGCAACATTCTGGAGGGTTGAGTTGAATCAATAACAGATATCACTACACTAGGGACATTCCCATACGTGCTTCTTCCTCATCTTCATCAGCCAGCGAAGAGTCTCAATACTAAATTACTAATGGTACCAGCTGCAGCCTGATATATGTGTCTTTCTGGCCTTTCCTAGGAATCCTGAGTGTGGGTCAGATCGAATGATTACTCCCTGCAGCACCATTCTCTCCAGGCTGTGGTGATCTGTCTGTTAATTCTGTACTATATACACGACCCCGAAGGGCCCGACCACGTCTGCCTTATCATGCTCCAATACCCATCCGAGTAGTGCAGACCCCGCCTAATTCTGTCCGCATGCTCGTTTCTCACCACACCAGCATGTCCAATGTAAAGGACATCCAACTAACTTAAACTGCAACATAGAGTGAATACATATGCCACTTTATTCCGCCATATTTTAGTTGTTGCTAGTGTATGGTGGATGTGGCAATAATATACATACTTACCAAATATATCAGGAGCAAAACGAAACTATACTTTTGGTAATAGTGATCCGGTACGAATATTTGCTCCAGCCCTTTTGAAATGAATTGTCGCCCCAGGTTAAGAATCCCTGAGTTAGAGAGGCGCAACATTTTTCAAGTGTTCTCTTGGCCGATAAAACAGGCAACAACTCTTACCACTTTCATTCAAAAGTTACAAACGCTTCACTGGGAAACCCCCCTACAACAACACTTCTTCTTATCTTACAGAGTTTGGATTTTGAAATTATTTCATGCAGTCTCTAGAATTCACATCATGGCCATTTAACAAAACACAGCAGTAGTTAAAACCAAAATATACAGTATTATCTTGTTTTTAAAACAGTATGGTAAGTTTTTATTGTCACTATACATTGCTTCTTTGTTTAAATTCACAAAGGTAATGTATTGTTTTGAATAAATTGATTCCTGATTTCTAGACGTTTTCGAGTCAGGGAAAGCAGAGGCCAGTAATCGACCACCTTCCAAATCTTCACGTTTTCCGATGAACGCCCTGAGAGCAACACTAATACGAACCCCTAGCCTTATGACCAGCCAGGGTGACGACGGAAACGACGATCTCTTCTTCACTAAGGAATCGTCAGGTGTGCTCATCACGGAGATACAGGTAGACAGCATGATTGAGAAAATATATCTTTATATCTAAACATACACTTGACCCCATCTTGCATTATTTGTTAATAATGATGGGAAACAAACCCAAGGCTATCACAATGTTTCTACAAATGCTCCACATTCGAATATCATCAATGACTATATGTTTTAAGCATTTCAACCAACGTATAATTCATTTATTCACTTCGTATAATATATAACTCTGCAGTAGGCACTGACGAGATGCAGCAGCGAAATATACCAGGCGCTAAATCATGCAACATATTGTTTGTGACTTCCTTGTTTACTTTCACTAAGGGAATACATTCTTTTGAATACGTTATTTTTATAAATTCAATCAGTGTTGATCACTGCCAAGACAATGCAACAGAATACTAACATAGATGCAGTACAACTGTGTAGAACCATTATAAAACACGACGTTACCCTATTTGGACAACAATTCCCTTCAAATTAATATTCGAGGTCAGCATGACTAATCGGATAAGAACGCTTGTTCTTAAACATCTGATGTGCTGATGCCGAGGTAAGTGTTCAACCCCTACACGGAACAGTTGGACTAAGATGTTTACCTATTGTCTTTGACTTTGGGACGTAAATTACAAGTACCCCTGAAGTCGGAATGGATTCGCCTGATGGCGAGGGACACTGTAAATAGGGAAAGATAATCCACCCAGAAAATGTAGTCTAGCACTACTAGAAGTAGTGTGTGTGAACTGCGCTTGAATTCAAAGCGAGCGAGCAAAAAAAAAAAATATTCTAATTGTGGCTGACTCCATCACAGGATTATTAATCTGGGCCAGGGATGGACCCTAGTACTGTATAACTTCTCTTCTGAGGTTTAAGGGGATAGGGGAAATGGAACCATTACAAATAGAACACAACAGTATACACCCCACGCAGGGTGAAGCCGTAGACAGATTAAAGCAGCGATACAAGTTGTCCACCTTACTGGTAGACTGGTCTGCATGTTCCAATGATCCCAAGAGTAATGCCGACGGTAACGCAGCTACTGGTAGTGTCTCCCGTGTCGGTCAGATCAAAGGATAGGAACCAGACCAAGAGAGGCAAGAAGTTGCTGCCTTGTAGGTAGACTGGGGACAGTTGAAGGTTAGAGAGAGCAAAAAATGAAATAAATGCTTTTCATAGTCGCATGTACTGAACCACAGGCTTGACGTAACAGTGCAATGCAATTAACTTCAAGATATAAGTAAATTAAGAGATGGACGAACTGAAGTCTGTTCGAGATTGCCGATAGTACAAGATACATTCTGTTTAAAAAAAAAAAAAAAAATCAGTGAAGCCAACATTAATTGTGGAGATGACACTTGAATGATTGATTTCTTCCAGAGAACGAAATCTTTCGAACATCACTCTTATTCACACCTATTCTTTTTGTTAAAATCAACTTATTCACCACAATTCCTGTTATACAACTTACAACAAAAGCAACCTGCAAAAGGTTAACAATTCAATTGTGATTGCACGCATTAAAAAATATCATCACTTATAGTTGTATTTATATGTTAGTACCATATAACATTGAAAATATTGGAAATCATGTGCCATGTCGATAAGCGTGGACAGTCATGTTTAGCCATATCGCTCGATCACCAGAGTCATGGATTAGCTCCGTGTTCTTATCTCGACCGTGCCTTGTGGCCTCGCCATCCAGATATTTACCCATCTGCTTTCCCATTGTTCATATCCCCTCAATCTTGTCAGTTACAACCAAGTTTTAGTTTATTTCTTCTTATAACGGGGCCAAAAAATTGTGACTCTCTGTGTCTAAATTCTCTAATCAGTTTACGATTTTCATTTGCTCATTGGTTTTTCTGTCTGTCCATGGCATTCTATGCATTTTCCTCAGAAACCACATTTCCACTGCCATTGTATGTATTTCAGCTTGTCTGCTCATTGTCCACGTTTCACATCCATATAAAGTACAGGTTCTATGTAGCACTTCAACACTCTTTTTCTCGTTGCAATTGACATCTTTTTATTGGTCAGTATGTTTTCCATCTTGCTTTGCCACATAAATTATTGCTCTAGTCTCTTCTGCAGCTTGTTTTGTTCCAGATGGTTTGGTGTTACCCCTTCTCTGGAGTACACTATGCAGACTGAGAGAGGGATCATGCTGCATGGGCAACTCATGGTCTCTGCAATTCTACCCAGGCTTTGTGCTATGGAAAAGTATAACTCCATCCCTGGTCTTACCGCATGGGTTGTAATTATTATGTTTCATTTTTAAGTACAATGTAACAAATTATGCTCTGTCAAGACGGCAAGGTGCCGGTGAACATAATGGTATTTCTTTCTTCTTAGTGGAACCATATTCTCTGTTTTCTTACAATTTATTCCTAACATTAGTTGTTCACTGTGGACAATAACCGTATCTACTAACTACTACTGTACATTTATTGTCACTAAAATTAACCAGGGAAACCGTACCCACACAACAATATCTGGGACTAAATGAGTTCTCAAGTACAGAAACAAACATTCAGTAAATCTGACTTCTTGTTGAGATATTATTGCAAGATGTTCGAACGAGGAGGAGAAAAAGATTGAGGGTGAGGAGGAGGAGGAGGCGGAGGATGAGGAAGAAAAAAAAGAAAAAGAAGAAGGAGAAGAAGAAGAAGAAGAAGACGAAGAAGAAGAAGAAGAAGAAGAAGAAGAAGAAGAAGAAGAAGAAGAAGAAGAAGAAGAAGAAGAAGAAGAAGAAGAAGAAGAAGAAGAAGAAGAAGAAGAAGAAGAAGAAGAAGAAGAAGACGAAGAAGAAGAAGAAGAAGAAGAAGAAGAAGAAGAAGAAGAAAAAGAAGAAGAAGAAGAAGAAGAAGAAGAAGAAGAAGAAGAAAGATATAATTAACAATTGACAACAATTTTATTGTAGAATCCGTTCATATTTTCTAGATCTCGAATGCACAAGACGAGGACACCATTGACGATGAAAATAAAATGATTAGAAAGAAACCTTGTTACGTAGAAGAGATTATGCCTGATGAAATAACTACATGGCACACATCCACACCGCCGAAGGAGATCACAGAAGAGGATTATGACACAGACCTAGATGGTGAAGGTAATAACTACTTGTTGATCATGTGATCGTTGTCTCTCCTGAAGAGACACAGTTTCACAGAAGAATATAGGAGGTAGAAAGTATCCTTCAAGCACACGACTGCCTCCATCGATTCAATACATCTACACGTTTAATCTCAATACAACGCACGGACTCCGTGGCATCGGCAATGGTTCCAGCGTTTGTATTCCAGACGTGCTGTAAATATAAAGCTTTGAGTATGTTTTTCTAATTTTATAGTTGCGCTTCCTACACTTTATAATTTCCCCCTGTGCCGAGAATATGCGTCAGATTTCTTTATGTTCTTCAGAATATGAAGGTGACATTTCTTAATGCCCGCTATACACCTCTGCTGATGAACAAGCCGCGATCTTATTGATAACACCATCTGCAAGCGGTGTGTAATGAGGTAAATTGGTGATTTGAGGATCAGCTTTACAACACTATAGGCAGGTGCTTCGATGCTCTTATTTATCCATTAACACCCCTGCCGTTGTATTAGCGACTACTGGCACCAGTTCTCTGTTAATTAATTAAATGCCCTGGGCCTTTGGCATAATGTTCATGTAATACATCGATCAAAACAGGTTACGTTCGGCCGACAGATTAAGGCAACATCTTTTAGACAGTAACAATAGTGTCCAGAAGGCGGTATCTACACATTTCAACAACGGTGATCACCGTTGTGCTTCTGCTATCCAGTCCACAGCTAATAAATACTACACGCGGAGCTTAGCATGGCTGAATGATTAAATGTGTTCGCTATTAAACTTCTGATGTGCTGATGTGGAGGTAGCGAATTCAACCCATACACGGGACAGCTGGACTAAAATGTTGACTTCTCATCCTTGACTTGGGGAGGTAAATTACAAGTACCTTAACAATGTCTTAAAAGTCGAGAGGATCGACTTTATTGCACCGGGATTTATTCCACATGGATCGTTTTCTTTCCGCAGGGCGGCCTGCCGAAAGAGTCACACAAAGCCCGAACTCCGTAGCTCCAGCGACGACCCCCAGAAGTCTCCGATAAAAATGCACTCGTGAACCAAAAGAAGTAATCCGGAATCGACCTCACAACCTTCGTAGCGCGATTAAGACGTCTTGACTACTTCGCCACGGAGACTCCTTAAATACCTCAGAAGTCGGAGTGGGTTCGTCTATTGGCGAGTTTTCCAGTCTTGCGATCTTTCATGAAATCGCGCTACACTGGTAATAGGGAAAGCTAACTCACCCGCAAAAATCAGTTCAATGGACTCCCCGGTAGCGGCAACTATTTGTAGCAGTAGCACGTGAACGGACTACGCTCGAGGTCAAAGTGAGCGAGCGCAATAAAAAAAAAAAAATCTTACACTTTTCATGAAAGATCGCAAGACTGGAAAACGGCATCAAGTTTCAGTTTGGCTTCTTTCACCGAGCAGTCTCGATATCTAGCCCATTCTCATTTAACCATGTTGTTGTTTACATCTGATCGTGTAACCTTTGACTGGTCTGTCATGCCCTAAATCTCTATTTTTGCATCCTTGACTTTCATTTCTCTGTGCCTACACCACTTTTTCTTTACCCACATATGTATATACATTGACATGCTTCTCTTCTATAATACTTATTTCACATTTTCTTACAATTTCATCACTCTGTCACCACGAGGCTCGTGGCACCAAGTTTTGAGTGTTCCGCTCTAGGATTTAGACGTGCCCAGGACACGGTTCTTTGCCGACCCGGTGGTAATGTGTTCGAGTCTCATTCGAGACACGGATTTGTTTAATGGCCTTGACTCCCAGATCAGTATAGCTTGACCTGGTACCAGGGAATATCACGCGAAGAAAAGCGTATTTAGATATATTGACATCACCGATCGAGTGCCCATTATTGAAAAATACGTTGCTAGCACCATTTATACCCCATATCCTGAACATAGTGTGTTCTTTGGACATACACCACGTTTTAACGATGTCATGTGGGCACATATCCCTTTTATATAGATTTATGTGGGTACTCATAACATTTGCATAGATTAATGTGGACACACATAGCATTTGCATGTATTAATGTGGACACACATCACATTTGCATAAGGTCCACTGGACATGTATTACATCTGTGTGGTGGAAATACTGGGTACACTTCACTGAAGAAACTTCTACAAGTTTAAATACAAATTTATGTTAGTCGCCATATTTCATTCTTATATCTGCCCGTTGTCATGTCACACGGTACCCGCGATTTAAAACGAACTTTTGATTGTACATTAAGTTTAGAATCCTGTAAATGTCCTCGACAATATTTAATATTAATGAACTACATTAACAAACATCAGCCATCATTAACATTTATTCCACCAGACGAAGAGGAAGGGGACGAAACCATCTCAAATTACAGATCTGTGTGTGAACAGCTAGGGTTAGCTCCCGTTGAATACTTCATTCGACACATCAAAGACTCCAGTATCACCATGCGATACAGAGGCTTGGGTCCGGAGGCGGTCAAAGCTATTGCCTTATCACTTAGGGTACGTCATGCATTTCGTGCTGGTCATCTTAGTTTTTAGACACTTTTGGTGTGTGTGTTTTTTTGTTTTGTGTGTGTGTATGGTGGGGGATGGGGGGGGGGGGGATAGTTCCGGACTTAGGAAATGAATAAAGGAAGGGAAAAACATATAGGACATAATACTTAAACTGTCATTTACTGCCAATATAGTACCTTGCGGTATATGGCAGAGGGGTCTTTGAGCCTGAGGAATAAAGGCCGCCTGGCTAGTGCAGTCGCCGCGAACTGTGCAGGTTAGGATTTTCTTTTTGCCCCCGACAGAAAAAAAATCCGACACCTTACCGAGGGATCGAACCCGGGCCTCCCGAATGAGACTCCGGCGTTCTAGCCTCTCGGCCAGCCGCTCCTCACATAATGCTTAGTAACATCCTTTTTCACCACAACCAGTATTCAGAGCCTTGCCGGCTGGTGTGGGCGATTATGATTCTCCACAAATTGCGATCGCCGACGGCATGGATCGATTCATTTGTTGACTCCTTTCCGTGCCATGATACAAGACTGTCAAGAATTTTCTCAAGCTGTCTTCCTCTACTTCTGTTTCCATAAATCTTTCTGGTTGTCACATGTTTCAGTTGTTTTCACTTCTTATTATGTGGCCAAAAATGGTGACTGCTTCGTTATGATATTTGTGATAAGTTGTTTTTGCGACTTAGCCTCTCTTAAAATGTCCAGATTGCACATTTTAACTGTCCAATTAATTGTCAGCATTCATACAACCACAACTTCAAGGCTTCTATTGATTTGTTCAATGTTTACCGATTGTCCAGAATTCGCAACCGTATGTTAAAACTGGTTTTATGCAACATGCAAGAACTCTTTTTCTAACATCCAGTGACAAGGACCTATTGCATAAACGTTCTTTATTTGATAGAACGCAGTTTTTGTTTGTCTTATCCCGTTCTTTATCTCTGCAATGCATCTTCCATCTGATGATATCCATGCGCCTAGATTTCCGAATTTCTGCACTTGCCCCAAAATAACCATAGTCGTTAAAATGAGTGTCACACGAAAAAACAGTGGGCTCAACAAGAAGGACGGAGGTTATGTTAAATTTATTCGTTGCACAAATTGTGCACTGTGCTGTCCCAAGGGCAAGATTGTCATCAGGAACAGCCTTGAAGCGCTCTTGTGAGAGGATATCTCAGATGCCAGCTGTCTGGATGCATCCTCTACCCAAGCTGTAAGCCACGCTTCTTTACTGCGTCTCTTGTTGTAAGCCAAGGTTTTTTACTGCGTCTCCCGTGGTAAGCCAAGCTTCTTTACTGTGTCTTCTGCTAAGCCAAGCTTTATTACTGTCTCTTGTGCAAAGATAAGCTTCGTTACTGTATCTCTTGTGCTAAGCCCATCTTCTTTACAGTGTCTTGCGCTAAGCCAATTTTTTACTGTGTCCCTTGTGCTAACCAAAGCTTCCTTACTGTGTCTCTTGCGCTAAGCCAGACTTTTTTTTTTTACTGTGCCTCTAGTGCTAAACCAAGCTTCTTTACTGTGTCCCTTCTGCTAAGCAAAACATTTTACTGTGCCTCTTGTGCTAAGTCAAGCTTCTTTACCGTGTCTCTTGTGTTAATCTAACCTTCTTTACAGTGTGTCTTGTGCTAAACCAAGTCTCTTTACTGTGTCTCTTGTACTAAGCCAAGCTTCTTTACCGTGTCTCTTGTGTTAATCTAACCTTCTTTACAGTGTGTCTTGTGCTAAACCAAGTCTCTTTACTGTGTCTCTTGTACTAAGCCAAGCTTTTTTACCGTGTCTCTTGTGCTATTCACTCTAAAATGGGTAGGAACCGATACAAGGAAGAAAAAAATTGGACATTACCCCCACCAGTTAGGTTTAGGGTTATACGAGAAGGCCAACCTGGCTCTATACCTGTTGGTCAAGTCCAGGGTGCCAACAGAAACTAAGGCATCAGAGATCTGAGGCAGTGTTCATTATATTAAAGTGGTTATCTTACTTGCTTCACGTTTTGGGTCAGTTAATTTCGTCCTTTTTAAATGACTGCTAGAGACCGTTATCGGAAGGGAAAGACAACATACCTCATCATAGTCTGACCTAGTATGTGTAAAGCCTAAAATGGGTCCCAGAAAACAGGAAATGTCATGGGAGGATATTGACCACAACATCCATCATAGTCCTAAGCCTAGGTCAGTAACTGGTCTAGGATGGAAGATCGACAGGCGGACAGTTAGTGCATAGCTTTGCTGATCCGACAGCCTCTGCTGCTTATCTTGTTCCAGACATGTTGGTGTTACCTTTCCTCTGGAATACACTAGACAGGCCGAGAGAGGGGCCATGCTGTATGGACAACACATTGTCTCTAAATTCAGCCCAGACTTTGTGCTATGAAGAGATTTAACTCCATTCTACTAACTATCGTCTGTCAAGACGGCAAGGTACCAGTCAATACGTCTAAAGGTGTTTAAAGGAGTCCTATACTCCTTCCCATAATACGTCTCAAGCGCCGGAAGGGGTCTATTACTTTATTTTACTTGTGTATTATTAACTTTATTACCAAATGAAGGAAAACCTGACGCTGGAGCGGTTGGACGTGTCCGGCAACTGGATTGGGGCCGAAGGTTCAAGATTCCTGTGTCGTCTGCTGGAAGACAACGACTGCATTACCAACATTGTAAGATGGTTGTTGATTTGTTTTCTTGTTTGACATCCTAGAAAGTTTCTGGTTGTTCTTTCTCAATAAGTAGCTGTGTTTTGATTTTTGATAAAAAGATAGTTGCAAGGTATCCCGGGTTTCCGGGAAAGTCCCGGGTTTAAATTAAACATTCCACTATCCCGAAAAATGCTTCATGTACGCCTGATTATCCCGTGTTTTTCAATACCAAATGAACAATTTAACAATTTAATTAAATCGACATGTTTCTAGATGTTTATATGGTAGAACTGCTTAACTTGTGATTTAAATTAAGAACAGAATTTGTCGTGCAAAAGTTACATTTCAGAAAATGAAAAATATTCTTATGCCATTAGCCAGCATATCATTGAATGTTAGAAAGAGAGTACTGAAACGTTATATAGAATCTGTTTTGCTGTTTGGCATTGGATCTTGAAACGTGTATGAACAAATTAGGAATAACTTGGAAGCAACACGAGACGAACAATGCGAACATCTTGACCTGCCGGATTAACTAACAGCCATTGGCTTAAAGAAAAGTTTTAAAAAAAAAGTCGCTTGAAAGTCGACATGGTCGACTTCATTGCACCGGGTTTTATCCCATATGGCTCAGTCTTTTTCCGCAGCGAGCTGCCGAAAGCTTCGATCAAATCACGAACTCTATAGCTCCAGCGACGACACCCAGGAGTCTCCCCGAAGGACGTGGCCCGGATTCGAAACCACAACCTTCGGAGTCCGAGTCTAAAAGAAGCCAATGAAAGTAGAATGTTATAAAAAACTGCATGGAAGAGACAAGCGACCTTCTTTGGTCATATAATGAGAAGAAAGGCATTGAAAAACATCGTGACGACTGGGAAGATCAGTGTGAGAAAGATAAATGCAGACCAAGAGAAATGATCCTGGATGGACTGAGACGGTAAACATGCAGGAATGTCATCAACAGAGTTTATCAAAAACACCAAGGATAGAGATCTGTGGAGAGACATGAACGCCTACACCAGTTGACAGGGCTCATGGTGATGATGAGTGACAACATTAATTTGTTTATCATCTTTGATTCTAAGAGAAACGTCCCAGTTTCTCAGTTTCTAAATCGTGATAAAGCTAGTTGCATATCCTTAACAAGACTTCGTAGTCAACCCCAGCGTTTATTGGTTGTTTGTGATTTCGTGACAATTTTACGTTCAGTAGTCTGCTATTGTTTTCTCAACGACCGGCACATTCTTACCCTTTATATGGGAACCAGCGCAAGACGATCTGATTCCATATCGCCCACAGCTGTGTTTCGAAGCTTTACGCGGGATTATGAACTCCGCCCGTAACACCTTTGTCACGGAACCTGTCTGGCAACCAGACAAAATTGGCAATCCGATTCAAAGACCACGTTACTGCACACACATATCTCTATAACTACTATAATTTCCCCTCGTAGATGCCACAAAGAGAATTACTGCACAGTGCAAAAACCCCGTAGCACATGGGTGTATACCAAAATCACACATGCTATAAATAATCATAAACAATATAAAATAACACAAAGTGATGCAGCTTTACAGAACAGTATCACAGCCTGGGATTCTGAGATGAGTAGCAAATATTTTTGATTTCATTTTCATTTGCTCTTCATTGTTACCTTTTTAATTCTTCTCATCTCGCTCTTATGCCTCAATGTAGTCACTTAAGGGTCTTCTCCGTGATTATATGTTGTGTTTTGTGAATGTATTTTTTGCTGATGAAGGCTAGTCGCCGCAACGTCCTGTATGTTTCGTAATTCTGTTCTGTAAAATTGCATTACTTTGTGTTATTTTATATTGTTTACATTTCCATAACTTCACAGCAGTTCCACCAAATTTTATTCAAATAAATAATCATAAGCGGTCAGTTCCCCCCCCCCCCCCCCCCCAACAATTTGACGCTGGTTTAGCGGCTTAACCACCTGCTCATTTTTCCCCCCGCGTTTCCATCCTGTTTAAGGATATTGCGGTCAACACCAGCATCTTTCAGCTGTATGTTGATTCCTAGGCTAGATTACGCTCATCAGCACGCCACGACTTTCTGAGCGACCGGCTCCATACTCTCATACGTCACTGGCGCGACTCGAACCACTTCTAATTCTCGTGCGCTCACGTCGACCACGAGAGTATTCGGGGTTAACGGAGAAAGCTGCTAACCCCTCGGCCAGGCAGCCGGAACCTGCTCATTTCGATTTCCAAAATTTCAAAATAGATTGTCACACACTCTTTTACAACGGTATCAACAGACTGATTATTGCACACCTCCACATATACGAGGGGCTGAACAACATATTTAAATGTATTCATAGATTGATTATGACGCACGCACGCATGCGCGCGCACGCACACACAGAGTAAATTGAACAAAAATGTATTTTATGGGTGTTCGTGCGCTTTGAACTCAAATGTAGTCAATACACGTGCTACTACTTGTAGTGTACAGGACTGATTTTTGCGTGTGGATTAGCCATCAGGCGAACCAACTGACTTCAGAGGTACTTGTAATTTACGTTCCTAAGTCAAGGACGAGAACAACAACATATATAACTATACCAAGAGACTAGTTATCCCACACTCCTACATACATGGCAGGTTGAACAATATATTTATGACGTGATTTCCCCAGGCTCTCAATGACAATAAAATTGGAAGTGACGGCTGTCTGCATGTGGCAAGGATGATCCAGATCAACACGGGGCTCAGGCGACTCGACCTGTCGGGTGAGCATGCTTGTCGTTTATCTAATCTTTATGCGTTTAATATCCAATGAACGTAAACATTAATCTGGGAGGGCGGCGGCACAGTAGCTAGCCTTCCGACATTGTAGTTATATATTCGAATCCCATTGAAAGCGGGATTTAAATAAAATATTGATCTGGACGCCATAGACCAACCTAGCCTAAATTGCGAACAAGAAACTGTTGTGGGAAGTAAAGGTGGTCTGTGCGATAATGACTAAATCGCCCAACAATTGTTGAGTGGTCTATCTAGATGTTGGGCTTGCACCATATACCTAATATTCCACAAGGCGTGGAAAAGGATTCTTTACGTTATTAATAATAACTAATTTGTCTTCGGTCTGTTAGTTCACCTCTAAGTCCATTCATCCATCCATCCTTCCATTCATCCATCCACCTATCCACCCATCCATCCACCCATTTATAAAGCCATCCATCCACCCATCCGTCCATACACCCATCAATCCAACACAACCATTCATCCATTCATCCATCCACCTACCCATCCATCCATCCATCCATCCATCCATCCATCCATCCATCCATCCATCAACAAACACAGTTATTCAACTAAGTAACTGCTAGTACTAAACCTTCAGTTTGTTTGTCCACCTAACTACACATTACTTTACCTACCTACCTACCTACCTACCTACCTACTACCTACCTACCTACCTACCTACCTACCTACCTACCTACCTACCTACACATTACTTTACCTACCTACCAACCTACCAACCTATCTACCTACATACCTACCTACCTACACATTACTTTACCTACCTACCTACCTATCTACACATTACTTTACCTACCTACCTACCCACCTACATACCTACGTACCTACCCACCTAACTACCTACCTCCCTACCTCCCTACCTCCCTCCCTCCCTCCCTACCTACCTACCTACCTACACATTACTTTACCTACCTACCTACCTACCTACCTACCCACACATTACTTTACCTACCTACCTACCTACCTACCTCTTACATTACCTACCTACCTACCTACCTGCACATTACTTTACCTACCTACCTACCTACCTACCTACCTACCTGCCTACCTAGATACATACCTACCTACCAACCTACATACCTACGTACCTACTTACACATTACTTTACCTACCTACCTACCTACTTACTTACCTACCTACCTACCTACCTACATACCTACCTACCTACCTAGTTACCTACCTACCTACCTACCTACCTACCAAACAATCTGTCTAGATACCTATCTACTTACCTACCTGGCTCATTATCTATCTTTGTGCGTTTTGTCTACCTGCCTGCCTGCCTGCCTGCCTGTCTGTCTTTATATCTGCATTCTTCCTGTATACCTGGCATATTTCATTCTGCCTGCTGGTCTGTCTGTCTGTCTGCCTGCCTGCCTGCCTGCCTGCCTGCCTGTCTGTCTGTCTGTGGAAGATATATAAACTCTCTTAATTAATGCTTCTACTCCTTGTGTTTTTATTACAGGCAATAACTTGGATGACAAATGCGCAGAAGCGTTATCTTTGTCTCTGGAAGTAAGAGTTTACTTGTTGTAAATCATTACTATTGGGCACCTGGTTATAAACTACAATGTAATCAGAATATAAACCATCTGGCTCGTTGCATTGGTGCACCATGGGCGGTACTACACGGTACACCCACGAAGAAGAGATGGAGTGGCGAAACCTAAATACTAATGTTTGAATTTTGTTGTAAACGTAATACCCAGTAAGAGGTGGCGATTGTTATGTCTTCGCAAAAGAGATTAAGCCGGTCTCCCTGGCCTAGTGGTTAACGTCTTTCTCCGTAATCCCGTATATTCTCGTGAGTAACGTAACCTGCGCGAGAGTTGGTAGCGGTTTTCGCCGAGTTGGTAACTTACGGTGTATGTCAGCCGGTCGCTCAGAAAGCAATGGCAAACTACTGAACGTAATCTTGCCTAGTACATCAACAGCAGCTGAACAATGCCGATGTTGAATGCAACGTTCAATAAGGGATATGCAAAATAAAAAAAAAAAAAAGATTAAACAAACGTAATATCGATCTGGGCTCTCAGGTCGATTCAGCCTAAAATGGCTACCAGGAAATGTTCTGGGAAGTAAAAACAGCCGGCCACATCAAACACATCATCAGCTAAGCGGCGATTGGTCTTTGAAAATACAAACCCAATGCGCGTTAAGTGTGTTAAAGCGACCCTTGCTTGTTTTTAAAGGAGACTGAACTTGCATTAAAAATGAGAATTGTCAAATGCTACGTATATTCAACGCTACTGTATGGCGCGGAAACCTGAACATTGAACAAGCAATTAGAAAGTCGCATAGAAGCCCTGGAGATGTGGATATACGGACGAATATGTCGTATTTCATGGAAGCAAAAAAAAAAAACCATCAAATGCAGAGGTTCTAGAAAAACTGGGAATGAAGAGAGAGTTGATGAAAGAAATACAGAAGAGGCAAGTGAAATATTTCGGCCACGTTAAAAGACATGATACTCTAATAAAAACCGTACTAGAAGGCAAGGTTGAGAGCAAGCGAGCAAGAGATAGACAACGATACAAGTGGGAAGATAACATCAAGAGATGGACGAAGATCAGCCTGACAGAATTTACAGTCAAGGCGAGAGACAGAAAGTGATGGAGATCCATTGCAGAAAACCTTCACTGTGGAGACGGCACCTGATTGATTGATTGAGCTCTGGAAATGTTAAAAACCCCTGTTGTTTCCCCTGCCACTAACATCGTAGGTTTATCAGTCACGTCGTGCATCACAAAAAAGAGACAATTTGATATAGTGGTTTGTATGAGTCACACCTTGCATAACAAAATAAGTGACAATGTGATATAATGGTGTTTATAAGTCACGTCTTGCATAATACA
This sequence comes from Cepaea hortensis, assembly GCA_963921405.1. Taxonomy (NCBI): domain Eukaryota; kingdom Metazoa; phylum Mollusca; class Gastropoda; order Stylommatophora; family Helicidae; genus Cepaea; species Cepaea hortensis. The sequence continues at coordinate 27,492,172 of OY992881.1, read as the reverse complement.
AAGGAGTCGGTGATATAGTGGTATTTATAAGTCAAGTTTTACTAAATTTAGTAAATATGACATAGTGATGTGTCAGAGCCTAACATGGTATAGCTGTGCAGCAACATCGTTGCGACACCCGGCTGACAAGATTGTTACCTGACACGCGACCAGCGGTCAGGCTGACGACAGACGCACGCAGGACACGTGACACCACTAGAGGCAGTGGGCAGTTGGCGTGCTAAGGTCAGACCGAGCTGGGACTGGAGACCGGACGGACATGTGCGATGAGAGCAAGGCGTTTGTATGAATCTCCGTGATTGAAAGCCGAACGACTGATATCTTGAGCGTCAGACCTATGAGCTGTATTGTGGTTGTGAGCGTCGTGAGTTATATATTGTAGATTGCTGTAATTATCGTTCTGTATTTAATGTGGCAATAAATCCATAGAACTTGTGTTGCTGTGTCTTACGTCGAATCACGTTATACTTGTACTGTCTCACACGTGTTAGCCAACGAGCCAATTATAAGACCCTGACATGTGTGGACGTGGGTTGCTCGTCCTTGTTTAAGAACCTAATATATGTAGACGTGTGTTGCTCGTCTTTCGTATCTAAAACTATAATTCTTGAACTTGTGAAATTTGTCAAGGTTATAGCTATGTAAATGTGATCGTGAAAGTCTCAGTATGATCCATTATTACATTGTTTAAATATGTGTAAAACCATTGGTAAATGTGCAGTACATATTGTTTGATCCTGTAAACGTGTAAAACATTTGTGATTTGTGAAACTTGTCACCGTTTGACCTTGTCGACATTGTTATTTTGTCGCCATTTTGACCTTGTCGCCATCTTGTAAACTTGATGTCTATGTCCTTACTGAATGTCATCTTGATGTAAGTGATGTGTCATCAATGTTATTGATTGTTCAAATACAGATAGATTGTCTTTGTGTATTGAGTTTGTGGAACGCAAAGAGTTTTGGAAAGAGTGTAACTTCTGTTGAGAAAAACACTATTGACGACAAATTTACGACATACAATTACACTCGACGCCATCCAAACCTAGTCAACACTTAGTGACTTGCAGGCACACACCAACAAATAGACGCTAACTTATTTTCGTCCAAAAACAAAGCAGGTTTTTCCGTACCATCCATAACCTTGCCGTAGAGGTCATTAGTGGTTCCGAAGTAACGACCCTACAGTTTTCTATCCGAGTGTCCAACCATTCTTCACCGTATCCAGGGCACTTGAGTATATTTTTCTATACTTTAACTTTACGTATGCAATAGTAGGCACGCATCGTATAGTAAAATAAATTGTAAACTATTTTCTACTAACCATTTACAGCATATTTTGTGTAGTTGATTTTCAGTGACGTATTTTCTCCATCATGTCGTCACTATTTGATTTCATCGATATGGGTATTAAATTACATCTAACAGGTGATGAATTAACAAAATGGAGCGAAGACAAATACGCTGAATACCTGCTGGTACAGGAGAAAAATAATGAACGCGAAGAAAGAGCAGCGGAGAGAGCTCTAAAACAAGCAGAAATGGCTGCCAAGCAAGCAGAGGCAGAAACAGCCTTAAAACAGGCAGAGATTGAAACAGCCTTGAAACAGGCAGAGATTGAAACAGCCTTGAAACAGGCAGAGATTGGAAAAGCTGCCAAGCAAATAGAGGCAGAAACAGCTCTAAAACAAGCTGAGATAGACAGTGAACTTAAGAAAGCAGAAATAGCAGCTCAGAGTAAGAAAGAAGAACTAGAGTTACAGTTGAAAATGAAACAACTTGACACTGAGACTGCGATGAATAAAGAATCAAAGAAATCTGAAAGACTGGAAAAAGAAAACCAGTATAAGAAGTATCAAGGTATCGTACGTAACTATACCTCGGGTGACTGCATGGCAGCCTTTACTCAAAATTTTGAGACTTTAATGGAACATTACCAAGTTCCACTTTCTGAATGGAATATTCTTTATATGAGGAGTCTATCTGGGGAACCTCTTAAAGTCATTGAAACCATCCCCAAAGACCTAAGGAAAGAGTACCATTATATTAAATCTAAGATAATGGCACATTTCATGTTAGACGAGGCAGGTTACAGAGAACAATTCAGTAAATTGAGTCCAAAATCAACTCAAACGTTCTCTGACTACCTCTGTTTAGTCCGAGATGTTTTCAGCAAATGGACTTCAGCAGCCAAAATTAATAAAAGTTATGATAGATTAGAAGATCTCATCATTCGAGATAAAATCATTTCTTCTATCCCATCATCGTTTTCTAAGTTCTTACAGGAGAATGAATGCACAAGTGTGGAAGAAATTGAAAAACGTGGGTCGGCCTATTACACGGCCAACAAACAATGCTTTGCCACTGAAGCTACTGACAGTAACTGGGTAGCAGCAGCCAACTATGAGAAAAACTATAGTAGGCAAAAACCAAACAGGCCTACCTCTGAGAAATTTAGACAGTGCAGATTTTGTAAATTCTCTCACCATTTGAACGAGATGTGCGATCAAAACCCAGGATACCAGACATACTTGCAAAATATAGTAAACAGTCAAGACAGAGAACGTAAATTGTTCAAAAATAAACGTAAATGTTTTCTATGCAAGGCTTTCGGGCACCATCGCATGGATTGTAGAGGCAGGCATATGACCAACAAAGCCAATGCCGCCTTGTTCGATAGCTCAGCGTCAGAAGACGAAAATCCAGAGAAACATCCTGTGAATGCAGCACAGGCTTGTGATGTATTTAATGCTAACAAATGCACTGTCTGTAACACCTTCTATGAAGATGGTATCTTAACATGCGGACACGCCATCCCTATTGCCAGTGAGGAAGCTAACTTGGTAATAGACTCAAAAGGCAGATTAGACATCCATCACGGGTATGTTAATGGCAAGTTTGCTACAGTACTTCGCGACACCGGAAGTACACTTATTGGCCTGAAAACAACATTCATAACGCCTACAGACTATACAGGCAGACACATCACATGTAGAACATTTTCAGGCAATATTGAAAAATATCCATTAGCATGGGCATACATTGAAACACCATTCCTCACCGGGAAAGTAAAGGTCGCGGCACTTACAAACCCAGTGTGCGATATAATCATAGGAAATTTACCTGAGGTGAATGACAAACCTCATAATCATGACATAACATCATTATGTATTGATGATAACACATCACCACCAAATGTCATCACTGAAAATGTCATATCACCTATTGAATGTATGTTAGCTAATGCAGCACTAAGTTCTCATCACATCATTGACGATATCATTCCATCATCATCTGATGTCATTGAGTGTGTGAACGCAGTAACAAGAGCTACTGCTAGAGTGCAAGATGAAAGTAACCAAACTGAGGCTATACAAATGCTTAGCCCAGAATTACCACCTAGTGACTCTATGAAGGAAACATTCATAACAGCTCAAAAAGCTGATCCTTCACTGTCAAAGTACTTTGACCTGATCGGCAAAAAGGCAAAAGTAACCAAAAATGCGAAATGGCATTTTGCTTTACACAATGATATACTCACCAGGTACTACACCAGAGGTGACATTACAACCAAGCAAACTGTTTTGCCAACTACTTATCGCAAGCAAGCTTTACATCTTGCTCACGATATACCTTTTGCAGGTCATATGGCATATGTTAAAACCAGGTCAAGACTTTTGACACAGTTTCATTGGCCAAAATTTTGCAATGACATAAGAACATATTGCAGAACTTGTGATACATGCCAGAAACTAGTAAAAAAAGGTAAACACCCACAGGCAAAGTTACAAGTCACTGACTTAGCCAGTCGACCCTTTGAAAAATTATCAGTTGACATTGTGGGCCCTCTTAGTCATACAACTACTAGAGGGAATAAATATATTCTAACTTTTGTTGATCAATGTAGTAGATGGCCAGAAGCGATCCCGCTAAAGAACATTACTGCCAACGACATCATGGAAGTGTTCTTCCATATTTTCTCCCGAATTGGATTTCCAGATACTATCCAGTCTGATAGAGGCACTCAGTTTATTGCCGCATCCACCCAAGCTTTCACTAAAATGTTAGGAGTGAAGCAAGTTTTCAATACCCCCTATCATCCTCACTCTAGCGGGATTATAGAAAAGCTTAATGGGGACCTGAAGCACATGCTTGCCAAAGTAACTCAAGATCACCCCAACAACTGGGATGTATACTTACCAGCTGTCCTTTTTGCTTATCGCGAGGTACCACATTCTAGTACCGGTTTCTCTCCTTTTGAACTAATCTATGGTGCCAAACCACGAGGCCCATTAACAATTTATCACCAAATGTTAACTAATTCTACTCCAATACTGAAACCCATATCATCATTTGTGTATGTAACATCATTGCGTGAAAGGATTATTAAATCATGTGAAATTGCTAAAAATGCACTTAAACTATCTGGTGCTACTTACAGACAGTACGCAGACAAAGGTAACAGGACTATAACATTGACACCTGGACAGGACGTCCTACTACTACTACCTAGTGACAGAGAGCTACTGACTGATTCTTGGCAGGGAACTTTTAAAGTGACAAGACAAATCTCACCTGTAGACTACGAAATCCTAATAAAAGACAAACACAAAATATTTCACATAAATATGCTAAGACCATACCACAACAGAGACAACGAACAAGACGATACGACAGCTTGCACCGTGATAATAGATCACGAAGATGACGATTCTAGCGACGAGATTCCAACACCTACATTAGACACGACAAACTGCTTGAAGGAAATCAAGATCAATCCAAACTTAAGTCAAGCAGAGACAAACAGTTGCAAACAGTTGATACAACAGTACAACACCATCTTTTCAGACAACCCAGGATAAACAGAATTAGTACAGCATCACATCACACTCACATCAAACACACCAATAAGATGTAGACCATACACAATACCAATACACTACAAAGAACAGTTACATCAAGAAATTATCAACTTAGAAAAAAACAACATCATCAGACGATCCTTATCAGATTTCTCTTCACCCATGGTCATTGTACGCAAAAAGGACAAGACAATACGACTTTGCATCGACTACCGAAAACTGAACAAAATAACTGTTTTAGATCTTGAACCAATGGCAAACACTGACGATCTTCTAACAGAACTGACTGACGCTAAGTTCTTTACGACGCTTGACATGTCTAAAGGTTACTGGCAGATTGCTGTACATGAAGACAGCAGACATCTAACAGCTTTTGCCACGCCTTGGGGACTGTACGAATGGTGCAAACTTCCATTTGGGCTAGTCAATGCCCCAGCCACATTCGTACGCATGACACGACTCCTCCTATCTGACATTCCTAATATCATTTGCTATATTGACGACATCTGTGTCCATACAGAGACAATGACGGAACATATAAAGACACTAGAACAGACATTAGAACGTATCAGACAGTACGGACTGACAGTGAAGCCTTCAAAGGTGAACATGGCTTACCAAGAGATATCATTTTTGGGGTACAGAATATCCAATGGCTTTGTCATGACAGACAACAAAATTGTCTCCAAAATTCTAAAACTGTCACTCCCGACTAATAAGAAACAAGTCCGGAGTTTGTTGGGACTGATCAATTATTACAGAAAATTCATTCCTGATTTTTCAGAACTGACCGAGGTTTTTTCTAACTTACTAACCAAGGATAAGCCTGAAAAAGTTGTACACGATGAATGCCTACGAAATGCATTTCATAAAGTTTTGACATACTTTTCTGATAAGAATTCGAATAATCTCATCCTTAAATTGCCCAACATTCGTTTACCTTTCAGATTGAGAACAGATGCTAGCTCCGTTGCGATTGGGGCAGTCCTATTGCAGGAATACAACAACATCCTGCATCCCATTTGTTTCATATCAAGAAAGCTAAGGCCTAGAGAGCGGGCATGGTCCATTCCGCAATTAGAGGCACTTGCCTTAGTAGAAAGTGTGACGAAACTATCCAGATATCTTCTAGGACGTCACTTTATCATCGAAACTGACAACAGTCCATTACGGTATATAAATGCCGGAGTACCATCCAACAATATGATTGCTCGCTGGTCCTTGAAGCTTCAAAATTACAGTTTCGAGGTTCGTCACATTTCTGGCAGAATCAATACAATTGCCGATCTTTTGTCCCGTTGTCCAACCGACCCAGTAAGCAATGTCTGAGTGCAGAGTGTACTAATACACTCAGAACAACACAGCCACCAATGAGTGAATGTTTTCTATTCACCTACTGTGTAAGGTCTATAATTGTAATTGTGATACGGTTAAAAAAACCGACATGTATAATATACTTATTTTAATCAAGCCATGTAATGAGTGTAGTATAATTGTGTAGTGTGTGTTAGAAAGAGAACATTATTAATTGTAAATATACACCAAGAACAGTGTCACAGACGCTTAACCACTTACCAGAAGCGAACTTTACCAGTTAACAGTGACAGCTGTGAGTGACTTTCTTCACCGTGATATTTTAACGACGTGTGCAAATGTGGACTGAACAATGACTTCTACACCACCTCTGCATCGAATTTAATCCAAAATGTTCGACAATTGAACATCGGAAATAAGAACATTCAATCTTTATCCAGAAGTTGTGAACACATCGGAAATAAGAACATTCCATCATAATCCGATAGTTGTGATACTAGAACATCAAACACGAACTTTGAGAACATTTAACTATCCGTTACAAAAGAAAACGGGAGCATTTGTGGTCAAACAGCAACTAAATTTTGCGTTTCGTGTGTACTTCCTGTGTAATTTAAAAAGTATAGCAAAATTAGCAGACGATATACAAATATTCAAAAACTTATGACGATTGTAAAATCCTTTTGAATCTATAAAATATAATACACCAATTGGTTCCTTATTTAAATTGATTAGTGTAATCTTAGAATCATATCTTGATTAATGTATTCATATTACCGACTTTTTCTCGTTAATATGAAGAAACGTCAAGCAATGACGCTAAGAAATTAAATAATTATTGTCATTTATTGAATTTCTTGATTGTCAAAATTACTTCCCTTGCATTTACGAATTACACCAAGGGCCATAATTTGAAACATATTCATTAATGTGTATTGTATAAATAGACATTTTGTTGCTCAAATGGTAAACACACCGGGTAGGCGTCCACCAAGCATGGCAGAGAGCTGCCAACATTGCAAACCAACATAAGAGCTCCTGGCCAAATGAGGTCAGAGTTTGAGTGTTTAATGCGACTTATGTAAAGTCGTATTTCAGTCTGGCTAGATGGCTGTTGCAAAACAACCATATTATTACGTTTTTTTCAAATTGCTGCGAAGTAGATGCGTGAAGCTGGTAACTACTGATCTGACTGGGTATTATTGCAATGGAGGTAACCAGCCATCAGGGGGATGAAACCTGAGTTGTGTTAAAAGTTGTACTTCATTTGTCATTTCAATGCAACTTACATTTTTTGTATATATTTCCATGCCATATATGTATTTTCATGCATAACACTGGGAAAGAGTAGTCTCTGACATGAAGTTAACACTACCCCAGTATATACAGACAGCATGAATGAAAGATGACATCTTTCATTGAGGTACCCGGGGAGAATGTCAGAGCCTAACATGGTATAGCTGTGCAGCAACATCGTTGCGACACCCGGCTGACAAGATTGTTACCTGACACGCGACCAGCGGTCAGGCTGACGACAGACGCACGCAGGACACGTGACACCACTAGAGGCAGTGGGCAGTTGGCGTGCTAAGGTCAGACCGAGCTGGGACTGGAGACCGGACGGACATGTGCGATGAGAGCAAGGCGTTTGTATGAATCTCCGTGATTGAAAGCCGAACGACTGATATCTTGAGCGTCAGACCTATGAGCTGTATTGTGGTTGTGAGCGTCGTGAGTTATATATTGTAGATTGCTGTAATTATCGTTCTGTATTTAATGTGGCAATAAATCCATAGAACTTGTGTTGCTGTGTCTTACGTCGAATCACGTTATACTTGTACTGTCTCACACGTGTTAGCCAACGAGCCAATTATAAGACCCTGACAGATGTTTATACGTCACGTAATTCATCACATACAGAGATGTTACGACGATGTGGTGTTAATAAATCACGTCTGACATCACGAAAAGAGATATTGTGGCACAGCGGTGTTTATTGGTGAAGTCTTACAGCACATATAGAGACTCGGTGACATAGTGGTATTTTTCCAACGTGTCTTACGTCATATAAAGCGATTGATTGATTGATTAATTGATTGATTTAAGAACCGACATCACAGCATTCGGGGCATTCCCTTAAGCGCTCCGTCCCCATCCTCAGAAGCCAGCGAAGAGTTCCAACCCCAATAGTACCAGTAGCAATCTGATTATATGTGCGTATCACCTTTCCTCCAATCGTCTAGCATCGGCCAGATCCCCTCGTCACTTCACGCTGTCGTATAAAGCGATTTAATGACATAGTGGTTTGTCGTTGTTGTTTTTATCCAATACCTCTATCCCGTTCAACATTAGAAGAGAAGTTATAATTAAGGCCCATCCCAGCCTCGGTTTAATAATCCTGTAATCGAATCAACCCCATTTCGGATATTAATTTTAAAGAGATTGTTGTCCATAGGAGGTAATGATAATGTTTTGTTTTCTTTTTAAATTACGTGTTACATAACATAAAGAGATGCAGTGGCATAGTAATGTTTATGAATGAATACCACCTTTAAAAAAAAAACCGATTCAGTGCCCCAGAAAAGAAGATTTGGACCAAACATGGTGCACAATCAAATAATAAAGTATTATTATGTAAATGTCCATTAACTGAGCATTAAAATTGCGGAAGACACCGCGAAACTAAACAAATAACACGATGAGCCTAGTATGGCGATATATCGTCCTTCTGTCCAAATAGGAGACCATAATTGGCGATATATTATCCTTCGGCACCGAATCAGTTAAAATTCCTAGTCAGTTTCCTGCCAGGGGTCTGTGATGTGACAGCACCATCACATGTTGTAGGCCGGCGAGCAAGGAGGAATAGGTGGCCAGTCTTTCCCTCACTGTGGCAAGCGCCAAGCCCAGGCCTCGAACCCCCCCCCCCCCCCCCGACCTTCAGGGTGCTGGTAGCGGAGTTGGCTATCAACGTCGCGATCGTGCCTGGCTGAATGACACCTGACACCACACGATGAGATGCGCTGAACTAGTGGTGTTAGTTTAAAAAAAAAAAAATATCATGCATATAGGGACGAGCTTATGTAAATGAGAGAGTGCAAGTTAAGTAATATCTTGCATTTAAGTTAAGTAATATCTTGCATTTAAGTTAAGGAATACCTTGCATTTAAGTTAAGTAATATCTTGCATGCCGGCTTCGTGGCTTAGAGGTTATGAATTTTCTCCGTAATCTCGTATACTCTCGTCGGTAACGTGATGACGGTGAGAATCAGTAGTGGTTCGAATCGCATCGGTAACTTACGGGGTATGTGAGCCGGCCGCTCAGAAAGCCATGGCAAACTACTGAGCGTAATCTTGCCAAGAGATCAACATACAGCTGAAAGATGCTGATGTTGACAGCGATGTCCTGTAAAGGATATGCACACAAAAAAAAGATCTTGCATGTAAGTTAAGGAATACCTTGCATTTAAGTTAAGTAATATCTTGCATTTAAGTTAAGTAATATCTTGCATTTAAGTTAAGGAAAACCTTGCATTTAAGTTAAGGAAAACCTTGCATTTAAACACATAAACCACAAACAATATGTTGCACGATTTATTGCCTGGTATATGTCGCTGCATCTCGTCAGTTGCATGCCGCAGTGTTATATATCATATGAAGGGAATACATGAATAATTCCTTAGCTTGAACACTGAAAACACATAGTATCTACTATTAGTGCACTGGAATGATTTTTGGGTATGGATTAGCTTTCCCTATTGCCAGTGACCCTCACCATCAGGTAAACAAACCCATTCCGATTTCTGGAGTTTTAAACATGGATGAAGCACGAACGAACGCACAAACTTTATTTTCATAGGTTAAGAATTGAGCACGCATGTCCGTCTAACATTCTGCCCTTGTTGTCTCTCTGTGTCTTACATTATTTCATAAATACATCACTTATAAGGCTAACTGAAAGCAACAACAGCAACAGTATCAATATATGTATTATAAAGGTATGGGAAATGTGCATAAATCTTTACTACATGACACATTAATATTAATTATAGATGTGACAATTGTTATTAACTAGGAGAGACATACTGTACTACCAACAAGGAGACTGTTATGCTAGGGTTTTATTATTAATATTATTATTATTATTATTATTATTATTATTATTATTATTATTATTATTATTATTATTATTATTAGCAGTAGTAGTATTACTAAGGAGGAAGGTATTCTGTACTGAAATAAGTGTTTGAATAGTTTGCGATTATATATATAGGGATTGGCGTTGTCTCTATTTCCTGTGGAAGATTGTTCCACAGCTGATCTGCGGAGTACGCTAAGTGTGTTTGGGACTTAATTGGACGAGGGGCGGTGTGGAGAAAAGGCAGCTAGAAATGACGATCGTCGGCACAACTTGTGTGTGCATTTCTATGCTGCCAAGCAAACTCCCAGTTTTATGTAACATCCTTGTTTCAGAGTAACAAAACTCTCAGAGAGCTGAACTTAAGTCACAACCACTTTACTGAGGTAGGCGCCTACTTTATCGGCATGTCCATCGGTAAGTTGATATTGATCAAACTTGACATAATGACAATATGTAATACCATATTATGTATTATAACATTTAGTTATATTGACTTTACTTCTGCAGATGTTATATCTTTCATAAGGAGGCCAGCATGGCTGAATGGACAAGAACAGGTGTTCTTAAACTTCCGGTGTGCTGATGCTGAGATAAGGGGTTCAACCCCTACACCGGACAGTTGGACTAAAATGTTGACATATCGTTCTTGACTCGGGGATGTAAATTACAAGTACCTCTGAAGTCGGAGTGGATTCGCCTTGTGGAGAGGGACACTGTAGCAGAAAAACTGAGCATCGGAATTGCGGTTTCTGGGGGAAATCCAAAGTTTAAATATTGAGCACAACCCACTACCGGCAACGCTGATCGTATTCCGGTATGAACCTAAGGCCTATCCACGTCAATATGGAAGCACTATACTCGAGTTTCGCTCTCGTTTGAGCTCGTCAGTAGTGCATATCCCTGACCGGATCCGGAAACAAGCCCCGGATCACTGGCGTGTGAAGCGGGTGTGTAACCACGCGGCACACGCTGGACATGCCAAATTATCATTACAGAACATTACAACGTTACCCATCGTAGGCTATGCTCAAGATTGCCCAATCGCCGCGACTGACGTCCGTCAATCGATGTGGACCCGAACGATCAGGACTTTTCACTGGCAAGGAACACCAAAGAAATCCAAAGTATATATTTAACAGCCACAACAAGGAAAGAGGTGGTTCTTGGTTCTTTAAAAAAAAAAAAAAAAAAAAAAAGACATAACCATAATTTGTTCAGTGAAAGTAAATGTTGACAGTCAACATTTTGGGGCCACTTTGTGAGGAGAAAAAAACGTGAAAACTTAGTAACAACAAGCAAATTCATCAACAAAGTGAAGACAGAGCGATACACATCTGGTTGGACTGGTTACATGACATAATGAGAACACAGTCCTAATTAGAGACCGTGGTTATGGTTTGAAATGGTGAATGAAGACTGCATGGGCGCATGATGATGATAATTGCAAGGAATTAGCCACATACAAGTAGAGTTTTGGAAAAGAGAAGATACTTCATTAATCAGTCTACTGTATAGTCATACTTGTAAGCTGCTTTCAATTGATTAATCAGTGCAGCAATAGCAGCAGCAGCAGCAGTAGTAGTAGTAGTAGTAGTAGTAGTAGTAGTAGTAGTAGTAGTAGTTGTAGTAGTAGTAGTAGTAGTATTAGTAGTAGTAGTAGTAGTAGTAGTAGTAGTAGTAGTAGTAGTAGTAGTAGTCGTAGTCGTAGTAGTAGTAGTAGTAGTAGTAGTAGTAGTAGTAGTAGTAGTAGTAGTAGTAGTAGTAGTAGTCGTAGTAGTGGTAGTTCTACCCCTTCAGCTGACTTCAACTCATTAATCAGTGTATTGTATAGTCATGTTGTTTAGTTACCTTCCACTCATCAATCATTGTATTACTGTTTAATTGCCCTGAAGTCATTAATTATTATGGTATACAGTTCTGCTGTTTAGTTAGCTTCAACGCATTAACCTTTGCACTGTTTAGTTCTGCTGTTTAGTAGCATTCAACTCATTAATCATTGTACTGTATAGTCCTACTATAGCTGCCTTAACTTCATTAATCAATGAACTGTGTAGTTTTGCTGTTCATGTACCTTCAACTCATTAATTAGTGTACTGTAGAGTTATGCTGTTCCCGTGCCTTGAACTCATTAATCATTGTACTGTATAATTTTGCTGTTCCTACACCTTCAACTCATTAATCAGTGTACTGTATAATTTTCCTGTTCATGAACCTTCAACTCATTAATCAGTGTACTGTATAGTTTTACTGTTCCTGCACCTTCAACTCATTAATCAGTGTACTGTATAGTTTTACTGTTCCTGCACCTTCAACTCATTAATCAGTGTACTGTATAGTTTTACTGTTCCTGCACCTTCAATTCATTAATCAGTGTACTGTATAGTTTTGCTGTCCCTGCGCCTCCAACACATTAATCAGTCAGTGTACTGTATAGTTCTGCTGGTTCTGCGCCATCAATTCATTATAATATAGTCTCGCTTTTCAGCTGCCCCAGAAATTCCAATGACAAAACAGCACTTATTTGTAGATGCCATTTTAAAATGTTTTGTCTTTTTTAAATGACACAGCGGCAAACGAAAATCTGGACGTGATAAATCTGAGCTGGAATCATCTGAGAGAGCATGGTGGAATTGAAATCGCCAAGGGTTTAAAGGTAAGATTTCTGCAAGATCTCTAGTATTAGGACTCCGGGAGAATGAACATTAGTGATCATCTTTAGGTGAAGAAGCAGATGTTGCAGTGTTTAAAAACAGTTTAAAAGGCAAGAATATCGACTTCATTGCACCGGGTTTTTAATCCCATAAAGCTCGGCCTGTTTTCTCAGGGCGGCCTGTCGAAAGCGTAGAGAAAAAAAAACGAACTCCGTAGCTACAGCGAAGATCCCCAGCAGTCTCCGAGAAAACTGCACTCGTGAATCGAATGAATGAGCCCGACGCCAAACTCATACATTTCTGAGCGCGAGGCGGGAGGCTTCGCCACGGAGACTGCCTGCTCCATGTTTAGTAACGTCACATTTATATTCACGTCAAAGGGCAAAATGACAGCAGAGCGCGTCTTCCAGGATACAAGCAGGTTGACCGCATGCTCTTTTAAAGGAGAGATATAAGTTATCCTGGGACGAATAAGGAATAAGTGGAACAGGGTAGTGGCAACAGTAGTAGTAATTGTCGTTGTAGCAGCAGCAAAACAGTAGTAGTAGTAGTAGCAGCAGCAGTAGTAGTAGTAGTAGTAGTAGTAGTAGTAGTAGTAGTAGTAGTAGTAGTAGTAGTAGTAGTAATTGTAGTAATAGTAGTAGTAGTAGTAGTAATAGTAGTAGTAGTAGTAGTAGTTGTAGTAGTAGTAGTTGTAATTGTAGTAGTAGTAGTAGTAGTAGTAGTAGTAGTAGTAGTAGTAGTAGTAGTAGTAGTAGTAGTAGTAGTAGTAGTAGTAGTAGTAGTAGTAGCAGCAGCAGCAACAGCAGTAGTACTAATATTGTTTGTTGTTGTTCATGATGATGTTGGTATTGTTGCTATTATTGTTAAAGGAGAGAATAATAATTGAGGAGGCGAAGAACAAAACAAACAAACAAACAAAACAAAATCCCCACGTAATTAGTCCTGCATATATTTCTGGATTTCTAATGTTGAACATTTAACCATTTTGTTCTGTGTTTTTAGAAGATTTAGCCCTATTCATTATCATTTTGTGAGGACTTAAAAGGGGTCTTTTAGTAATCGTTGACAAGATTGTTGGATCATACACCATAATCTATGTTCCTCTTCAGTATCAATCATTGTATTGTAAACTGACACATGCACGGATCCTGTTGAACCAAGCCAGGAAGATATGCACCCAGGACACACAGACACAGGAGTTTAAAACTCTAAAGAATATCTTACACCTTAATGGGTACTCTACCGGATTTTTAAAGCGTCACCGCCAACAGCCGAAACCAAAACCCGACGTAACATCAATCCCCAAACTCAAGGTATTTATCAACTAACCTTTCGAGGGGATGACGTAATGCAACGTCTACAGGACCGGCTTATTAGAGCAGTCTGCCGAACATTCGGTGCTGCAACTCTAGTTACTAGATACAGAACCACGTCTATTCCCACCCCAACAGAAAAAGAACCGGTCCCTCTGTACGCCAAATCCAATTGTATTCATCAATTTACATGCAGGTGCCAGTCTACCTATATCGGCAGAACAGAGGGGTAGTTGAATAACAGGGCGGTCGAACACATATCCAAGTTGATTGAGAGAATAATAAGCAACATTCTGGGAACCTGGCCAAACGTACACATCACAAACCTCCTACGTCATCGATTGGACGGCACATTTTGGAAACCCGCTACTTGATTGATAGTGACAATGCGTTTCGTGTGTTGCCTACCAACTACTACTACACTTGTAATTTACGTACCCAAGTCATGGACGAGAAGCCAACATTTTAGTCCACCTGACCGGTGTAGGGGTTGATCCCGCTACCTCGGCACCAGCCCATCGGATGTTTAAAAACAAGCACTCTTATCAATTGGGTCATTCTAACTTCCATGATCTGTGGTTGAAAACAACAAACTATTACCTCCCTTCCACAGGAAAACATTCGGCTCAAAGTGTGTAATCTCTCTTGGAATGGACTAGCCACTCAAGCAGGACTGGCCATTGCAGATGCCCTGTCCGTGAATCAGAGCCTTCTAGAGCTGGACATCTCTGGCAATCGTCTGACCCATGAAGTGGCAGTTAGACTGGCGAAAGTTCTTGCTACTAACGATGTCATTAAAGTTTTGAAGGTATTTTGCTTTTAGTAGCAAGACGTACATTTTGTTCCACAGTGGGATTTAAGATGATCTGCGTTATTTTGATTATATCAGAATATTCAGGTGTTAGAGGTAGAGAGGAAATTATAGATACAGTTATAGAAGGGAGACATAGAACGTGAAAGCCACACATACACACACACACACACACGCACGCACGCACGTACGCACACATAGCCCGTCTGACTCGGGCTCCGAAGATTGTGGGTTCGATTCCGGGCCGCATCCTTAGGTTCATGAGTGCATTTTTCGGAGACTCCTGGGGGATCGTCGCTGGAGCTACGGAGTTCGTGCTTCGCGCAACGCTTTCCGCGCTGCGGAAAGAGACTGGGCCAGATAGGACATAACCAGGTGCAATGAAGTCGACCCTGTCGACTTTTAAGCGACTTTTTAAGCGACCACTGACATCGCTCTACGCCAAGTTGTGGTTTAGAGAGTCGAGCGAATCGACTAGACAATCGCGTTCCGGTCCTGTGGTCATGGGTTCAATCCACAACGGGACCAATACAAATTTGTTTAATTGACTTGGGCTTCGACCCAGCCTAAATGGGTACAAGGAAATGCCATGCAAAGTAACATCGGCCGGCGTGACCCTGACCTCATCACTGGCCAGAGTACCGCCTAGTCCACACAAATATGGGACTAACACAATATGCCCAATTGATCTTAAGGTGTGTAAAGGAGTCCTTACTGACTCCCCGAGCCTATCGAAGAGTGCCCGAATGTCTCTCCTCTGGTGTGGAGTTGATAGGAATTAATTCGTAAGTCAGTTATTAGTTATAAGAAGCCAGGCATTCAATCAACCTAAAGTTTCTTAACTATCATATTTCCTCTGCACCTACCATTCATCACAGAAGAAAAAAAAAATTTTGACGCTCGTTTTGATAAATAATTCCGACTTTAAAAATTAGATTTGTGAGGTGTGGGGTTTGAATTAAAAGTAACAATGCGCGAGTAACTAGATTAATTAACATTCACAGTTTCTTTATTGTACAGATCATGGTCGTCTTGGTAATGGCAGTCGGCAATAATGTGCTATCTTAAAGAGAAATGGGATGCAGTTAGAGAGGAGCTATCTGGCACCACGAAGAATATGCAGTATGAAGACATCATACGGGTGGAAGATGTTAAACACATTTTGAAAAAGGCAAAAGACACGGCACCAGGGCCCGATGGGGTCAGGTATGGCCACATGAAGGCTTTGAGCAATGCAGACCTAGAGGAGATGACCGACTGCTTTAACCAGAGCATTAGGACAGCATCAGTACCGCAGGATTGGGTACACAGCTATCTCATCCCTCTCCCAAAACCATCCAAGGATCAGTCAAAGCTTAGCGGCTTTAGGATCATCACCCTTCAAAATACATTTGGGAAGGTTTTAGAGAAGATAGTCGCTGTCAAGCTGCAAGAATTTTTGGAAAGGGGGAAGCTTCTTCCAAGAGGCCTGGGGAGCTACAGGCCAGGAAAAGATACCTGGTCAAATGCAGCCACTTTTGCCTTTGATGTTTATGAGGGGTTCCAGAGTAGACAGGAAACGATGGCGGCAGCGCTTGATCTCGAGGATGCGTACAATAGAGTTCGATATGATATTTTGATGACCGCACTGATGGAGAAGGGGGTCAATCCCTGGTTGGTGAACTGGATAGCAGCCGTCCTGTATTCTCGTCGGGTTGCTCATCGTCTGGGTGCATGGACCTCAGAGCCACATATGTTAACCCCGGGACTGCCACAGGGATCTGCAATCTCACCTGTGCTCTTTAATGTGTATACGAGCAAGATTGCAAACCTAGAAGCACCAGGGGTTGGAAGAATACTAACATTTGCAGATGATATTCTTGCATATAGGCAGGGGAGAGATAGGGAGCAAACAGCCCAGGAGTTACAGGCGACAGTAGATAAAGTGATTGACTGGTGCACAGAAATGAGTGCTGTCATCCACCCGGAAAAGGCGGCTGTTTTGTGGTGCTCTTTGGACAACAGCATTGTAAGAGCTGATGTCCCAAGCCTCACGATAGATGGTGGAAGCGTCAACAGAGAGAACAAACTGAAGTATCTGGGGATCACATTTGACAGGAGCCTATCCTTCAAGGACCATGTGGAGACGGTCGTGACACGATCTCAAAAGGGACTCAATGCACTTAAAACTATGGCTGCAATGGACATAGAGCAGAGAATGCTTTTCACACTATACTAGCACTTGATCCTCTCAGTAATTGATTATGGATTAGGTCTGCTCACTGTCTCGGAGAGTCAGCTGGTGAAGTTAGAGCGCATACATAACGAAGCTATGCGGGTCATTCTGGGATGCACAAGAGACACCCCAGTAGTGTGTATGCGTTACATCCTTGGTCTGCCGACTGTTGCTGGTAGGCTCAAGGTGATGCAGGCGAAGGCATACCTCAGAGTAGCTGCAGACACAGACCACCCACTGCATGAGGCGCTGGACGCAGTTAAGGGTCAGCGACTGATAGGGAAATCATGGATGGCTCAGGCGGAGGATACGATCAGACAGGTGTGCCCCTTGGAGAACATTAGGCGTGGAGAGGAGTGGGTCAGAGTGCCAGCGGAGCAGTCAGACTTGTGCAGAGTTATAATCACATTAAGCCGGGAGTGCAGGGAGTGGCCAGCAGGGGCCACGGAAGTGGAAATCCAGCAACTAATTCAGGACAATGCTCACTCGAGTGATGTGATTATCTACACAGATGGTTCGGTATCAAGAGGTGAGAGAAGTGGCTGGGGGTTCATAGCCAAAGCTAATGGTCGATGTTTGGGGCAGGAGAGCCTGGCATATGATACCACAACATCCAGCTTAAGAATGGAGGTGGAGGCAGTCACTGTGGCTCTCCGCTGGATGGAGAATACGACACACACACACACACACACATCGTGATTGTAACTGACTCAGAAAGCACGCTGACGAGGGTGAGGACGGGCAGACTTCGTGCGGAGTGGCTTGCTTCGCTTCGGAGGTCACGGGTGACAAGCATCGCCTGGATCTTTTCTCCGGGGCATGCCGGTGTGCTGGGAAATGAACAGGCGGACAGATTGGCTGGCTCTGCAGAACTTGGTGGAGTATTGATACATGACAAGGCAGACGTGGTTGCGGCCTTATGGGAGCACGTGCACACCTCGGAGGAGCAAATGGATTACCATGGTCTGGCAAGAATGAGACAACGAGGAGTGACGAAGGGATCTGGCCGACGCTCAACGCTCAGAGGAAAGGCGAGACGGACTTATAATCAGATTGCTACTGGTACTATTAGTGTTGGAACTCTTCGCTGGCTGCTGATGATGGGGACGGAGCACTTATGGGAATGCCCTGAATGCTGTGATGTCGATTCCTAAATCAATCAATCAATCAATCAAAGAGAAATTTAACAACCCTTGCTGTCTGTAAGACATGTCTATAGACATGAAAGACCATCTTATATGTCTCTCCTAGCTAGAGGACCGATAACTATCATTTATATTTTCCCTTTAGTTGGGTAATAACTGCATCACCTCCGCTGGAGCCATAGCCTTGGCAACAGTCATCAACAACTCAGAGAACTGTGAGTTGCAAGAGCTGGATTTGACGGTAAACAAACCTCACTCCATAACTACCAGTCACTTATCTGTCTGTCAGCCTGCCTGCCTACCTGTTTGCCTACATGCCTGCCTGTCTGTTCCTTCGTTCTGTTTGTCATTCTGTCTGTTTATCTGCGAGCCTGCCTGCTTGCCTAACTGTCTGCCTGTCTGTCTGTCCCTTATCCGTCATTGCCTAAGACAACTATGTTGTCGTTTCAGTCTGATCATAACAAAGGTGTCTAATGAGACTTGTCTTAGTCAAGGAACGACCATTACAACAGATGTGTCGACTGTTGGTCAGATCGACAGAACTTGACTTGTCATTTCTGCACACCATGGGAAAGCTATAGTGTCCCGGTTAGGACGTTACGCTGACAGTGGCATGAGCGCAGTCAGACGAGGGTTCAATTTCAGCTCTCGACGTTCGCTATGGGAGGAAAATTATCGCCACCTATTCCTCTTTGCTCTCACATCTACAAAATGAGATGGTCCCAACTCTTCACACACCCATTGCAGGCCTAAGGGGTTGTTTTCTGTTTTGTCTTAAATGAGTGAATTAACAAAAACTAGAAATAGAATCGATAAGGCTTACTAACACACGATAACAAGTGACAAAATGAACATTGCGGATAAAACCTTCGTCAGCTCACAACGAACAAGGATACACTGAAACAGAAAGAAAAACAACATTAAAAATTCTACATGAGAATATATATAAAACTAACTCATCTGTTTCCTTGTTATGGACTCCACTCGCGTGTGAGTGACCATGAAACTTATGGTACTTGTGGTGAGTGACCAATAAATTCATTGTACTTGTGTTGGGTAACCAAGAAACTCATCGTACTTGTAGTGAGTATCAAAGAAACTCATGCTACTTGTGTTGAGTGACTAAGAACATCATGGTACCTGTGTTGAGTGACCAAGAAACTCATGGTACTTGTGTTTAGTGACCAAGAAACTCATATTTTACTTGTGTTGAGTAACCAAGAATCTCATGTTATTTGTGTTGGGTGACCAAGAAACTCATGGTATTTGTGTTGAGTAACGAAAAAACTCATGATACTTGTGTTGAGTAACGAAGAAACTCACGTTACTTGTGTTGAGTGACCAAGCAACTTACGGTACCTGCATTGAGTGACCAAGAAATTCATGGTACTTTTGTTGAGTGACTAAGAAACTCACTGTGCCTGTGTTTAGTGACCAAGAAACTCATGGTGAGTCGGTTGGTACATAATGTTGTTACTGCAATAAATCTCTCTAAACATGCGTACTCTATTTCTGTGGTTAAGGATGTTCCAGTGGAGTATGAGTTCCTGCGAACAATAGAAGAGATCCAGAGAAAGAAGACACACTTTACAATCAAACACGGACCTGTCATGAGAGCAGGAAATACAACAGATGATCTCTGTAAGCATGCCATTGATGTTGACGTTGTGAAAAAGCAGCCCGTTGTCATTTTGAAGGTTGGTCTCTGTTTGGCTGTGCGTGTTTGTCTTGTAAAGGTGTCTGTTCATTACACACTGACACCAATACTGTTATTTAGATCTGAAGTAATCACTCAAAACAATGAGGCGTACAATCGGTAAATTTTACTAGAAAATGATTGTAAGTAACGAAATTGACGTAAGATTTCGTTAGGACATAAACAACAAACAAACACCGATACAACTGTAACGGCAGATGTTTAGAGCTGAAAGACGGAGAACAACTAAAATAATTACTAATAAATTATAAGCATTCATTCATATGTGTTTTTTTTTTTTTTTTTTGATGCGTATCCCTTACGGGACGTTGCAGTCAATACCAGCATTTTTCAGCTGCTGTTGATGTACTAGGCAAGTGTTACGTTCAGTAGTTTGCCATTGCTTTCTGAACGACCGGCTCCCATACCAGCACGTTATAACACATCGCGACACGGTCTGCTGCACAAATCGGTCGCAGCTGAGCTTCGAACGCTTGGTACCCGGCTAACGAACCGCGTTCGCAAGCCTTTAGCCACGGAGTCGGCTACATATGTGGTACCTGCACAGAATAACAAGACTAACCAATGGCATGACAGAATCACTAACACCAACACTAATCACTAAATAAGGGTGAGAACGAGCTGATTTAGTCAATCAAGTGAGAATAAACAAATAGACAGGAGAATCAGAGACAGGTGAATAACAGACAGACAGACGGACGGACTGACGGACTGACGGAGGGACGCTCGCTCACTTTGAACGCAAGCGTAGTCCATACACACTATTTATAGTAGTGATGAGCTGAATTTTGCGCGTAGATTAGCTTTCCCTATTAACAGTGTCCCTCGCCATCAGGCGAACCCACTCTGACTTCAGAGGTATCTATGTTAATTTAAAACAATGAAGAAACATTTCCAGGGTGGAGAGGAATTCGAACAACTGACAACCAGACCGATAGGCAAGTGAGCAATCCACTGTAGCTCCGCGCTTCCCAAGCTCCGCGCTTCCCACTGCAAGCGTTAAGAGTTTGCTGCGTGTCCTTGACAGAGCGTCGCAGTCAACACTAGCATTATTTAAAGGGATTTGTGATTTACTAGGAACATTTTACGTTGTGCTGTATGGCTCTGAAACCTGGAGTACAACGAAAGGAGACGAAGCCTTGTTACAAACCTTTGAGAACAAAATTTTAAGACGCATCTTTGGACCCATTAGGGATACACAAAGTGGAGAGTGGAAAAGAAGAAGTAACAAAGACATTTATGATCTGTTTAAGTCCCCGCTAATCACTGGTATCATGAAGGCTAATAGACTACAATGGCTGGGGCATATAGAAAGAATGGAAGATAATAGGGAAACAAAACTCGCTTATACTCAGGAAATAAATGACCGTAGACCCCGAGGTAGACCAAGAAGGCGGTGGAGAGATAATACATGTACAGACCTACAAGCACTTGGAGTCAACGACTGGCAAGAGAAGGTCCACCAGAGAGACGAATGGAGACGGATTGTATTTGCAGCAAAGAACCTCAATGGCTCGGAACGCTGAAGAAGAAGATTTTACGTTCAGTAGTTTGCCATTGCTGTTTGGAATAACTGTCGATCACGCGATCGAAATCAACACAATCTTCCAATCGTCCGAAGCAGATGACGAACCCTCAAGTCGCTATGACAGGGACTTGTGAAACGATTCACTGCCATTAGACCACTGCGCCGGTATACCAAGAGTAGGAACCGGAAATCGATTAGAGAATTTGAAATGCTAGATGGAAAGTGTAGGACAGTGGTTCTCAACTGGTGGGGAATTCCCCCCCCCCCCCCATGGGGGAATTTTAGGGTTTCCGGGGGAGGAGGATGAAGATTATTTCAAGATCGCGTTAATATAAGAACCGATTACTTCATATTGTTTTTCCCTTCATACTTTACGGTTCTGTACGTCTCACCTTTCTAAAATTCATTTTATAAATTTAATGTGGACGTCTAGACTTGTTTTAGTATGTGCTTCCATTAATACGTACACTGTGTAGTAGCGGGGGGGGGGGGGATTTTTAGGTAGGAAATACGAAAGGGGGGGATGACGTTCTGAAAATATGGTGAAGGGGGCACGGGCCAAAAAAGGTTGAGAACCACTGGTGAGGAGATCCACTGAAGCCAACGTTCTTTTGGAGATGGTACATACTATACTGCTTCTCATTGACAACCAGGATTCATTTAGCTTCCAACTTTCAAACATGTTGATAACTAAGTATATTTCCTCTGTCCAACTCCAGGAGCACATTGTTGTAAACGACCTGCGTTTGGTGGACATTCTTAAAAGATACGACAAGAACAACTCACTCAGTGTGACCATCGAAGACTTCCTTGCCGCTGTAGAAGTAAGACTGACTTTCTGTTGTTTTAGTCTGATGTGGCATTGTTCTAGAAACAAGCGTTTTATTATTTGTAATTGTGTGCTTGTATTATAGTCTAAATTGTTGCTGTACTCCTCATTAAAGCAGAAGGTGTAAAGAAACATATATCATATCACATATGAAATATCACATGCACATATGACTAGCTGCATGATACATAATTAGTTTGGCCATAATTACTATTACAGAAGTACGTCTTTCTTCTTCCTCTTTCGCCCTCGTTAATCCGGGAAAGAACTCTGTTTGCCTTCTGATTGCTTAGGGAGAATCTGACATATTTCCAGCTTTCTGCCGATTCATAGGATATTAGGAAGGCATCATTTTGGGTAGGGATTGCTTTCTGATGTGTGATTTTTATAGAGAATCTGTAACTCGTAAACGCACTAAACCAAGTTTAATGGGGTTATCAAAATGCCTATGATGATAATAGAGATAGTAGTTGTTGTCCTCTGTTCTATCTGCGTCCTGTAGAATTTTTAGCACATGAACTATGTGGGAACATAAAAGGAACATAGGAAGTAATGTACATGCCGCGTTATGGAATACACGGAAATAGCATGACGCTCGAATGGGATCATGTCTGTCCATAGGACTATGCCTCGTGTGCTTCCAATCAATTCTGATACCGACGTCCCTGCATGCCATGATGTCAAACTACCCAGGGTCTTCTCTCTTCCTCTCGTACCCTCCAACATCCCCGGTTTGTCGTCATACTCCAGCTTCCCTCTTCTCATTACTGTCTCCTTCTGATGCGAACAACCGGGGTTGTGTGTGTGAGAGTTAACGTCCGCAAGATATTTTGATTGATCTTTCTGTATGTCCACGGTATTCTCATCTCTCTTCTATAAAACCACATCCTGACATTTCTAGATGTGTGCGTGTGGTTTTGTCTGTGTGTATGTCTGTGTGTATGTCTGTGTGTATGTCTGTGTGTGTGCGTGTGTGTATGTCTGTGTGTATGTCTGTGTGTGTTATTTAAGCTAGATAAAGCAAATGTTGCTATCGCACGTGTTGTTGTTGTTGTTGTTGTTGTTGTTGTTGTTGTTGTTGTTGTTGTCGTTGGTGTTTTTTTTTTCGTTCGCTTGTATTGAACTCAAGCGTAGTACATACACATGATGAACGTTCTGTTATAGACAGTGCCGACAGCGCGGGCAGATAGAATTGCAAACATCACGAACTGTTTCAATTGACGTTTGGATCCATTCTCATTCAATTGGTGATCCCAATGTAGTGGTTGTTACATGTCTTATGCTACACATTTTACCCTTGACGTATCACCATTTAGGAAAATACAATCCACATTCATGAGGTCTGCTGAACGTGAGGAGAAATTCAGTGCTACCTCTTCGCTTCATCCACCTGTTCGACGGATCCTGGTTAAGATATGCTCTCACATTTCTTTCTGGGAATAAAACGTTTCAATCTCCAAATCAACTCTTCTGATGATATTCCTCCATAACACCGTAGCAATCCATCCAGCATTATTTCTTTTGGTCTGCCACTACCTCTCTTCCCTTCGATCTTTCCAGTTGTCACGGTGTTCTACAATGCCTTTTTTCTCATCCATCCATCCATCAAGTGCCATGCCGGTAAGCATGGGCGGTCATGTTCTGCCAGCTCACTCGATCACCAGAGTCGTGGATCAGCTCCGTGTTTCTGTCTCGACCATACCACAAGGCCAAGCCATCCAGGTACTTGCTTCTAGGTCTTCCCCTTGGTCTGTTCCCCTCGATCTTACCAGTTGTCACCAAGTTCTCCAAATAATTTCTTCTCATAACATGCCCAAAAATTGTGACTGTCTACGTCTAATGTCTCTAATCAGTTTACGATCTTCATTTGTTTCTTGAAGGACTTGTTCATTGGTCTTTCTGGCTGTCCATGGTATTCTTTGCATTTTCCTCAGAAACCACATTTCTATAGCCATCAGATGTTTTTTTCAGCCTGACTGCTCATTGTCCAGGCTTCACATCCATATAAAAATACAGGTTTTATGTAGCATCTCAACACTCTTTTTCTCGTTTCAATTGAAATCTTTTTATTGGTTAGTATGTTTTTCACCTTTGCTAAAGGCTACTTTTGCCATGGCGATTCTTGTTCTAATCTCTTTAAGGCATATTCCATCAGATGTTATTACTGTTCCGATATAATTGTACCTATTCACTTGTTGAAGAATATTCCCATTTACTAGTATATTACATTGTGGTATTTCGTTCTTCCCAGTGACGACCATAATCTGTGTCTTTTTACATCACATGACGAAAAAAAGCTGTTTGTATCTTTCTTATTGTTTTATATAATGTTCTAGTTTCATTATCTCCTATCAGGAAATCGTTATTAGTTACTCTGGCAGTCCAAGAAATTCGCATCATTCGTCTCAGGAACCACATCTCTGTTGCTTCTAAGTTCTTCCTAATGTGTTCATTTACATTCCAAGATTCACTGGCATACAGCAAAACTGGATCTATATAGCATTTCTTAAATTTCAGTGATACTGACTCATTGCATAAGATGCTCTTCATTTTCTGAAATGCGGCTTTTGCTTATTCTATTCTGCTCTTAATCTTTGTTGTGAATCTTCCATGTGATGTTATAATTGCATCTTTTTTTTTTTCTTTTTTGTTTCGCATATCCTTTACAGGACATCGCTGTCAACAGCAGCATCTTTTAGCTGTCTGTTGATTTCTTGGCAAGATTACGCTCAATAGTTTGCCATTGCTTTCTGAGCGGCCGGCTCAGTGTCCCGCAAGTCACCAGCGGGGGACGAACCGCTCCCAGCTCGCTCCCGCTAAGAGACTCTGCGTGACAAACGGGATTGCGGAGAAAGTGTTGTAACCCCTCAGCCAGAGAGACCGGCATAATTGCACCTAGGTATTTAAAATTATTCATTTGGTTAAGAATTTTCCTTTCTATTTCCATGTCACATTTCAGTGTCGCCTTCTTCTTTGATATCACAATTATTACTGTTTTCTTGATATTCAAGGAGTCTTTTCTTTGCACCGTCTGTTACTACAATGTCTAGTAAATATCACACACACACACACACACACACACACACACACACACACACACACACACACACACACACATACGCACGCACGCACGCAAGCACACACCCACCCACAGAGAGAGAGAGAGAAAGAGAAAGAGAGAGAGATAGAGAGAGAGAGAGAGAGAGAGAGAGAGAGAGAGAGAGAGAGAGAGAGAGAGTTAGGCGCTGGTGTTACTACAGCGTCCTCCAAAGGAAAAGATACACTCAGGTCAATGGTAAGATCTGGAAAATTATAAAATTGTCAGAAAATATGTAGTAGCCTGTTATTTGTGATTGTCAGTATCTTAAAAACATGTTTGTTGCATTTCTTTTACAGGACGTTGCAGTCAGTCTCATCATTTATTGGCTGTTCGAGCGTTTACTTTCAGTAGTTTGCCATTTCTTTCTGAACGACCTGCACTCATACCCTAAAAAAAACCAACGCAAGGCGGTCTGCTGCCAAATCGTCCGCAACAGTGTTTCGAACGCGGTATGTGGGATTACGAACTGCGTCCGTAATGTCTTCGCCACGGAGCAAAAATTATACTAAACATATACAGTATTACTACTACTACTAAGTCAGCATTACACTATATGTATATTACTGTGTTTAAATTCACTAAGGAAATATATTGTTTTGAACATTACACGCGTCACCATACGCCCACACGAACCAATCATTATCACTTTACACCCTGTACATGTATTAAATCACATATAAATGCCTAGATGGTAGCCATTGTAACATTTTTAAAAGTTATTGTTGCTGCTGTTGTGATCTTGATTTACGCCATACCCAGCTTTAGGCACTTTGTAAAACATTTGCTGGTTTGGACGCACCGTATCAGGGAAAGCTCAAGTCACAGGAATGTTGTCTCCAAAACCATCTTTGGGATTTGGAGTAATTCCTTGGTCAGTTCTAGTTCGATGACACGAGGAAAGCAGTGAAGCTATGAGTCGCTGCTTGCATTCACCTCTTGTGATACGTCCTCTGTCTCAGCAACCTGTTTCATGTGGTTATGTATGTCTCCACCCTCTGTGTCAAGGGTAAATGCGCAATGAATCACTTGAGCCATGAGAAATAATGGCAGTCGTAAATGGAATAAGTAATATACAAGGATGTATACTTTATCAGCGTTTAGTGGACCAGCTACCCGACGCGGTCGACTATCTCAGTACGGATTACCTTCCCCCTTAATAATATAAATAATAATAATAACAAAACCCTAGTATAACAGCCAGTCCCCTTTTGGTAGACCAGTGTATTCCACATAGCTAATAACAAGTGTCACACCATTATCTAATATTACTGAGTCGTGTAGTATTGATGTTCGCATTTTGTCCACGCCTTTATAATGCATATCTTTTATATTGTTGCTGTTCTCCGTTAGCCTTGAATGATGTATGAATGAAATAATACATGAAAGAGAGTGATAGAAAGGCAGAATGTTAGATGGGCCTGCGTGCCCAATTCTTAACCCTTTGAAAATAAAGTTTGTTCGTTCGTTCGTTGTTCAAATTGTCATAAGTATTTTGTTTTCATGTCGATTTAATTTATATATTGAAGCCATGCCAGAATAACTTATAACTCATCTCATCTCATCTCATCATGTTCCTCTTGTGCCTTGCGGTGTCGAGGTGAAGTATAAACTTCGTGAGAGTGCCCGGTTATGGGCTTCGTATATCGACATTCCCATGGATTCTGTTATTCCCTCCGTCCAACGTTTACGTGGTCGGCCTCTTCCTCTGTTTCCATCTGGTCTGTACATCATTGCTTGTTGTGGCATGCTGTTGACTGGTAGCCTACTTGCATGGCCAAACCATTTGACTTGCTGCTTTCTAATAAAATCTAGAGCAGCTTTAACCCCCACTTTAGTCCTGATTTCTTCATTTCTGATCTTATCTCTTCTTGATACGTTGAGTATTCTTCTCAGGAACCTCATTTCTGTTGTTGTGATTTTTCTTTTCTCTTTTTCTGTCATTGTCCAGGTTTGGCATTGGTAGCACAGAGTTGGTAGGAAGATTGTGTTGTAAAGTGCTTTCTTAGTAGTTATTGATACATGTTTGTTCTTTAGTATTGGTGCCATTTGTCCAATGAGTTGATTTGCCTTATTGCACCTATTTTCGATCTCGTCTTCTGATCTGCCATTTGATGATATTATACTTCCTAGGTACTTGAAGCTCTTTACTTGTTTCAAGGGATGTTCGTTTAGGTGAATTGTTGCTGTTTGTTCTTCTTTAGTTATAGTCATTACCTCTGTTTTGCTTGTGCTAATTTTCATGTTATGTTCCCTACACATTTCGTTTAGACTATTCATGTGGTCTTGTAATTCAGCTTCTGATTTTGCTATTAGTGCTTGGTCGTCCGCAAACAGAAGTTCTCTAATGGTTAGATTTGCAGATGATTCTTCTTCTGTGTTCTCGTCATGCGGTATTCTTGCTGTCTCTGCTTGGCTGGTTTCTTTACATATGTTGTCTATATATGTTATGAAAAAGAGATTGTATGAAATAGGCTAAGGAAACTGAAACATTATATACAATATTAAGCAAGTGACAAACAACTATCTTCGTCATGTTAAGAGAAGAGAGACACCGGAGAACATCATGACAACTGAAAATATCAGTGGGAAAGTTGGAAAGAATATTGAAAATGAATCATCTGATCCGTCTGTCATCTCTTCTCTGTAGTTCTTTATTTCATTTGGGCCATATCACTCCAAGCGGCCATAACCTTAGCTTTCGCATGTAGCCCCTTCCATATCCTCTTTATATTTATTACTTCTGTCGCTACTTCTCTTCTCCGTGTGTGTTTTTGTTTGTCTTCATCTATTTCTTTTGCCTTGTGGATTCCATGCAAGGCTTTTCTAGTTATCATGTCCTCTTGTTTTCTCAATTTGTTTCCTATCCATTGCCAGCGTCTTTTCTTCACCTATTCATTCACTGCTATTTGTTTCGTTCTCTACATGAGCCCCATATTGGCGATTCTACCATAACCTTTTTCAGTTCTTCTATTCTGCACAGGCACAAGCTAATGCATGTTTTTAGTTTATGTGTAATCATTTTATTTGTGATCTATGTTTATAATCCACATAGATTTAATGTTAGAATTGAATATTCTAAGTTTATTCCTAGTCCAATAAAAGATCCTCCTGCTTTGTGTATTCTTATTTTGAAATCTAAATCTTTATAACTTCCATCCTCTTTGTCTAAATTGTTACCTACATAGATGTATGATTCCGTCTCTTGGACTAAGGTTTATCATTTCTTTGATTTATTCTCATCATCTGTGACTTTCCTCTATGCATTTTCAAATCTAATTGTTGTGACCTCACATGCAGTACGTTTACTTGATCCTGCATCAGTAATGCGAGAAATAAAAATAACCACTCTTTGAACAGTATGCTACCAACTAGACAAATGGGGGTTAAGGGACTAATTAAGACAAGGCAAGAGCAAAATGAAAACTAATTTATATCTCAAATACAGCAACGATATGTCTATCAATGTAGATGAATTACAGGGCAGTTGTGATTATTCAGGTTCACAGCTGACTGACGATGATAATATTGTGACATAAATTAAAAGTAAAACAAATATTGCGGCTCGAAAACTAAAGCAATTAAACCGCTTTGGATTGGAACAGACAGAACAACAAAAGTCAGATTACTAAAAGCATAAATATTTGTTGTGGTTACACAAATCAACTGAAAAACACATTTGTAACATTGAATATATGTGTTACAGAAGAGTATTGGAGGTCATCATGGCCGAATGGATAAGAGGCTCTCAAACTTCTGGTGTGCTGATGGTGAGGTAGTGGGTTCAATCCCTACACCGATCAGTTGGACTAAAATACTGACTTCTTGTCATTGTCTGGGGACGTAAGTCACAAGTAACTCTGAAGACGTAGTGGGTTCGGGTGACGGTGAGGGACACTGGTAATAAAGAAAGTTAGTCCACACACAAAACATGTCCAGTGTGGACTACCCTTGAGCTCAAAGCTAGCGGACGAAAAAAAAAGAGTATTAAAAATTCACCGAATGAAAAAGTGAACAAACATATTTGTCCAATTAAAAACTTGCTATTGAAGACGACCGGCTGGAAGACAAATATAATTGAACAAAATGACATAATGTGGGCATGAAAAAGACATAAATTTCAGAAAAAAGATAATTATGGAGGGAAGTATACTGGACAAGAGGAAAAGAAAGGGACTACAACGAAGATAGATTCAAGATGTGATAGATAATCGTAATTAACATAAGGCAGCAACAGAGGAAGGTCATATATCTTATGATAAAGAGACATTTCCAAAGATTCTTTTTTTTCTTTTTGGCATATCCTTTACAGGACATCGCTGTCAACACCAGCTTCTTTCAGCTGTATGTTGATTTCTTGGCAAGATTACGCTCAGTAGTTTGCCATTGCTTTCTGAGCGGCCGGCTCACATACCCCGTAAGTTACCGATGCGATTCGAACCACTGCTGATTCTCACCGTCATCACGTTACCTACGAGAGTATACGAGATTACGGAGAAAAGTCATAACCTCTAAGCCACGAATAAAATTATGTATAGGACAAGCTAATGTGTGATCAATATTCTCATACATTGGGGCCATCTTTGCTTGCTAGCTTTCGGTTACAAATAGGCACTTACATTGGTTGTTGTTGTTGTTGTTGTTGTTGTTGTTGTTGTTGTTGTGCTATTTCTAGCTAATGTTTGCCATTTCACGCTATGCACTCACGCACTGTATTGAATATTTCACAGGAGTTGGCTGTAACTTGTGACATGATCAGATTGGCAGAATCGCTGCAGAACTGCCAGTTGAATAAATCCGGAACAATTTATTTCGGGTATTAATCTGACACTTGTTTTGTAGAATACCTAGTACACATACCCTTGCTTCAATAAGCTCCTTCCACTTTGTGATGGATGCGTCTGCCTGTCTGTCTACCCACCTGCCTGCCTGCTTGTCTGTCTGCATAGCATAAGATGTAATGTGTTGCTGTGACGTAGGTATATAAATCTGTCTTTTCTTGTCGTCTTTTACAGGTAGAGCGATCTTTTATCTGTCTGTCTGTCTGTCTGTCTGTCTGTCTGTCTGTCGGTCGGTCTGTCTGTCTGTCGGTGTGTCTGTCTGTCTGTCTGTCTGTCTGTCTGTCTGTCTGTCTGTCTGTCTGTCTGTCTGTCTGTCTGTCTGTCTTTGTTTCTTTCTAGAAATAGATGTATTATCTACGCCATATACAGGTACATTAATTATAAATAGTACGATATTATTTCTTTTGTCATGGCGAGAGTCACTGTTAATAATTAAAGCTAATACACACTGAAAATTCTGTCCAACACTAATAGAATTAGTGTATATGGACTAAACTTGAGTTCAAAGTGAGCGAGCGCAAAAAAAAAAAAAAAAAAAATAAAAATAAAATAAAACATCTCTTCCTCACAGTTTATCTTTCGTGCCTTCATGTTTCTCACTCTCTCTTCCCCACTCACCCACATACGCCCTCTCCCTATCTCTCTTCATGTATATGTGAAGAATCTCAAAGCAGGATTACATGGTCGGCTGGAGAGTACGGTAGTAATAATGTTACCACGGCTTCCATATGTATACTTAATTGTTCCATGTAAAATGTAGAAATATATCAGTAGTAGCTGTAACAAGTTTACCAGAACACATATTGTTCCAGGGAACCTCCGCAGCACAGTGGTTCAAATCTCACCATGGCCAATTTCATGACATTTACGAAAACTTCCAGGTTACACAACCTTACATGCTTATTTTTAGGGGGCTGAGTGGTCTCGAGGTTTGGTGTCCGCCTCGAGTGCTGGAGGTCCCGGGTTCAAGCCCCGGTGAGGGCCGGGATTTTTTCACGTGGACTTCTAGTAACACAATTTACCCTGGTCTCTGTGTAGTCAGATCGGACCCCGTGTGCATTGTTGCACACGTAAAAAATCCCTTGGCAGTTTGAAATCGAAAAAGAGTAGCATAACGGCACTGTACGGGAAACATTTCGAGTTAAAAGTCTATCCTAAGTATTTGAGGATCCTCGCTGGTGCTACGGAGTTCGTGCACTGAGCAGAGGTCTACGGACTCAGGATTGAGTTAGGAGTAGAACGGAGCACTTATGGGTTACACCCGTGTGCCGTGTTGTTGATCCGTCGACTAAACTAAACTAAACTAAACTAAACTAAACTAAACTAAACTAAGCTAAACTAAACTAAACATGCGTACCAGGAACCAGGAAATGTCTTGGGAAACAAAGACGGTCTGTATAATATTGATCACACGATTCACTGAGTTCCAATTGGTCTATAAACTTACGGGCTCGACCATACACCTAGTTCACCATACGGCGCGTGAAAGGTTCATAACCTTGCTTTTACTCTGTTGTTCCTGGTGCTCAGATTGGAAACGTTGAGTTATGTGAAGACAATGAAATTAGTGCAGATTAGATCCATAATAATAATAATAATAATAATAATAATAATAATAATAATAATAATAATAATTGTTATTACGAGGGTAAGTTACAAATAGCTGTAGAAAAGTAATTAAATATGATAGCAACTTGAAACCAGTTTATTTGTATACATACATTGTCTCTTTATTTCTCAACATAATTTCCACCAACATTGATGCACTTATCCCATAGTTTTATCAGTTCTCCCAAACCGGCTGCGTAGTACTGTGTGTTCTGTTTTCTAAACCACGTTTTCACTTCACATTCAAATTCGGCGTCATTCGCGTAATGTCTGTCAGTCTGTCTGTCTTTGAGGAGTAGTACTCCTCTTTCTGCTGTGGTTATGTGAAGTGCTAAGAGCATCACATTTCTGCAGACCTGAGTGCACTGAGGAATAGGTGGTTAGTCTTGTATTTCCATAGCCAAGGTCGAGAGCTGGCATCAAAGCCTTGTTCGACGATAATAGTAGTAAAATGCTAGTATTAATTTTATTTATTCGCAGATAATGTTAGATATTTAGACTTTGCTGTTTTAGAAAATTCGTTGTGCTATTTACATTAAATTACAAACCTTCTTCCATAACAGGAACTTCATGCCAGAGAGTAAAGGAACTGAAAAGCCGGGTGTTCTATCGTGATGAGTTGTTGTGTCCCTTGACGTTGGAAACTCTGAGAGAAAATATCGCCAACATTGGACATATTTACATTAAAAGAAAATGAGAGAGAGAGAGAGAGAGAGAGAGAGAGAGAGAGAGAGAGAGAGAGAGAGAGAGAGAGAGAGAGAGAATCAACAGACATGCGACAGTAATACGCGCGTGCATTCATACGTATACGCACGAATACAAGTACTTTTATATTAACACACTCAGAAGGTGAATATTTCTATGGTTGTCAAGTTTTCTGTTGTTTAGTATTTCCTCTGGCTTACACACCTTCCATGTGCTTCTATAAGTGCGAATCAACACCTGATAATGTGCTTCTTGTGTTATTATAGTTACGTCAAAAGTTCCTGGGCAATTGCTATTTCTGTATTTGCATATAACACAATAGAACAAAGCTACGAAGCATACCTTTTCTATAAATATTCGTAATATACTAAAGTTGGCTATCTGCATTCACACCAACCCTTTGCTACCAATGTCAGACTTGGACATTATCCAAATCGCACTTAAGCAAAATCAACACATGCAAGATGAGATGCTAGAGAGGAGCTGCCAACAGCGTATCAGACACACAGTGGGATCAACACCTTGTGCGACATATATTGAAAGGCAGACAATCAAATGGTTGGCCATCTGGTTAGAATGCGAATCTGGTACTAGCACTTTCACGACATCAAAGAAGATCTGATACAAGAGCAAGAGGACGCCCGAGAAGATTTGGATTGACGACATTAAATACATTGTACAGTCACACGGAATTACACAATCCAGTGTTAAACAACGCGCGCTGGAACGTAAGCTATTCTTCCCCAAGAAGCTTGACGCCAAAAGTGGAAGATGATGATGATTATCGGTTGCGTATGTCCTTTGTACAGAACGTCGCAAACAATCTCAGCGTGTTTTGACTGTTTGTGATTTTCTAATCAATTTTAGTTCAGTAGTTTGCCGTAGATTTCTGAACAAGCGACGTCAGATTCCCTAAGATCAACGCAAAGTGGTCTCACGTAATATATTAGACAAAACCTTATGGTCTGATGTATGGTTCTTTGGGCGGAAGATCACAACTGAGAAGGTATACGCCTTATCCTGCTGCGAGGAAATGTAACCTAAAGAATAAATGTCACGACGTGGCAGACCATGCCCTAAACCTTGGTCAGCCACTGGTCTAGGATCGAAGCTCAGACAGGCGAACAGTTTAGAGTATTGTTTTGCAGATCCAACAGCTCCTGCAGCAGGTCTTGTTCCAGACGTATTGGTATTGCCTTTCTTCAGGAGTAAACTAGGCAGTCCGAGAGATGGATCATGCTGCAAGGGCAACACATGTTCTCTACAATTCAGTCCAGACTGTGCTATCAAGATGTATAACTCCATCCCTGGTCTCCGCCGTGTGTTGTGATTACTGTGATATTTCTGAAGCACAATGTAGCTATCTGTCAAGACGGCAAGGTGCTAGTGTAATGGTCTGATGTATGCGCATTTCTTATTTTATCCATGCTTAGTTAATATACTTGGATGCACGAGATCTGTAGTGCTAGACAAGTGGCGGTTTACATTTGTTATTTGTCCCTTCGGATGGATAATAGACCTGACCAGTCATAACACCTTCATTAGGGTTGCCTTGTTGTCGTATGTCCTGGTGCTCTTGTTCCTTCAACGAGGCCTTATTGTCATTTGGAAGGGCAGGTTCGATTTCCGGTTACCTACAGCTTTCAATGTTTATATTATCCAGTATGTCCATTCATTTCCACTTTTTTGCTTTACTTCTAAGAGTGTCAATTAATCAATCAATCATGTGCCATGCCGGAAAGCGTGGGCGGTCATGACTCGCCATTTCACTCGATCACCAGTGTCGTGGATCAGCTCAGTGTTCCTGTCTCGTCCATGCCATGTGGCCAAGCCATCCAGGTATTTTCCTCTCGGTCTTCCTCTTGGTCTGTTCCCCTCGATCTTGCCAGTTGTCACTAAGTTCTCCAATCCATTTCTTCTCATAACATGTCCAAAAAATTTTGACTGTCTACGTCTAATTTCTCTAATCAGTTTACGATGTTCATTTGTCTCCTGTAGTACTTGGTCATTGGTTTTTCTGTCTGTCCATGGTATTCTTTGCATTTTCCTCAGAAACCACATTTCTGCAGCCATCAGATGCTTTTCAGCTTGACTGCTCATTGTCCAAGTTTCACATCCATACAAAATAACAGGCTCTATGTATCCCCTCAACACTCTTTTTCTCGTTTCAATTGACATCTTCTTATTGGTCAGAATGTTTTTCATCTTGCTAAAGGCTACTTTCGCCATGGCGATTCTTGTTCTAATCTCTTCAAGGCATCTCCCATCAGATGTTATAACTGTTCCAAGATACTTGTACCGATTCACTTGTTGAAGAATATTTTCATTTACTTGTATATTACATTGTGGCACTTCTTCCTTCCTACTGACGACCATAACCTGGGTCTTTTTACAATTTAATTCTAACCCCAGTTGCTCACTGTGTACAACAACCGCATCTACTAATTGTTGCAGGTCCTGCTCATTGTCTGCAATTAATACTGTATCATCTGCATATCTAATGTTATTGATGTTTCGTCCTCCAATGCTGATTCTATTTATATCCTCTCCATCCATCCATCATGTGCCATGCCGGTAAGCGTGGGCGGTCATGTTCTGCCATCTCACTCGATCAACAGAGTCGTGGATCAGTTCCGTGTTTTTGTCTCGACCATGCCACAAGGCCAAGCCATCCAGATACTTGTTTCTAGGTCTTCCCCTTGGTCTGTTCCCCTCGATCTTACCAGTTGTCACCAAGTTCTCCAAATCATTTCTTCTCATAACATGCCCAAAAAATTGTGACTGTCTACGTCTAATGTCTCTGATCAGTTTACGATCTTCATTTGTTTCTTGAAGGACTTGTTCATTGGTCTTTCTGGCTGTCCATGGTATTCTTTGCATTTTCCTCAGAAACCACATTTCTACAGCCATCAGATATTTTTCAGCCTGGCTGCTCATTGTCCAAGCTTCACATCCATATAAAAGTACAGGTTCTATGTAGCATCTCAACACTCTTTTTCTCGTTTCAATTGACATCTTTTTATTGGTCAGTATGTTTTTCATCTTGCTAAAGGCTACTTTTGCCATGGCGATTCTTGTTCTAATCTCTTCAAGGCATCTCCCATCAGATGTTATTACTGTTCCGAGGTAATTGTACCTATTCACTTGTTGAAGAGTATTCCCATTTACTTGTATATTACACTGTGGTATTTCGTTCTTCTTAGTGACGACCATAATCTGTGTCTTTTTACAATTTAATTCTAACCCTTGTTGTTCACTATGTGTAACAACCGCATCTACTAAATTTTGCAGGTCCTGTTCATTGTCTGCAATCAAGACTGTATCATCTGCATATCTAATGTTATTGATGCATCGTCCCCCAATGTTGATTCCTTCCATATTTTCAATATTTCTGAAAATATTTTCACTGTACAGGGAAAACAGATCTGGAGACATTACACATCCCTGTCTCACACCTCTCTTAATAGGCTGATATTGGCTTACTTCATTATCAACTCTTATGGCAGCTTGTTGTTTCCAATATATGTTTTTTACAAGTCTAAGGTCTTTCCCATCAATTTGTAGATCTTCAAGCATCCTTATCATGTTGACATGTCTCACTTTATCAAAAGCCTTTGTGTAGTCAATGAAGCAAAGGTGTAGATCTTTGTTTACTTCTATAGAACGTTCGATTACGGTTCTCAGTATATACACAGCATTTACTGTACCCTTGCCTACTACAAACCCACATTGTTCTTCTCCTATTTCAGGTTGTATTTTCCTCCTAACTCTTTGCATGATAATTCTTAGCAAAATCTTCGTGATGTGACTCATTATACTAATTGTTCGATGTTGATCACATTCCAAGGCTCCTGATTTCTTTGGGATTGCAATAAATACAGAATTACATAACTCATGAGGTATGTTTCCAGTATCATATATTGTATTAAGCAGACTGGTAACTTTATCTATTCCATATTCTTCTAAAGCATTAATCATTTCTGTTGTGACGCTGTCTGGACCGGGGGTTTTGCCAGATTTCATATGATTAAGAGCATTCTGAACCTCCATCTTCAAAATTGCTGGCCCTTCATTGTTATTTTGAACAATATATTGTTCGTCTCTGCTATCGTCATAAAGGTTTTTCACGTAATCTGACCATACATGTAAAATCTGATCTTTTTCTATTATGACTCTTCCATCTTTTGTCTTTAGGCAGCCTGCTGATGTACGTGTTCTTTGATTAGTAATCTCCTGAATTCTTTTGTGCATTAGTTTCGCATTTTTACTGTTGTGTTGTTTTTCAATTTCTCTGCAATTTTTCTCAAGCCATGTTTCTTTAGCCTCCTTACATAAGGTTCTGACTTTTCTGTGAATTTCTTCATATTTGGCAGGATTATTTTTGTTCTGTCTTCTTGTTTCCATTAGTTGTAAAATTTCTTCAGTCATCCATGTCTTACGGCCAACTTTCTTTACTTTTGGAATAGTTTTTTCTGCTGCACAACTGATTGAATTCTTCAGCATTTCCCATTGATCATCTACATCTTGAAATAGGATCTCTAGATCAGACAATAAATCAAATTTGTTCTTTACTTCTATGTTAAAATTATCTTGTATTTCTTTGTCAGTTTTCAATTTGCACAAGTCATATTTAGGGTTTCCTGCTGTATACTTGACTTTCTTTAACTTTACCCTCAATGTGCCAGTAATTAATCTGTGATCACTGTAACAGTCTGCATTTGGAACTGTTTTTACAACTGTTAATGCATTTCGAAACCTTTTGCTCATCAGGATGTAATCTATCTGGTTTTTAATCCTGCTGTCTGGACTCCTCCATGTCCATAATCTTCTAGGATGTTGTTTAAACCAGGTGTTTCCTACAACCAATTCTTGTTCTTTTGCCCATTCTACAAGTCTGTAACCTCTTTCATTTCTCTCTCCCAAACCATGGTTGCCTACACTGTATCCATCGCTTTGCTTTCCTATTTTTGCGTTGAAATCACCCATTATGATATTTATTTCTGATTTTTTACAGTTCTTCAAAGCAGACTCCATGTCATTATAAAATGCCTCTATACTTTCTTCACTGCTTTCACTTGTTGGGGCATATACTTGAATTACATTTATTTTAAAAGGTCTTCCGTTTAATTTTACTAATAGAACTCTGTCTGACACAGCCCAATATCCTTTGACAGAATTTGATGTTTGCTTATCTAATATAATGGCTACACCTCTTTGCTGTTCTTCTCCCCCCGAGTAAATAATCTTACAATCCTCTCCTGTCCTTATCCCTGCTCCTCTCCATCTCGTTTCCGATATTCCTAATATGTTAATCTTCTCTCTCTCCATTTCTTTTTTGATGTCCTCCAACTTTCCATCTGCATTCATTGTTCTAACATTCCAAGTTCCTACTTTCAATGATATTAATCTTTTGCACCTAGTAGCCTGTTGACGGTCTGGAGTCACCTGGTGCGCATGACTATCCCTACCGGGCGAGGCTGCTCCTATGGAGCACCCATTTACGCCGTTTCTCTGATTATAAGTGAACACAACATGATTTTCTTGGCATGTGTAAAGAAGGTAGTTTGCCATTGCTTTCCTTCCCAGCAGTGACCATACTGGTCAGTGACCGTAGCCATTGTCTCCTCAAAAAAGGAGATCCTCTGCCTACCGTCGTGAAGGTGTAGACCATAACCTACAACTATCTGTCGGCTGCTCTACATCTTCATCCACCACCTGCACCCATGGCTTCACGTAACCCTGATCGGCCTTGTGGCATGGTCGAGACAGAAACACGGAGCTCTACATTTCTGAAAATATTTTCACTGTACAGGGAAAAAAGATCCGGAGACATCACACATCCCTGCCTAACACCTCTCTTAATTGGCTGATACTGTCCCACTTTATTAAAATCCTGATTGCAGCTTGTTGTTTCCAATATATGGTTTTTATAAGTCTAATGTCTTTCCCATCAATTTGTAGATCTTCAAGCATATCCACCATGCTGACATGTCTAACGCTATCAAAAGCCTTTGTATAGTCAATAAAGCAAAGATGTATATCCTTGTTTACTTCTATAGCACGTTCAATAACTGTTCGCAGCATATACACAGCATTTACTGTACCCTTTCCTTCTATAAACCCGCATTGTTCTTCCCCTATTTCAGGTTGTATCTCATTATACTAATTGTTCTATGTTGATCACATTCCAAGGTTCCTGTCAATTAATACCTGTGCATTTATTTCTTATACTATTTCGATGGTTCAAATAAAAGTGACACATTTGATAATATTACGCTGCATTGTTTTAGACCTGCCGAAATGACACAAACAAGAGATAGCGACCGAGCGAGTGAGTGAGAGAGAGAGAGAGAGAGAGAGAGAGAGAGAGAGAGAGAGAGAGAGAGAGAGAGAGAGAGAGAGAGAGAAAGAGACACACAGCGAGAGAGACAGAGCAAGAGAGAACGAAAAAGATAGAGAGAAAGAGAAAGAGAGAAAGAAAGAGAGAGAGAAAGAGAGAGAGAGAGAGAGAGAGAGAGAGAGAGAGAGAGAGAGAGAGAGATGGTAAAAGATTCATGCGTACAAAATATATTATGATCCATCCATCCATCATGTGCCATGCCGGTAAGCGTGGGCGGTCATGTTCTGCCATCTCACTCGATCACCAGAGTCGTGGATCAGCTCCGTGTTTCTGTCTCGACCATGCCACAAGGCCAAGCCATCCAGGTACTTGCTTCTAGGTCTTCCCCTTGGTCTGTTCCCCTCGATCTTACCAGTTGTCACCAAATTCTCCAATCCATTTCTTCTCATAACATGCCCAAAAAATTTTGACTGTCTACGTCTAATTTCTCTAATCAATTTACGATCTTCATTTGTTTCTTGAAGGACTTGTTCATTGGTCTTTCTGGCTGTCCATGGTATTCTTTGCATATATGATATCCACATAATTTTATTATACTTCATCATCATCTTCATCAATATTATCATCCACCTCACTATCATAATCAGCATCATCATTTTCATCATCATCATTCTTAGCATCACCATCATCATCAAGTGCCTTGCCACCAGCGTACATGATGATGATTCACCACAACTCATCTAAACCAGCAGAATGTATCAGTTTATGTACTTTCATCTTAACATCTGTCTGTCTGTCTGTCTCCTTTAACTGTGGTCCGTTACATGTAACTTAGCTACTTATATTGGCCAAATTTGTTGTAATGAGTCATACATTATTTATTATTGCACATTTTCCATGCGTTTTAATGCCTATTGTTTCTGTCGTTGTCATTGGTGTCTATGATTAGCTACATAAGTGATGCATGAATGGAATAATGATTGAGAGCAGAGAGATAATAAGGGCAAAGTGTCAAACGGGCCTACGTGCCCAGTTCTTAACAGCCCACACATAACATTTATAAATGAAACAGCATTGGCATTCACAGTGTACAGCCCACGCACAACCGGTTTAATTATCCATAATTTATACACACGCAGAACATTATACACATAATCAGTATCATTGTCCAACATTGATTTTCACGTAGAACATGTGGAAATGTCATTTCTGAGAAAATTGCCAAGAATGCCATGGACCGACAGAAAAACCGGTAGCCAAGTCGAACAAGAAACAAATGAAAACCGTAAACTAATAGAGACATTAGACCTAGACAGTCACAATTTTATTGACAGGTTATAAGAAAAAATAAATTGGAGAACTTGGTGACAACTGGCAAGACTGAAGGGAAAAGAACAAAGGGAAGGCAGAGAAGTAAATACCTGGATGGCATTGCCACGTGGTATGGTCGAGACAAAAACACGAAGCTGATCCACGACTCTGGTGATCGTGTGAGATGGCGAAACATGACCATCCGCGCTTACTGGCATGGCGGATGATGATGATGATCATGAGAACAGCCATATGTAATTTATAATTAAGAAAATTTTCCTTCAAGTCATTGCTCTGTAATTTCATGACGTCACTCGCCCCGATGTCCGGATCAAACGGCGTAGGCAGTTGAAGACAGCTGCCATGTTGGCTTCAAAGTTAACTATCAATGGGGGAATCATTGACACATCAATTTATGAATATTCATTCTCCATTTGCGAACGCGGTTCGTGAGCCAGGTACCAAGCGTTCGAAGCTCAGCTGCGACCGATTTGTGCAGCAGACCGTGTCGCGTTGTGTTATAACGTGCTGGTATGGGAGCCGGTCGTTCAGAAAGCAATGGCAAACTACTGAACGTAACACTTGCCTAGTACATCAACAGCAGCTGAAAAAAGCTGGTGTTGACTGCAACGTCCCGTAAGGGATACGCAACAATTTAAAAAAAAAAATTATTAATAAGACTTGTGGTTGTGTGGTAGCTTGAAAAGAACAGTTGTGAAAGACATAGTTCCAAGAAGAAGAAGAAGAAGAAGAAGAAGAAGAAGAAGAAGAAGAAGAAGAAGAAGAAGAAGAAGAAGAAGTAATGGTCGACCAGCACAACGAAGGACACAGAACATTGTTGACATGACCTGACGTGCAAAGAACCTGCACATTTCATGAGAATTGTGATAGAGGCTAGCAGTCAAGCTTTTGATTATAATCACATGATGGCGGCCGTTTGAGTAAACAATCGAGTACGGAGCTGTGCACATTGAATGTAGACCAGCTCACGACGGGGACAATCAGCATTGACTCAAAGCGACATTTGATGGAAAAGGCCGACATCTTGTCACCAGTAGTGTCGTTGATTCTACATCATAAAATCATACACAAATATTCATTGTAGGAACTTAAGGTTACAAGCGAGATAATTGACTTCATTGTACCGGATGTACTCCCATCTGGATCGGTCGCTCTCTGTGGGGCGCAAGCCGTCTGCCGAGAGCACGATATAAAGCACGAACTCCGTGATCAGTCGACTCGACGCGCTATCGAGATCAATTCGCCTTATCGGATAACGCAGAGGATGCCTCGCGTTAAAAGTGCCGCGCAGAGACATGCGCTATATGCAGCCGGGAAGAAGAAGGTAGAGGCGAGGAAGGCTGCTGCGTCTGCTGAGCCTATATCTACGAACAGCAGTCCGGCTCCTACACCAGCTGAAACCGTCCCAGTTGAAGAACAAACCACAACTCAAGCCAACAGCAGCCGGGAAGTTCCAACCAGCACGAAGACGATGCAGCCCAATCTTCCAGTGACCTCCACACAGGAGGAAACAACAGCAACATCTGAGGACTTCACCGGCAGAATACTGCTCAAACAGACAAGCGTGGGAGAAGCTAAACTGTCGGCGATACCAACAGACAAGATAATCAGTCTGCTGGAAAACGAGCTGGGAAGACACAGCATCAACCAGCTGCGCAAGACACATGAGGGAGTAGGGGTCTCCCTCAACAAAAACCCACAGACCACAGCACTTATGAAGACGATAACACAAGATGAGAAAGCCACCATACAGCTTCACCACGGCATAGTACTGGAGGCCGCCCGACACAGCATGATGAAACGATGGGTCATTAAACGAGTCATGACCCATCTCACCAACGACCAGATCAGGGAGATGCTGACAAGGGAGAACAAGAAACTCAAGATCACCAGCGCTGAGAGGATCATCGGAAAGAACAACATCCCCTCCACAGTCGTCATAGTAACATCGGAGGACCGAGAGATCCCTCAATACATCAGATGGGACAAGAGAGACCAAGTTCCAGAGCAATACATACCGAGAGTGCTGCAGTGCTCTAAGTGCCAAAAGTTTTGGCACACCCGTGCCACCTGCAAGAGTGAGGTTGAAGTTTGCAGATTTTGCTCTGGACCTCATCCATATAGTCAGTGCCAGCATGCAAAGATCGACAAGGACGTCAGGAGGCCTAACACTAATAGAAAGTGTGCCAACTGCCTCGGCAACCACGGCGCCAGGTACCTCGGCTGCCCCTGCCAACAAGACAGTAAGGAAGCCATGAAGATCGCCATCAAGACTAACCTGCCCTATAAAGAAGCTAGGAGGCAGTACGAGGCCACCAATCGACTCACAAAAAGCGACAAAGCGCAACTTGAAGGTCAACTGAAGGACCTGCGATCAAAGTTCAACAGTATGGAGGAAGGAAAAGACAAGACTCCAGCGACTCAGATCGCAGCCGCTCAGCGCATCCTGGACGAAACGAAGCAAGTTCAGCAGAAGATTGAGCAGGATGTTGCTCGAATGGCTGCTATGAAGGCCGAGACAGAAGAAAGGCTATCAAGCAAGGTAGAAGAAAAGACAAGAAGCAGGAAACAAAGATAACGGCCGTTCAGCGCATCCTGGACGAAATGAAGCGAGTTCAGCAGAGAATAGAATAGGATCTTGATCGAATGACTGCTTTAAGGGATGAGAATGAAAAACAGCTAATAACTATACAAGATGTGAAACGAAAGACAGTAGACACTTTTCATGAGATTTTTAACCTGCTCAAGACCCAGACAGCCACACAGAACCAGAAGATGCAAAAACACAAACAGAAGAAGAAGCAACCGAGGAAGGACGCTACCGCTCACCACCAAGATCCGACTGGCGAACGCCGAGAAGATTCGAAGACAACACACGACGGGGAAATAGGAGGAACACCAAGGGAGACGACAACTGGTAAAGCTCCCTGAAGGAAACAGCACCATATGACGGGGTGGGACCACAATTACGCCAGGCCTCAACAAGTGCGCGACTCTGTCCAGACATGAAAAACCTCATCAAGAAAGTAACCAACGCCATCAACCCACCAGAAACCGGGAAGCTGACAACAAGCAGCCCAAAGTACGAAAGACAAACTTCAAGCTACACCATAAACACCCCTACATAGCTAAGTCGAAAATTCGAAGGCTGAAAGGGGGTACTCGTACCAGAAACTGAAATTAGCTAAGGCGATGACACCGGCGAGTCTCCAGATAACACCGCGCTCGTGGTCATAACGAGGCAGTACGAAAACGAACCCTGGACGTTCAGAGCGCTAGGAGTGTATCACTGTGAACGAGAAGTAGAATCGGTAAGCTTTTAGAACGTGATCACAAGTGGCAAAATGGACGTTGCGGCTCAAACCTTCGTCAGCACATAGACATCAAGCATACACTGGTACAACTAGGTGAAAAACTATACATGAACATATATGTAAAGGTTACTCCCTTTTTTTCTGGTTTTGGACTTGGCAAGTGTGTAGTTCAACGCCTCATGTGTGGTTGGAGACTAGAGAACTAGGAAGAACGTTTAACCACATCGCCACGAATATCCCACCACCCCACCCATTCTAGTGAAGAGTGATAAACAATACACCGCACTCAATAAATTGTCACCTCTAGTGCAATCTACCGTGCACTCTAATAAATATAAATTATCAAGACGACGACTGCATGT
The DNA here is from genome assembly GCA_963921405.1 of Cepaea hortensis. NCBI lineage: Eukaryota > Metazoa > Mollusca > Gastropoda > Stylommatophora > Helicidae > Cepaea > Cepaea hortensis. The sequence continues at coordinate 27,448,045 of OY992881.1, read as the reverse complement.
TTGTATAACTTAAACATAATTCATAAATATTTGATTTTCTCATCTAGTCCAGGAAGTCGCCTTATAAAAGTGCCACGGTCTCTTCATGTTTCTTATCTTGAATGTTTTATTCTCACACCTTGAGGCCAATAAACTTGTCATCTATAATTGTTGGAAGGCGTCAATATAATATAGATCAGTAAATAAAATGTAGCGTGAAGGACCTCATGACCTGCCAGGTGGCATATTTTTTAGACCAATTGACACTTTACGGGTGATGCGGTCTATATCACGTTTACCGCCTTTACAAAAACGTACAAATAAAGGTCCCTTTTATACGTCTTAAGGCGAATTGGGCCTTGCTAGACACACATTTTTATAGAGACATCGGCTCTCCTGAGTGGTGAGATAAGTATTACGTGGCCGCCTTTACGTCTCAATATATTTTCTGGTATTCATTTAAGTTTAGTTTAGTTTAGTTTAGTTTAGTCGATGGATCAACATCACGGCACACGGGTCTAACCCATAAGTGCTCCGTTTTACTCCTAACTCAAGATTGAGTCCGGAGAATCTCAGCTCAGTGCACGAACTCCGTAGCACCGGCGAAGATCCTGAAATACTTTAGGTAGATTTGTAACTCGAAATTTTGCCCGGCAGCGCCATTTGGCTACTCTTTTTCGATTTCCAACGGCCTAGGAATTTTGTACGTGCGCAACAATACACACGGGCGCCGATCTCACTACCCAGAGACCAAGGGAAATTTTGTTACTAGAAGTCCACGTGAAAAACATCCTGGCCCTCACCGGGGCTTGAACCCGGGACCTCAAGCACTCGAGGCGGACATAACACCTCGAGACCCCTCAGCCCCCTTGGTATCCATTTAAGCCTGTGTCGACCTGGGAGCCTAAGTCAATATAAAAATTCAAATCCGCACGATGCGGATCGAACCTCCGACTACCAACACGACAGGTAATTGTCTCATTACCATTCCAACTCCGCTCCCCTTGTGTTTATCGCCTTTACATCCCATAAACTTTTCCGATACCCAGCTTTAGGCTGAGCCGATCTGGAAGAACAGGTCAATGGGAAAAGGAAATCCCCGATTGGTGGAGATTCGAACTCATCACCACCGAACCGACAGATAAGCGTGAAAGCCACTGCCCTACCACGGCTCCTCAAGTAAATGTACAAGTGAACATAAAAGGCCCTTATACACACGTTACATTGTCTTGGGTATATGGTGCTAGCTTCATGTATTTACAGATGACTCGGCACTCGATGTGAGATGTGAGCAGTACTACGTCTGCCTTGTCTTCCCAGATAATACCCAGAAACTCTTACATTTATCCGGTAACCATTGTATTAGAGAAGAAACGGCGGCAACAGGATATAACAAATGGGAAATAAAACCAGTTAGGTATGTGGGACTCCGGCGAAAAAGTAAGGGATACTAAACACAGATACAGTGTACTTAACAATACAACGAATTCCTCTCCTGCAAACGTAAGTCGAAAAAAGGTGGGAGGGGATGAATCAATGATAATAATAGAATAAACATAAATTATACTACGTTACAACGAATCGACGTTTCATGTTTACTAGGCTTCCTCAGGAACATCACAAACATATTTAAAAAAAAAAAAAAAACATCCCATTAAATTTGAAAATGTAATAACATTAAAACATAAACAGAAAAGTTATTATCACGCTTTCTATGAGACTGGATAGACCACAAAACCGTAACATCGAAAAAATAATCTAGTCACTGCTAGGTATCGAACGCGGACCACTGTCTTTTCATGTAAGCGAACCAACTTGAATGCCACTGCGGTTGCAAATTTTATTAATGCAACTGAAAATATTGATCAGGTGTATCTGCCCGCCTGTCTTTAGAGGATGCGTGTTGTGTCCTATTTTTGCGTTGTTATTTCAAAGTGCCTTTGAGGATCGTGGTATCTGTTATCTGGAGCGTGGTTACAAATGTCACTATTGCCTGAGCAATTCATTTGTGTTCAACTTCTCTTCTCCATGTGCTTTAGGTTTTTCTCTATTTATTTGCCCAGTGGATTTCCATCCATCCATCACGTGCCATGCCGATTAGAGTGGGCGGTCATGTTTTGCCATTTCACTCGATCACCAGAGTCGTGGATCAGCTCCGTGTTCCTTTCTCGACCATGCCACGTGGCCAAGCCATCCAGGTATTTACTTCTCGATCTGCCCCTTGGTCTTTTCCCTTCTATCTTGCCAGTTGTCTCCAAGTTCTCCAAGTCATTTCTTCTCATAACATGCCCAACAAATTTTGACTGTCTACGTCTAATGTCTCTAATCAGTTTACGATCTTCATTTGTTTCTTGTATTACTTGTTCATTGGTTTTTCTGTCTGTCCTTCCATATCGTCTATATTTCTGAAAATATTTTCACTGCACAGGGAGAAAAGATCTAGGGACATTAAACGTTTCAGACGAAATATTTTCTAGTTACATTATTCAGGAGTTTTCCCAGTGTGTGTTCTATATGACGAGCACCTTTTCTTTACCTCTTGGTTCACTGGTATTCGTCTAGTTCTGTCCATGAGTTCCCCATTGGTGATTCTGTCATAAACATTTTATTCATTCTATTCTGCGCAGGCATCAGTTAATGACTGTAGTTTATTTGTAATTGCTTTTGTCGTTCTGCATGTTTCCAAGGTGTTTCCAAGGCACCAGGGCCGGGTTATATACTGGCCAAGACCTATTGACGCGTCCTCGTCGAGCGTCCTGGGCAACAGGTCCCTTCGGGGTCCTGGCTAAAGTCAGTAGGATCGCCGATTCCTCCGAAGTCGGAGAGTGTCTGCCTGTACGGCGAGGAACCACCAGTCTGCACACCAATAAGCCAGACATGGGACAACGGATACTCACGAAAAACTCAGGTCCTGTATGACATCACACTGATGTTGGACAACAGGATGCCTTCATCCGACATACAGGACTTCGCGTTGGAGCTCAAGCCAACGAACACAAGCAAGCAAGCAAGCATGTTAGAGTTGAATATTCTAAGTTTAGTGCTAAATTTAATTTCTCTCTGAATTCGACAAATTTCCCAGCCTTCTGTATTCATATTCTGATGTCTTTATATGTTCTACCATCTTAGTCTTTAAAAATAAAATTAAAAATGACATATTTAGTCATAGTAAAATATACTGATTGTTGGCTACCTTTTGCGGACATTCATATCCTCTTCACACACACACACACACACACACACACACACACACACACACACACACACACACACACACACACACACACACACACACACACACACACACATACACACACACAAACACACACACAGAGAGAGAGAGAGAAAGAGAGAGAGAGAGAGAGAGAAAGAGAGAGAGAGAGAGAGAGTGAGAGAGAGATCACTACAAATATATAATATCCTGCTTATTCAACTAAAATAACACCATATTTGTTCTGTGAGATTAGCTTTACATCTAAAACTCTCACGGTTGCCAGACGGCACTTCATAACCATATGAATTAAATGTGACCGACTGGTTGCAATATCGGTGTGCCCTTCTATCTGTCCCTACCCTGAAAGCTTTTAATTGCCATGCCCTTAACCCCTGCAAACAATGCCACGGCTTGAGATTGCCAGATGAAAATGAAGGAAGTTTAATTGATAGCATAGTTTTCCTAGGCTGTGGGAAATTTATTGCTAGCATATCTATTGACTTTGTAGTGGGAACCACACGTTCGTATGCAACATAAATTTAACCCGTGTCATGCGTTGTCATTTGTGTTATGTTTACGCTGATTGCCGAGGTACAGTGGATAGTCGATCTCTTCTTCTTCTTTCACATTTTACATCTCATTGAATCATAGGTCCTCAACTAACTCACGTCAAGCATTCATATCCTTAGAGCAAATCCACATGGCCGAATGGGTAAGAACGTGTGTTCTTAAATATCCCGCGTGCTGATGCCGAGGTAAGCGGTTCAACCCGTACACCGGACAACTGGACTAAAATTTTGACCTGTCCTCCTTGACTTGGAGACGCAAATTACAAGTAGTACCTCTGAAGTTAGGCTTCGCCTAATTGCGAGGGACCCTGTTAATCCATCCATCATGTGCCATGCCGGTAAGCGTGGGCGGTCATGTTTTGCCATCTCACTCGATCACCAGAGTCGTGGATCAGCTCAGTGTTTCTGTTTCGACCATGTCACGAGGCCAAGCCATCCAGGTATTTTCCTCTCGGTCTTCCTCTTGGTCTGTTCCCTTCGATCTTGCCAGTTGTCACTAAGTTCTCCAATCCATTTCTTCTCCATAACATGTCCAAAAAATGTTGACTGTCTACGTCTAATTTCTCTAATCAGTTTACGATGTTCATTTGTCTCCTGTAGTACTTGGTCATTGGTTTTTCTGTCTGTCCATGGTATTCTTTGCATTTTCCTCAGAAACCACATTTCTGCAGCCATCAGATGCTTTTCAGCTTGACTGCTCATTGTCCAAGTTTCACATCCATACAAAAGAAAAGGCTCTATGTATCCCCTCAACACTCTTTTTCTCGTTTCAATTGACATCTTTTTATTGGTCAGAATGTTTTTCATCTTGCTAAAGGCTACTTTCGCCATGGCGATTCTTGTTCTAATCTCTTCAAGGCATCTCCCATCAGATGTTATGACTGTTCCAAGATAATTGTACCGATTCACTTGTTGAAGAATATTTCCATTTACTTGTATATTACATTGTGGCACTTCTTCCTTTCTGGTGACGATCATAACCTGAGTCTTTTTACAATTTAATTCTAACCCCAGTTGCTCACTGTGTACAACAACCGCATCTACTAATTGTTGCAGGTCCTGCGCGTTGTCTGCAATCAATACTGTATCATCTGCATATCTAATGTTAATGATGTTTCGTCCTCCAATGCTGGAGACATCACACATCCCTGCGTAGCACCTCTCTTAATTGGCTGATACTGTCCCACTTCATTATCAATCCTTATTGCAGCTTGTTGTTTCCAATATATGTTTTTTATAAGTCTAATGTCTTTCCCATCAATTTGTAGATCTGCAAGCATATCCACCATGTTGACATGTCTAACTCTATCAAAAGCCTTTGTATAGTCAATAAAGCAAAGATATATATCCTTGTTTACTTCTATAGCACGTTCAATAACTGTTCGCAGCATATACACAGCATTTACTGTACCCTTTCCTTCTACAAACCCACATTGTTCTACCCCTATTTCAGGTTGTATCTTCTTCCTCACTCTTTGCATGATAATTCTTAGCAAAATCTTTGTGATGTGACTCATTATACTAATTGTTCTATGTTGATCACATTCTAAGGTTCCTGATTTCTTTGGGATTGCAATAAATACAGAGTTACATAATTCAGGAGGTATATCTCCAGTATCATATAATGTGTTCATCAGTCTTGTGACTTGCTCTAGTCCAAATTCTTCTAAAGCTTTAATCATTTCTGTTGTGATGTTATCTGCACCGGGGGCCTTGCCAGCTTTCATATGCTTAAGAACATTTCGAACCTCCATCTCCAAAATTTGCGGTCCTTCATTATTAAATCTAATATCATACTGTTCGTCTCTGTTATCATCATAAAGGTGTTTCACATAATCTGTCCATACATGTAGAATCTGGTTTTTTTCTATTATGATTTTTCCATCTTCAGTTTTTAGACACCCTGTTGATGTACTTGTTCTTTTATTAGTAAGTTCCTGAATTTTTGTGTGCACTAATTTGTTATTTTGACTGTTGTGTTGGTTTTCAATTTCTAAGCACTTTTCCTCAAGCCATGCTTCTTTTGCCTCCTTACATAATATTCTGACTTGTCTGTGAATTTCTTCATATTTGACAGAATTATTTTTGTTGAGTCTTCTTGTTTCCATGAGGTGTAAAATTTCTTCAGTCATCCATTTCTTACGGCCCACCTTCTTTAATTTTGGAATAGTTGTTTCTGCAGCCACATTGATTGAATTCTTCAACGTTTCCCATTGATCATCCACATCCTGGAATAGGATCTCTAGATCAGACAAAATTTCAAATCTGTTCTGTACTTCTATGTTGAATTTGTTTTGTATTTCCTTGTCATTACTCAATGTACACAAATCATATTTAGTGTTTCCTGTTATATACTTGACTTTCTTCAACTTTATCCTCAATGTTCCTGTGGTCACTATAACAATCAGCACTGGGAACTGTTTTTGCTAGTGTTAATGCGTTTCTAAATATTTTGCTAATCAGAATGTAGTCAATCTGGTTTCTAATCCTGCTATCAGGACTCCTCCATGTCCATAATCTTCTAGGGTGTTGCTTGAACCAGGTGTTTCCTACAATCATTTCCTTTTTTTTTGCCCACTCTACGAGCCTGTATCCTCTTTCATTTCTCTCTCCTAAACCATAGTTTCCTACTGTGCATCTATCCCCTTGATTTCCTACTTTTGCATTGAAGTCTCCTATTATGATGTTTATTTCTGAATTTTTACATTTCTTTAAGGCAGACTCTGTGTCATTATAAATTCTTCTACACTATCTTCGCTGGATTCTCCTGTTGGAGCATATACTTGAATAATATTTATGCTAAATGGTCTGCGATTTAAATTAACTAGTATAACTCTGTCCGACACGGCCCAATATCCTTGAACAGATTTTGCTGTTTTCCGGTCCAAAATAATTGCCACTCCTCTATGACGATCTTCACCTCCAGAATAAATAATCTTGAAATCTTCCTCTATCTTGATGTCTGCTCCTGTCCATCTCGTTTCGCACATACCTAAAATATTAATTTTTTCCCTTTCAATTTCTTGTTTTATGTTCTCTAATGTTCCGTCGTTGTTTAACGTCCTAACGTTCCAAGTTGCTAATTTTAACGTCTCTGTCCTTGTCTTGCGATGAGAAGTCTTTAAGCGAATCATGATATACTAGGCACTTTTAAAGAGGTAGTTTGCCGTTGCTTTCCTCTATGGCAGTGACCTTACTGGTCGGAGACCGCAGCCATTGACTCAAGAAGAGTTCGTCTACCTGCCGTCGTGAAGCTCGAGGCCATGACCCACAATATCTGTCGGCTGCCCTCAAAATTTCATCCACCACCTGCCTTCCGTGGCTTCTTTTGAAAACTTCCAATAAAAGGAACACAAAATAACATCACATAATCCACAGGAAAACACTATTCACAGGGAATCCATAGGAAATCACGCTAAATCCAAAGGATAACACTAAATAGCGTCCCTCCGAAAAGTAACGCTTCATTTTGCCGCCATAACATGCCCAAATAATTTTGACTGCCTGCGTCTAATGTCTCAAATCAGTTTACGATCTTCATTTGTTTCTTGAAGGACTTGTTCATTGGTCTTTCTGGCTGTCCATGGTATTCTTTGCATTTTTCCCAGAAACCACATTTCCACAGCCATCAGATGTTTTTCAGCTTGACTGCTCATTGTCCAAACTTCACATCCATACCAAAGTACAGTTTCTATGTAACATCTCAACACTCTTTTTCTCGTTTCAATTGACATCTTTTTATTGGTCAGTATGTTTTTCATCTTGCTAAAGGCTACTTTTGCCATGGCGATTCTTGTTCTAATCTCTTCAAGGCATCTCCCATCAGATGTTATTACTGTTCCGAGATTATTGTACCTATTCACTTGTTGAAGAATATTCCCATTTACTTGTATATTACATTGTGATATTTCGTTTTTCTCAGTGACGACCATAATCTGTGTCATTTTACAATTTAATTCTAACCCTCGTTGTTCACTGTATATAACAACCGCATTTATTAAATGTTGCAGATCCTGTTCATTGTCAGCAATCAAGACTGTATCATCTGCATATCTAATGTTATTGATGCATCGTCCCCCAATGTTGATTCCTTCTATAATAGTCATAATAGGGGAAGCTAATCCACACGCAAAATCCAATCTATCAATACTATAAATAATGTGTGGACCACACTTGAGTTCAAGGCGAGCGAGCGCAAAAAAATATCTTTAGCCATTGTCTTTGGGCTAGTTTATGATTGGTTGGATTTTGAAGCTTACCAATAAAAAGATATCAATTGAAACGAGAAAAAGAGTGTTGAAGTGCTACATAGAGCCTGTACTTTTGTATGGATGTGAAACTTGGGCAATGAGCAGTCAAGATGAGAAACATCTAATGTCAGTGAAAATGTGGTTTCTGAGGAAAATGCAGGGAATACCAAGGACGGATAAAAAAACCCAATTAACAAGTCCTTCGGGAAACAAATGAAGATCGTAAACTAATTAGAATAATTAGACGTTGACAGCCAAACTTGTTTGGACATGTTATGAGAAGAAATGACTTAGAGAACTTGGTGACAACTGGCAAGAACGAAGGGAAGAGACCAAGGGGAAGTCCGAGAAGTAAATACTTGGACGGCTTGGCCACGTGGCATGGTCGAGACAGAAACACGAAGAGAATCCACGACTCTGGTGATCAAGTGAGATGTCAAAACATGACCGCCCACGCTTATCGGCATGGCACATGATGGATAGATGGTTTTCCTATGAAATGGGAAAGCCAGCCCACGCCCAACCATCGTTCGTCGCCTCTTACTCCCTGCATGGTTAACTTCAGTGTGATACTATTTTTTTCTTCCTTTAAGGGTCCTGGTGACACAGACAGAACCCTCTTTAGACTGTTTTATCGACATGCACGTATTCATGAATACTATGTGCCGTCTATTCTTTGATATTCTCACTCCTGGTCTTTCTTCACCATCCGTTTGCCTATAGCAGTCCTCTGGAGCATCTTTGTTTTGTTATATTACAGGTTAACAGGCGTGGTGGCTGGATTTCATTGCGAAGGCTAATGGACGATAATTGAAAGAGGAGTCTGGAATATAAGAATATAACTTCCAGCATGAGAATGGAGGTGGAAGCAGTAACAGCGGCCTTCCAATGGTTGGAGGAAACCACAACCACATATTGCATTCGTTACGGACTCAACGGAGTATGCTTAGTAAGGTGGAGAAAGGAATGTTTCGTGTAGAATGCCTTGCCTTGCTTTATGGGAATTGTATAGATTTCTGCCATGGTCATGCTTGAGTGCGGGTAATGAACAGGCTGATAGGCTGACAAGGAATGCACCTCTTGATCCTAGATTGCCCATGGACAAGGGAGGGGTGGTCGGGCGCCTGTGGGACAGGTGTAGAAATCGGTGGAACAGACTGAGCACTCGTGTGTGGAGAGAATGTTATGACGAGGCACGGGCTCTGGGCGATTCTAAAAGCTGAGAGGGAAGACGAGGAGAACGTTTAATCAGATGGCAGTTGGAATCATTAGCAGTATGCTCTTCCCCGGCTGTTGAACGAGGGAACGGAGCGCGTATGGGAATATCCTGAGTGCAGTGATGTAGTTTCTTAGCTTAACTCAACTATATTACAGGTTGTCGTTGCTGGTGACTCGTTCAAACCAAGCAACCGTTCAATGCTATCAGAAGGGATTGCTGTTGTTTTGCTTTCTATAACATTTGTGCTTAGATGTCGGCTCTTTCCTTTCGTAGCTTCAAAACTGCGGAGTACATACAAATCGTCTTATGTAAAAATAGAACGGATTCATCCCGGTTTCCAAAGAACTACGCTCTGAACGAAATAGCAGATAGAATAATACCAGTGTGTAAACAGTGCCAGATAAGCATGAAATGAACCACATTCAGTATAGTATTGTAATATAACCCGAACCGTCTCAATGTGAAAAAAAAAACTTGTCGGAGCGAGTTTACTGAACAGCGGGATTTCAGGGGTGACAGGATCTCACAAGTGAAATAAAACCAGCGCATTATTCCTTAGAAAAGAATGCAGACAACAAATGCCCCAGTTAGTTACAAATGTAGCCGTTATTAAAAAAAACTTAAATCTTATTTCTGAGCAGTTTCCTGCCATGGGTCAATGATGTGACAGGGATATCGCATTTTGTAGGCCTTATGCACGGAGGAGTAGATGGCCTGTCTATCTCCCTAACTTAGAAAGACGACGATCGTTGGTGTCAAAGCGTCATCTGACTGTAATCGTGACATTATCAGCGCAGCTCCTATCAACTACGCCAGTCCACCCGCTGTTTATCTCTGTTCTTCTTTGTCCCGCAGCAGTTTCCTGCGGAGTACTTAAAACCTGTGTTTGATAGGGCTATCATATGTGGTAGGTTTGACTGCGCGGAGGAATATGTGATCTCTTTATCTCACTTAGCAAGTGACGAGCCAAGGTGTCGAATGCTCGTGACATCAGCGCAGTTCATTTAACTCTTTCACAACGAAGTAATTATTGTGTCCTTTAATAATAATTCTATGCAGTGTAAACATTACAGCTCTTTCCGTCACATGTTGTTGGTTGAAACTTTCCTAACACAAGCAGTAGTTCCTTACAATTGATATGTTTGGTTGAATCCGTTGCCACAGTAACACTATGTGATAGAAGGAGTGCTTGCTTGCTTGTGTTCGCTGGCTGTGAACTCCAGCGTGAAGTCCTGTATGTCGGATGAAGACATCCTGTTGTCCAACATCAGTGTGATGTCATACAGGACCTGAGGTTTGCGTGAGTATCCGTTGTCCCATGTCTGGCTTATTGGTGTGCAAACTGGTAGTTCCTGGCCGTGCAGACAGATACTCTTCGACTTCGGAAGAATCAGCGATCCTACTACGTTAGCCAGGACCCCGAAGGGACCTGTTACCCAGGACGCACGACTAGGACGTGTTAGTAGGTCTTTGCCAGTATAAAACCTGGCCCTGGTGCCTTGGAAACACCTCTGCGTCCCACAGAAGGAGTGATGATATGCATATTATTTCATAGTCCGACAACCAACGGAACACGTGCCAACCGTGTCACGTGGGGACATTTCCAATAGCACGCTGAGTAAAATGAAATACAGCAAATTATTCAATAACATGTGCAAAAAGGAGGGAGGGGGCGGGAGGGGAGGGGTCATTTATAGGAGAATCCGAGTGCAATGAAAGTGGGCATCTACAGGGCAAATGAAAGCAAATAATTGTATAACATCTACAGTAAAACATAAAGAAAAGGATTCTTTACAGGCCTTGGGGTATGTTGGGTGTATGACGTTAGTCCCATGTTTTAGAGATCAACTGGCACTCGAGAGGATCATCTGGTGTATACTGCTACGGCAGCCTTAACTTTCCAGACATTTCCTGGCACCCATTCAGACTAGATCCACCATTGGAGCCCAGATCTATTTTAAAATCCACCCGGATGTGAATTCAAACACATGATACCCGATTTGGCAGGCAAGCGTCCTGACCACGGCGCTTCAGTGGCTCACATGGTAGCGTGTAGCGGACACAGAATGGACATTACAGAACGCTCTTTCATGTACTACTTATGGGTATATGGTGCTAGCCCCATATTTTATAGATCCAGACAATGTTGCTCCACGTTGATTTGATAGACAGTTGTACATTCAGTAGTTTGTCATTGCTTTCTGAACGAGAAGACACTCTTTAAGCCCAGTTTAATAGTTTAGGGTGTTGATCCGCTTACCTCGCCAACACTGCACCGAGTGCTCTTATCATTTCGACTGCATCGACGACCAATAGGCACTTGGAAAGTGAAGTTGTCAATATCAGGTCGGCAGTCTTTACTCCCTAAATTATATTTAGCGCCAATTTAAGGCTGCATCGACTAGGTAACCCATGTCATCTAGCCTCGCCTCGAGAGGAATCCCAGCGTATGACCAATGGGTCAGAGATAATTGACAGAACATGACAAGACATCTTTAAAATATAATAGTCTGATTTTAGCGTGAAGGTAATAAGGGAACGGGATGACATACTGCACTAGTGAATATAGCTGAAAGTTAGACACACTGGCACGTAAGGTTGGCCCATTTTTGATATGCACAGCAGAAAGAGAGCGAGAGAGAGAGAGAGAGAGAGAGAGAGAGAGAGAGAGAGAGAGAGAGAGAGAGAGAGAGAGAGAGAGAGAGATATTAATATATTTACAGGTCCCTCTGTCCCTAGCGACTTTCCCCAAAGATATCCTACCAGAACATTAGACTTAAGTGCACAAGTCAACACAGGAAGCGGCAGGCAGGAAACATGCAAGTTACATGGAGGAAAAGGTCAAACACGATATCGGCCCTGAGTATTGAATAGTTTCTCGGTCAACAAGACGATGCATGAATCACACAGAAACGAGAAGTAGAATCGATACGCTTTACTAGAACATGATCACAACTGTCAAAATGGATGTTGCGGCCAAAGCCTTCGTCAGCACACAAACAACAACACACCGATACAACTACATGAAAAACTATACTTGGAAATGTGTGTGTGTGTGTATGTGTGTGTGTGTGTGTGTGTGTGTGTGTGTGTGTGTGTGTGTGTAGCCTGCTGAACAGTGTTTCCTTAATATAGACTGGACACGTGTGTGGACGAATACCGCGTGTGTGGTTATAACAATGCGGCTAGACCGGAAATGTGGCTGTGAAGGGGAAATAGGCGGCCCAAAATAATCTGTTCAAAATAACAATATAATTAAATCAAAATAAATAAACCAAAATAATCATATAATCTTAATCAGTCAACAAGATGGCGTCTCTAAAGCAATTAGTTTTCTTTCAGTGGAAGTTTCTTGACGCTAACAGTTTAATGCGTGCCGAGATGTTAGTGTGACTTGACGATAATACTGCATTGTATGTCTACAAAGAACAATGATTTCATCCCCACGAAGAACTGTACAGCACAGGTCGCTTTACCCCCTCTAATCCCTGTAGGCTATTTTTTTTTAGAAAAGTCGACATTCACGATGGCCGTAGGTTGGCGATATATCGTCCTGTCCAAATGGGAGGTCACGTGTGGCGATATATTATCCCATGACAATGAATCAGTTAAAGAACCCTTGTCTACTTCTTGATTCCCTAGCCGCATACTTGTATATACCGATGGGTACTCAATGGGTCAAGTGGTCAGTCTCACACAAGCTGTCTTTATTTCCCACGACACTTCACTGTGTCCATCTTAAATTGTCAATCTAGTTGCCCACGTCAATGTAAAACATCCATAACGATGGGGTTTTGAACACATGAACATTGGACCAGCAGGCAAATTTACTAATCACTTTGCAAACACGGCTCCCGAGATATATTTCCGGTTTTATATAATTCGATCCTCTTCTTCTGTCGCCCTATAAACCATTGGTGCATATGCCCTGAAACAGCTGATCCCAGTCCGTCATATCTTTTGCTAGCCCTTCCAGCCCAGTCCAAGTCCTTCCTATTGTAATACTTTATAACGTAACATGATTCAATCCTCAGTCACATTACAATGTTTCATGTCCTTGGCAGAACTTTGCGATTAACCTTAACCCCAGTTGATTTCTACGTAAGTTCACTAGTTTGTTTTCTGAACCAGAAGTCAACGCTGAAATACACCTTACCCGTGTAAGTATTGAACCCTCTACCCATCAGTTAGCGCACCGAAAGTTTATGCGCAAGCGCATTAAGCTTCGCGCCCACGAAGACTTTCAAAAATGCTGCATGTCCCTTGCTAGACGTTGCTGTCAACCCCAGGTGAATTTCTCAGTCAATTTTACGTTCAGTTGTGTGTCATTGCTTTCTGAATGAGAAGTCAGCGTTTAAGTACATTTTAATGCCGGTGTAGGGCTTGAATATCCTACCCCACCATTAGAGCACCGGAAGTATAAGCGTAAACGCTTTTATCATGTTACCCATGTCGACGTCATATAATATAATACTCTAAAGAATATTTGTGACCTGGGAATCGGGTGTCGTCTGAATCGTTAGCGTACTCGTATATCCCTTTGGTCTTTGAAAATATTAACTGCCCGCTTTTGTGTGAACACAATCCTGATCTACTGACGCACACACAAACCGTGACCAGAAACCATACACGGGATTTCACTGGATACACTTCATTGAATTAATTAAATAAATGAACCCGCCAGCCTGGGAATTTCTGTATATAACTCTTGGTTTGTGAACAAATGTCGTTCATGCGTGTTCGTGTTGGGAATGTCTCCATATGAACTATAGCTACATTATGTGGTTTGGTGATATTTTCTACTTCACTTAATTCTTTTATGTTTTTGTACTAGTAGACGGCATACGGTAGTTCTCAGGGGAGCATTTCAACATTTTTTTGGACTGGAAAACAGTAACGGAATGTAGGATGCTTCTGAGGTTCATAGCTCGATCACACAACCCTTGGAGAAGAATGTGGCTTGTTGCTGAGGGTGTGTCACTTCTCATTGACTTGCTAGGGAGTGGCGAAGTAGTTACGACGCCTACCTCACCCACCGAAGGCTGTGGGGTCGATTCTGGCCTTCGTCGTTCTTTTCATGAATGCAATTTTCTCGGATAATCCTCGGAGTCGTCGCTTGTGCTACGGAGGTCGCGCATTGTGCGACGCTTTCTGCAGGCGGTCCAGTGAGAAGACAGGGCCACGTGGGATAAAATTCGATACCATGAAGTCGACCATATTGCCTTTTGTTGAACAATAGAATGTCTATGACAACACGGGGTTACCATTTTGTCACAGACATGCTATTGACATTGTTCAACCCTTTGAGATGCTCATAAAAACACATTCTAACTCAAATGCTCAAACACACTGTCTTACAGCCAACTACAGATAACATAACTTTAGACAGTTTCCATTCTGACAACATAACTTCAGGGAGTTTGAATTCTCATCACGAAGCGCCAACAAGTGTCTCAATCTCTGGCCATGTCTTCCACCCCATGCACCCACAAGCACCAAGGTATCTGCAGTGTCTTGTGTCCATCTTCGTTTCTCCCCCTGCCTCATCTTCCAGGAACCACGCCTTGCGTAATGTTCTTTCTAAACCACGTGACGTTTACCATAACCAAAGTATTTCATATTCCCCAGACATGACGTTGATTATGAGTCAGTGTGGGTGTGACTGGTTGAGGGATGTGGGTGGGTGGGTGGGGGATGTGTATGGGTGCTGTATGTGTGGGTTGGTGGGTGATGTGTGTGTAGGTGAGGGATATGTGGTTGAGGGAATAGTGGATGGGGGATGGGTGATTGGGAGTGTGTAGGTGGACGGGTGGAGGATGTGTGGGTGGGTGAGTGTGTGTGGGATGGGGGATGGGTGTGGCGTATGTGTGGGTGGGGAGATTGTGTGGGTTGGGGATGTGTGTAGGGATGGGTGCGGGATGTGTGTGTGTGAGTGGGGGGAGATTGTATGGTGGGTGAAGTGTGGGTGGGGGTGTGTGTGGTAGGATGCATGATGTATGGGTTGGCAGGGGATGTTTGTGTGGGTGGGGGATTGTGTGGTTGAGGATGTGCGTTTGGCTGAGTGGTTGGGCTAGTGTGTGTGGGGTTGGGGATGTGTGTGTATAGGGGAGATGTGTGAATGTGGGGGATGTGTAGGTGGTGATGGGTGGAAAGGGGGGTATATATGTATGTCTGGGGTGTGTACGTGGTTGGGGGGTGTGTGTGTGTGGTTGGGGTGTGTGTGTGGGTGGGGGATGTGTGGGGGATGTGTCTCATTACATAGTAATATGCATTGTTTATGTTTACAACATTCATTTGACAATGTTTTTTTCCTATGTAAATGCATCATGTACTATTGTTGAACGAAAGATGAGTGACTGGAAGGGCCGAATGTAAGACGGGCCTGCCTGCCCAATTTGTAGCCCTTATAAAATAAAGATCACTCAATCAATCAATCAATCAACCAGTTTTAATCGATGTTCAGATCTTGTAGAATTTCACAATTTCCCCTTTTCTTGGTCCTTGATAATCGAAGGATTTTTCTGTAACATCTAAGCACACAAGCCCCAAATTTCTTCTTTAGTGATTGTCTGGTCTAGGGAGGGGGGAGGAGTGTGGGAGACACTCACTATTAGATCTTTTAGATTCTTTATCCGTTTCCATTTCAGTGTCTTGGAATGCATAATGTGGTAGTTTCTTTTTACTGTCTACATCCATATGACTGCCATTTTTAAGTTACCAGGGTAAATGAGTACCCTTATATGTGGTACTCTTGCACTGTATACAACTATTATATTGTATCGCTTTCATATACTAGAATAGAACAGATAAACCGGAAAACTGATATATTCGCTAACTATAAACTGGTAAACACAAGATATTACAGCAAGACCATTACACCAGAGAGGTCACTATATCTATGGAGACGGAACCTTGCCATAACGAGGCGTCTTGTCTCGGCGACTGGTCACCAAATTCACTTGATCCCTAAACATGCTCCCGTGGTTGACATACTTTACGTAAGCCAGGCAATGAACTCTTTGTCAAGGATTACGTTCATACCTCGTCAGTTATGACGAAGTAGATTCAGATATGGGAACACATTTTTAAGCAATGAATAGTTTGCATTGTGGGGAAGGTATTTTAAAGTATGAAATAGACTATGTGGTAAGAAATTGATGTCAGAAGCATAAATTATAACGACTATTATACTTTAATTAGTAGGTTATCATGGTGGAATGGGTAAGAATGCGTGTTCTTAAACATCCGGTGTGCTGATGCCGAGGTAAGCGGTTCAACCCCTACACAGGACAGCTGGACTAAAAAGTTGACCTGTCGTCCTAGACTTGGGAACGTTAATTACAAGTACCTCTGAAATTGGAGTGGTTCGCCTGATGGCCCTGTTAATTGGGAACAGCTAATCCATACACAAAATTCAGTCCATTACTACTAAAAATAGTGCGTAAGGACTACGCTTGAATTCAAAGTGAGCGAGCGCGAAAAAAAAAATACTTTTATAAGTAGTATTTGAATTCTTAAAAGAAGTGAGGTCAAGTTATTGTCCCTATGAGAGAATATGTTGTTTGTAATGCCGGAAGGTCCTGACTGTCACTCATAAGTTTGTTATTTCAGCAACGGAGAAACCATTAACGAGAAGCTTTAGCAGCAGGAGAAGAAGAGGAGGAGGAGGAAAAAGAGGAAGAGGAAGAAGGAGGATTGCAGCAACAACAAGACAGAGGAGAAGCAACAATAGCAGAAAATTATTACGTATTATTTAGATTTACACAAAATATGTTTCTATGTCTCTTACTTTAAATAAACAACTGAATGCCAATTGCTAAATTACATCTAATGCGCAAGATTACGATGATGATTGCTACTTAGAACGAACAAATATCAATCTTTCAGAAACCTCTGTGTTGTAATTGTAATATCACTTTCATACCAATGACATTGAGAAAGCTGTGTGCACAGAGGTTACCAAACCTAAATAGGAACTATTGTATTTTGTTGCTTTCGAATTTGAACCTCGGCCTGGATTAGCAGTGAAGCCCGCAAAGATCATGCGATACAGACGTCGCGCACATGTTTAAAGATTAGTTTCATCATCATGATCATCATCATCATGATCATCCTCATCATCTTCATCATCATCATGATCATCATGATCATCATGATCATCATCATCATGATCATCATCATCATGATCATCATGATCATGATCATGATCATGATCATGATCATGATCATGATCATCATGATCATCATCATCATCATCATCATCATCATCATCATCATCATCATCATCATCGTCGTCATCATCATCATCATCATCATCATCATCATCATCATCATCATCATCATTTTCTGTTAACTGTAAGGCCCACAATATGTAAAGGTTCTGTTCCTTCATCTGCCTCCCCCTTCTCCTCTTCTTCTTATTCTCTCCTCCCCCTTCTTCTTATTCTCTCCTCCTCCTTCTTCTTCGTCTTCCCGCTCCCCTTCTTCCTCTTCTTCTTATGCCTTTAAGATTCTTGGTTAAGTATAGACCCACAACCTCGAATGCCAAGCCTGTTGAAACCCACTTCATGGTTGATTGCATGCACGTTGGCTGATTTGTTGCCAACAGTTTCAGAAATCCAGTCCCAGAAAAGTTTTCATGTGGGCGACCAAAAACTGCCGCGTTTACTTCAGAATTCTTCAAGTGCTGATTGGTAATAGCAATTTGACTTCTGTGAGTAAATTTCAAGTGCTGTTTGGTAATATTGATATGGCGCTCATTGTTTCAGATCGACTTGCAACTGAAAACTCCATGTCTGGATGTGCCACCTTTAGTTCGTGTCCTACCTATTGGATGTGCGCCAAGAGTTACCGATGTGTGTGGTTCCAATCTCGATGATGTCTCTGAATATGGATAAATCACTGGTGGGAATTGATTTTGCATGTTTCGATGTACTTCCTATAAACAAATACCGTTTGATATTTTATTCTGTATTACATGGAAAGTATCTTATGTAACAAGTCACTGTCATTGAATGTCAGAAAAAGAGTACTGAAATGTTATATAGAAACTGTTCGGCTCTATGGCAGTGAATCACGGAGCGTGAAAGAACAAATTAAGAAGAAATTGGAGGCAGCAGAGGTGTGATTTCTGCTCCGTATGTTGCGTAAACTTTGGACTGCCAGACTAACTAACAACCATACATCATGTGTCTTGTCGATAAGCTTTGGCGATCATGTTTCGCCATCTCACTCGATCACCAGAGTCGTGGATCAGCTCCGTATTCCTGTCTCGACTATGCCACGTGACCAAGCCATCCAGGTATTTACTTCTCGGTCTTCCCCTTGGTCTCTTCCCTTCGATCTTGCCAGTTGTCATCAAGTTCTCTTATTCATTTCTTCTCATAAAATGTCAAAAAATGTTGACTCTATACTCTAATTTCTTTAAGTAGTTTACGGTTTTCAATTCTTCTTGAAGGACTTGCTCATTGGTTTTTCTGTATATCCATGGTATTCTTTGCATTCTCCTCAGAAACCACATTTCCACAGCCGTCATATGTTTCTCAGCTTAACTGCTCATTGTTCAAGCTTCATGTCCATACAAAAGTACAGGTTAACTAACAAAGGGTGACCAGAAAAGGCTAATGACTATATAACATTATATACATATATAAGAAGGATTAAAAACAGTTTTCTGTGGTCATGTAATGAGAAGAGAGGCGTTAGAGTCGATCGTGACAAGTGGAAAGTTCAGCGGTAGAAGCGTCAGGGACAGAGAGAAATTATGGTGGAGTTATGGGGCAGTGGCGTGGGGGAACATCATTAAAAGAATAGACCAAAAAAATAAACAACCGACATCTGTGGAGAAGCACGAACGCCTAAGCCAGTTGGCAGGGTCATCATCATCATGTGCCATGCAGATAATCGTGGGCGGTCATGTTTCGCCATCTTACACGATCACCAGAGTCATGGATCAACTACGTGGTCTTGTCTCTGCCCTGCCATGTGGTCAAGCCATCTAGATATTTTCTTCTCTGACTTCCCCTTGTTCTTTTCCCCATTCTTGCCGGTTGTCACCACATTCTGTAGTTTATTTCATCTCATAAAATGCCCAAAAAATGTTGACGCTATACTCTAATTTCTCTAATCAGTTTACGGTTTTCATCTTCTTCTTGTAGAACTTGCTCATTGCTGTTTCTGTCTGGCAATGGTTTTCTTTGCATTTTCCTCATAAACCACATTTCCAATGCCCTTAGATGTGTTTCATCTTTTTTGTATGCTCACTGTCCACGCCTGACATCCATACAAAATTGCAGGTGTGATGAAGCACTTTACTCTTTTTCTCGTTGCGAGTGACATCCTTTTATTGGTCATTATGTTTTATAGCTTGCAAAAGGCTACCTTCACCCTACCGATTTTTGTTCTAATCTCTTCAATGCACTTTCCATCAAGTGTTATGACTTTTCCGAGATAGGTGGACCGGTTCACTTGTTTAAGAATATTCTCATCTACACGTATATTACATTGAGGTATTCCTTTCTTCCCATTGACAACCATAATCTGTGACTTCTTACAGTTCAATTCTAACCCCAGTTGTTCATTGTGTACAACAACTGCATCTATTAAATAGGGTGGCAGGGCATACGATGGTGATAACACGATGGAGCAAGCCAGAAAAACAACCTGAAAACCACTGATATTGAATAGCATGGAACGTTCTAAATAAAACGAGAACGCCCCTGATTGGTTGCGGAAGTAAACAGCGCCTTCTGCTACCATAAACGGTAAAGCATTAGAGAAAAGGGGTGGGAAAAGTGAAAGACCTTATCTCCACGTCACACCTTTACTACCTGCACTACGACGCTAGAATGTCTTTCTGTAAAATCGTTTAACCATAAACACTGCGATTTCCGCAGTAAAAATTTGGAGGGAGATTAATGCAATGACATTTTCGATTCGTGAAACTTTGTAAACACATCGTCGTTTGATATAGCTGACTCCATTGTCGACGGAAGTGAAGCGCGAAAACGATATGGTATGTTTCTGATATCTGATTCAAATTAGCATTATGTTTGTTATATCTGTTAGATTGTGTTCTTCTCGTATCTTGTTGGGTAACGGCTTTGTAACTTCACTTAATTTACATGACAACTTATTGAATTGAATGAAGAAATTGTAGTTTTAAAGAAAAAAAATATACTTAATAGGTTCAAAGTGGCTTTGGCGCTGGCGGGATTTTAAATAAAACGATTTATCCGAAAGTCGATCGCCGCACTGCTTTGACACACTCGATCGCCGCACTGCTTTGACACACCGACTCGAAAATAGTCTCCTAGTATTGATATGGCTGGTTAGTTGATCGATTTGCTGTGAATAATCTGGAAGATTGACTTTTAAATTGTAAGTTCGTACTTTGGCGTTCATGTTGTCTGCCGTGAAAATAGCTCACATTTATCCTGGTAAGTTTGGTGTTGGGACATTCATCCCAACCCGGTATCAACATACCATCTCTGCGGCGACTATATTACAGATCTCTCCTTCCTCTCTCCATAGTTAGAAATCAGCGAGGTGTGCGGGATCGTTACAGGAGCTTCGTGTCTGGGGAAAGAGATGTTAGAATGTAGTGTATCTTCTTAATGAGGATTCAAACGTGAGAGGCATTGGAGAACATCGTAACAACTGGAAAGATCGAGGGGAAGAGAGGCAGAGGTAGACCAAGAGAAGTGATGCTAGATGGATTGAGACGGTGGCATGGAGGAATATCAGCAGCAGAGTTGATCCAGAAAACCAAAGACCGAGATCTATGGAGAGCCATGAACGCCTACGCCAGCCGGCACGGCACTTGATGATGATGATGATGAACGTTTGACCACTCGGCAAGCAGGTAGGCAGGCTTAATGGCCATAGCTATACCGCGACTCCCAAAGCACACCGTGTTTCAGTTACATTAGTGTAGAGTGTTTCTTCTCAAGATAACTCAAGTTACGAGCAAACAAATTGTGCAAATAACTTATATAAAATATAAATATACATTAATGGACCTGTCAAGCGGAGATACACTCTACACAAGAGTTCAAACATGGGTTTGGGTGGGGTGTTCAAGTGCACCCTGGCATTTTCTCTTTAGAGTGTGTCAAATGTTCAGCGTCAATGCGGGGATTTAGCGCATGTAAACGACGTGCTTTCATTGACTGTCTGAATGAAACAGCATCTCTATTCAGCGTTATATTTCCTAGTATCCTGTTTAGTCATTCACTTAGAAAACCTAGTTATGTCATGGGCGTCGGTTTATTGGTCCCTGGCTTTGTTGGCCACTGCCAGCTTTTTTGGCCACTGCCAGCTTTGTTGGTCACTGCCAGCTTTGTTGGTCACCGACTGGTTTCTCGTAATTTGTCCAAAACACTCAATCTTAATTTTCTTGATGGCACTGACAGTTCACAACATTCCTTACAAATTCTTGATGGCACTGACAGTTCACAACATTCCTTACAAATTCTTGATGGCACTGACAGTTCACAACATTCCTGACAAATTCTTGCTGGGACTGACAGTTCACAACATTCCTGACAAATTCTGCCCAGTTGCTGAATGATGTCAACCGAGGTGAGTAAAATAGTTGTTAAGTGCTATATTGAGTCAATCCTGATGTGTGGAAGCAAATCATGGACAATTAGCAGACAAGCGAGGAATTATGTAGAGACTGCGGAAATGTGGTTTTATAGAATAATGAAAACACCGTGGATGCACAGATAGAGCAATTAGGACATATTGAAAGATGTTAACTCATGAAGAGAACTGGTTCTCGCTTCAAAAGAAGACAGTCCACATTCTTTAAGCATGTCATGAGAAGAGGAAGGTGGAGTATGTCGTTATATGAGGAAAGTCGGAAATGAAGAGAGGGAGACCAAGAGAGAAGATACCGAACAGTTTGACATCATGGCATGGAGGAACATTAATATCTGAAATCATTGGCAGCACAAGTGACAGACAGCCGTGGAAAAAACATAATCACTTACGTCACAAGGCATGTACTTTAAGGAGATGAATGAAGGTTTGAGTTCCAAAGCCACGTCGTTTTCTAATATTCAGCATTCTTTCATCTAATATGTATATAATCATTCTATTTATTTTATTTGTGTTGTGTGCATCCACCCTACCCCATCTGGTGAGTTCATATATTGTTTCGTTATTCACCACCCCTATTTTATTCCATCTTTCCTTATTTTGGCATTTCTAGCTTCGTCATCATGTGCCATGCCGCTAACCGTGGGCAGTCATCTCAACGGTCACCAGTCTATGAGTTGGTCTGTGTTCTTGTCCTGACTATTCCATATGGCCAAACCATTCAGATATTTATCTCTTTGCCTTAACCTTGCTCTTTCCCATCAGTTTTGCCAGTAGTCAGTACGTTTTCTAGCACATTTCGCCTCATAACGTGCCCCTAAATTCTTGATCGTTTAGGTCTAATTTTTCTAATAAATTTACTGTTTTCATTTGTTTCTTGTTCGACTTTTTTAACCGTTGTTTTTGTCCTTCTGCTGGTAATGCCAGGAGCATGTCTGACGCTTGCTTGCCACAATAGAGAGGAAGACTTGCCAGCTCGTCCTCCCTCTTCTCAGGCCTATGACATGTGATTGCACTATCGCACCATAGGCCCATCTCAGAAAACAGCTTCGTGACAAATTAATAAATTATTATGGTATTCTTTGCATTTTTCTCAGAAATCACATTTCTACTGCCGATAGATGTTTTCCAGCTTGTCTGCTTTTTGTCCATGTTTCCCATATTTCCCATGCATACAACAGTATAAGTTCTATATAACATTTGAACACAGTTTTCTCACTTCATTTGACATCATTTTATTGGAGAGTATGTTTTCCATCTTGCAGAAACGCATTCTTCTCCATAGCGAATTTTGTTCAAATCTCTACAAGGCATCTTCCGTCAGATACTGTGACTGATCCGAGATTGTTGTGCCGATACATTTATTTCAAAAGTAATAATTAACTAAGGGATTTGTTTATGCAATTCGTTGAGATACGAAGATTAGTCATTTGTCATTATGGCATGTCAGATTTTATAGCTCAGTATCATTGTTTGTTAAATTATGAAACATGATTAACTTAACACCTGTACAGAAGGTAGTTTGCCATTGTTTTCTTCCCATCAGTGACCAAACTGGACGATGACCGTTGTCATTGTCTCCACCCACACACATAAAAGGGGATCCTCTGCCTACCGTCGTGAAATTAGAGACCATAACCTACAACTATCTCACGGCTGCTCTTCAACTTCATTCGCCACCTGCACCCATGGCTTCACGTGACTTTGATTGGGGGGGGGGGGGGCGAAATGTGTATTCCATCTTGCCCAAGGGTGTCCCGTAGGCTAGTGGAGGGAAGGGAGCACTGTACTTCTCCTTTGATAGCTGGAAAACATATAATGACAGTGGAAATGTCGTTTCTGAGGAATATAGAAAGAATACCATAGACAGACGGAAAAACTAATGACCAAATCCTACAAGAAGCAAATTAAAACCCCAAACTGATTAGAGAAGGCCATTTGTGGCATTTACTGACGTGAATACTGGGCCACGGAAAGACATCTTAGGCAATGTCGCGTGGATTGATTGATTGATTGATTTAGGAACCGACATCACAGTATTCGGGGCATTCCCATAAGCGCTCCGTCCCCATCCTCAGCAGCCAGCGAAGAGTTCCAACACTAATAGTACCAATAGCAACCTGATTATATGTCCGTCTCGCCTTTCCTCTGAGCGTCGATCGTCGGCCAGATCCCCTCGTCACTCCTCGCTGTCGCATTCTTGCCAGACCATGGTGATCCATTTGCTCCTCCAATGTGTATTGTCGTGTTAAAATAAATACCTAAGTGAATAAAAATATAGAATGAGTGTTATGAGATGCATGTTCTCCCCAACCAGACAACAAGGGGTGTGAGAGTAAATACAGCATACAGGTAACACACTTGGTAAGGAATTAAAAACATTCACGGGAATCAACATCGTATATTTTGTTTTTTATAACATAGAACGCACCGGCTTCAATTATTCGATTCCAACCAGTTTTGTGCAGATAGAAAGACTTTGTTTTAAATTTGCGATAACCGTGGGGATAACAAATGCTCCACATTCGAACAATACTTGTTTTAATTAATTCAGTCAAAGCATTATTCACCCATTCACATCGTGTGATTTATAACTGCAGTATGCACCTGACGAGACGCAGCGAAATACACCAGGCAATAAATCTTTTGTTTGTGGCTTGTGTGTTTCATTTCACTAAGGGAGTATAATTTTTGCTTCTGTTTCTCTTACAGGAAACGAAGTTGTCAAAGGAACAGATCTCCGGTAAGCTCTTGTTTGGTTCAAGCAAACAATGTACAGAGTCCTTCGTATCTCTTAACATTATTTGCTAGGCAGAAAATAACATTAGAATAACAGATTGCTATACAACATTCCCGAGAGAACATAATGATAAGCAGGCTGAATAAAGGGTGTGGCCGATTTAAAAGTCTCTTATCTGTTTATTTGAAACTGCCATGGCATAGTGGTTGGTCCGCTTGCTTGTAAACACAGGGTTCGCAGTTCAGTGGTAGTAACGTATGTTTGTTCTACCAACTCGGCTCTGTATTGAATATCGTCTGTACAAGGTTGTAGGGCGACAGAGGGAATATGATAATTCCTCCGCTAGGATGGGTCAGGGAAATTCCGTTTCACAGAAGATGATGATGGTGTCAATGTTTTCTTAACACGACAGAGCCCCGTGATGATGTCTAAGTTGTCTGTAAAAATAAGCCACACGGTGCGCTGATATCGTCTCTACAAGTTAGAGTGGCATGAGGATGATGTCTATGTCTTAATACAAGATAGAGCGACATGGTGATGTTTATATCTTATGTACAATACTGAGCCACTTGATGATGATGAAGACTATGTCGTCTGTGAAATCGACAATCAACTTGTTGGTGCTTAGTCATCTGTCTAAATTACAGTCATTTCTCTTGTGTATAATTAAATACTATCAACACACTCATTTAGGCAGATTCTACTGATATGCCTTTTTCTTACTTACATTCTCTGCAAATAGTCACAAATACGTTTGCTTGTATGTTTATTTATTAATTATAATTGTTTGTTTGTTGCTTCTATTTTGTGCGACTTGTTTGTAACTTCCTTGACTATGTACATTAGAAATTGTGGATGTGTTAGTACTCCTATACATTTTCTAAAAAGAACTAATTCATACATTAGTAATTACTTGTTTTATGATTTTGTGTAACACAAAACAATGTGAATTTAAACACAGAATTCACAATATTTTAGTGCCTGCAATATTTCGTATGACGAGAGGCAGCAATATATAGCAGGCAATAAATCGTGCAACATATTGTTTGTGGATTCTGTGTTTGAATTGTGTGTAACGTATACATTTCTGAAGCTCCCAGGACGAGGCAGGCTAAAACTGTCCCATAAAGTGGCTTGGGGAGTGAAGGCGGGCGGAGTGATACACAACACATCGTCCACTGAGTGCCACTTTGTCTATAACATATGGGTGTTGCACAATACTAGCTCTATACCATCTCCATACTAGCTCTATACTAGCTCTATACCATCTCTATACTAGCTCTATACTATCTCTATAATAGCTCTATACCAGTTCTATACTATCTATATACTAGCTCTATACTAGCTCTATGCTAGCTCTATTATACTAGCTCTATACTAGCTCTATGCTAGCTCTATATTAACTCTATGCTAACTCTATACTAGCTCTATGCTAACTCTATACTAGTTCTATACTAGCCTAAAGTAGCTCTATACTAGCTCTGTACTTGCTCTACATTAGCTATATGCTAGCTCTATACTAGCTCTGTACTAGGTCTATGCTAACTCTATACTAGTTCTACACTAGCTCTATACTAACTCTATACCAGCTATATGTTAGCTCTATGCTAGGTATATACTAGCTATATACTGTCTCTATGCTAGCTCTATACTAGCTCTATGCTGGCTTTATACTAGCTCTATACTAGATCTATACTAGCTCTATACTATCTATATGCTAGCTCTATACTAGTCCTATGCTAGCTCTATACTAGCTCTATCCTAGCTATATGCTAACTCTATACTAGCTCTGTACTAGCTCTATACTAACTCTGTACTAGCTCTATTCTAGCTCTATACTAGCTCTATACTAACTCTATACTAGCACTATCCTAGCTCTATGTTAGCTCTATACTAACTCTATAATAGATCTATACTAGCTCTATGCTAGCTCTATCCTAGCTCTATCCTAGCTCTATACTAGCTCTATACTAGCTCTACACTAGTTCTATACTAAAATTGGGTGGAGCTGCGGTAAAGCTGTGAACATGTAAACAATATAAAATTACACAAAGTAGTGCTGCTTTACATAACAGAATTACGACACATACAGGACTTTGCGGAGATTAGCCTTCATCAGCAAACAAACACATTCACAAAACACAACATATAGTCAAGGTCATCTCCTGTGACTATATCAAAATGTGACGACAGGAGGAGAAGATCAAAAAGAGGAAAAAAATGAAAGCAATGAAGAGAAAATGAAAATTGGAAAAAAATGTTCATACTTACCTCAAAATTCCGAGCTGTTTATAACACCGAATATCGCCAATGTCTTCTTTTTATACCCAACCGAGGGAGTGGGAAGTAGGATGACGACGGCGTGGTGGGTGTAACGGTTCAGTGAGCACATTGAAAGAAGGGGGGGGGGGAGGCAGGAAGGTAGGACGGCAGCCTGTGATAGTAGTCTGAGAATGGTATCTGAGCAATCTCAGTGGACGTACTAACAAAGCATGAGTGCCAGCATGAGTGCCAGTGAATGGGTTTGCCCTGGTAGATCAATAGTGAAGAGCAATGGAGTGTGCACCCAAGCATGATGGTGATACTAACCAAACTCACGCTATGCACTCGTTTATGTTATTGTGAGGCGAGTCCTAAAGTCTGGGTACTTTTCTGACTAACTGTACTATACATTGCGCGATGATTTACACATTTTTTTGAGTGTTGCACAGTCCATAAATGCTAGCAATTTGATACGGTTAAATACCTAGGAGCAATGTTAACATAAGCTGGAAGATGCGTGACAGAGATTAAGCGCAGAATAGGCCAAGCAAAACCTGCATTTCATAAAGTGAAAAATGTCTTATGCAATAAGTTAATATCATTGAATGTCAGAGAGAGAGAGAGAGAGAGAGAGAGAGAGAGAGAGAGAGAGAGAGAGAGAGAGAGAGAGAGAGAGAGAGAGAGAGAGAGAGAGAGAGAGAGACGCAACATTCTTTGGTCATGTGATGATAAAAGATACACTGCAGAATAGACAAATTAGTGGGAATACTGAGAGTAATGACGGGATGTCGCAGTCAACCCCAGTATTGTTTAGCTGTTTGTGATTTCTTGGCAAATTTACGTTCAGTAGTTTACCGTCGCTTTCTGAACGACCGGTACTCATACCATTTTATAAAAACCAACGCAAGGCGGTCTCAAATCACCCGCATCCGAAACTCCTTCGCCACATCGCCGATTGAGACGGGGAATGGAAAAATAATTAGCAGAGTTGATACAGAACACTTCTCCACATCTGTGGAGAGGCATGGACGCCTACGCCAGTTGTCATGACACACGAAGATGATGCTAATTAC
Source organism: Cepaea hortensis (assembly GCA_963921405.1). NCBI lineage: Eukaryota > Metazoa > Mollusca > Gastropoda > Stylommatophora > Helicidae > Cepaea > Cepaea hortensis. Next base: position 27,420,136 of record OY992881.1, on the reverse strand, counting down.
ACAGCTATGGTTGAGGCGTTACATTATTGCCACACAGTATCTTCTAAGTTTTGCAGAATTAAATGTTCTTTGATCCCGCGTTCGCTCCATACAGTATATGGAGAATTGTTAGATTCTGTGTTTGCTCCATGTAGAATATAGGAAATGGTTTGATTGTCTGTTTGTTCCATGTTAAATTATAAAAACTGTTTGATCCAGTAGTAATCCATACAGAATATAGGACGCTGTTTGATCGTGTACTGAATCCATGCTGGATATTATTGAATCCACACTGAATATAGGAAATTGTTTGACACTATATTTAATCCATACATAATATAGAGAATTGTTTGACACTGTATTTAATCCATACAGAAGATGACGAACTGTTTGATTCTGTATTTAATCGTACATAATATAGAGATTAGTTTGACCCTGTATTTAATTCATATATTATACAGAGAACTGTTTGAGCCTGTATTAAATCCATACATAATATAGAGAACTGTTTGATCCTGTATTTAATTCACACATAATATGGGAAATTGTTTGATCCTGTATTTAATCCATACAGAATATGGGGAACTGTTTGATCCTGTCTTTAATACATACAAAATATACAAACAAGCTGGATCCTGTATTGAATCCATATAGTACATACATAACAGTTTGATCCTTTTATAACGGAATATAAAGAACTGTTTCATCCTGTATTTAATTTATTAAGAATATAGAGAACTATTTGACACCATGGACAAAAACCGAGATGGGATGATCACTAGCAACGAGCTGGGGGACGCCTTGAGAGCCCTGGGCCAAAGTCCGACTGCTGCAGAACTCAAGAAGATGATCGACAAGGCGGACATAGATGGTATAACACAGTACCTTGTGCTCGTCTTATTTTGTTTGTGGCTGAGGATCACTTTCATATATCACCATCGTCGTCGTCGTCATCGTCGTCATCATCATCATCATCATCATCATCATCATCATCACCGTCATCACCACCTCCAATATCATCGTCATCATCATCACCAACATCATCATCACCATATCTATCACCATCATCATAATCACCAACATGATCATAATCATCACCAATACCATCATCATCATCATCATCATCATCGTCATAACCATAAATAGCATCATTACCACCAATATCACCATCATCATCACCAACATCATCATCACCATCATCATCACCAATATCATCATCATCATCATCATCATCATCATCATCATCATCATCATCATCATCATCATCATCATAACACCACCAATATCATTATCTTCACCAATATCATCATAATCTTCACCAATATCATCATCATCATCATCATCATCATCATCATCATCATCATCATCATCATCATCATCATCATCATCATCATCATCATCATCATCATCACCACCACCTCCAATATCATCGTCATCATCATCATCACAAACATCATCATCATCATATCTATCACCCTCATCATAATCACCAACATGATCATAATCAGCACCAATACCATCATCATCATCATCATCATCATCATCATCATCATCATCATCATCATCATCATCATCATCATCATCATCATCATCATCATCATCATCATCATCATCATCATCACTAATATCATCATCATCATCATCATCATCATCATCATCATCATCATCATCATCATCACCACCACCTCTAATATCATCGTCATCATCATCACCAACATCATCATCACCATATCTATCACCATCATCATAATCACCAACATGATCATTATCATCCCCAATACCATCATCATCATCTTCATCGTCATCACCACAAATAGCATCATCACCACGAATATCACCATCATCATCACCAACATCATCATCAACATCATCATTATCAATATCATCATCATCATCATCATCATCATCATCACCCTCATCACCCTCATCACCACCACGACCATCATCATCATAATCAATATCTACCACCACCATCACCATCATCATCATCATCATCATCATCATCATCATCATCATCATCATCATTCATCATCATCATCATCATCATCATCATCATCATCATGATCATCATCACCAACATCAACATCGTCATCATCCTCGTCATCGTATGTCGTGTCGATGAACGTGAGCGGTCATGGTTCGCCATCTCAATGATCACCATAGTCTCAGACCAGGTCTGTATTCTTCTCCTGATTATGCCACGTGACCAAGCCATCCAGGTATTCGCCCCTTTGTCTTCCGTTAGCGCTTTTCAAATATTGTTTGCCCGTTATCACTAACACGCCTGAAACATTCTTGACTGCCAAGGCCTAATTTCTCTAACCAATTTCTCTAACCAGTTTACTGATTGGATCCGTTTCCTGAAAGACTGCCTTATTCGTTTTTCTATCAGTCCATGATATTCATTGCATTTTCCTCAGAAATACTTTTCCACTGTCATTAGATGTTTCTATGACTATCCATTTATTGCCCGTGTTTCTCACGCATACAACAGTACAGGTTCTACACAAGACTATTCCACTCCTCTCCTCATTGCAACTGACAGTTTTTCTTTGTGCATAGACATGTTTATTATTGCTCCAGTAACCTGCCATGTATCACACCTTTAGTCACCTCCCTTATATCACATCTGTAGTAACCTCTCATATATCACACGTCTAGTAACCTCTCATAAATCACAAGTCTAGTAACCTCCCATATAGCACACCTCTAGTAACCTCTCATATAGCACACCTCTAGTAACCTCCCATATAGCACACCTCTAGTAACCTCCCATATAGCACACCTCTAGCAAC